>CM034704.1:2986081-3008536 GCA_020142125.1 Phrynosoma platyrhinos
ATAACAGTCTAAGAGCAACAGTATAAGAGTACTGTGTCCTCCATCCTATATCTATGCATTTGAGTTTTTTTGCCCTAAGTGCAATATCTTAACATTTCTCCATGTTGAAATTCATTGTGTTAGCTTTGTCCATAACTCCTGATTCTAGAGAGGAGCGCTGTTCCTAGCAATGTGCTTTATTTATACTTCTTCCGAACCACTCTTTGGACCCTACGTATGCCCTATAACTGCCCAAAATGCATCATGTAACTTCACAAAAGGCCCCCAAAGTTATCCAGCGGGGGGCCAGGACATTGACGGTGACTTCCAAATGGAGACTAAAAATGCAAGAGGAGGCAAATGCCCAAGATAACCTCGACTCAATTAGATGCCGTTACCATGGGGAACCAAATCTTAAAAGCTTGTCAAAAGTCAATCCCTTTGCATTTGGCTGTGCAGAGCAGGCAGCCTATGAAGATATTCGGATGCACACGGACACAGAAAGAGAAAATACTTCAGAGAGGCTGTCCCTCGAGGAGAGAAAGCAGAACAGAGCTCTTGGCCGGAAGGAAAGAAAAGCACAGGATTTCTTTGAAGCTCAGTGTGACACTGATATGCACCTGGTTTCCATCTGCAGGGCTAGAAGCCAAAGTCCCAAGAGGGGGACACCAAGTCCAACCAGGTGTTGCCTTTTGTGATGGAGCAATAAATGGGCATATTGTGAATCGAATAGGATCCGGAACAACAGAACACCTAATTTCTGCATGGCAGAATGGGGTTGGACTGGATGACCTTTGGGGTCTCTTCCAACTCTATGATTCTATGAACAACAACAACATGTCACTAAAAGGAGACAGTGTGGTGCAGTGGTTGAATGTTCGACTACGATTCTGGAGACCAGGGTTCAAATCCCTGCTCAGCCATGGAAGTCCACTGAGTGACATTGGGCAAATTGCATACTCTCAGCCTCAGAAAGCCCAGTGGTTAAGTCGGAAACTATTTGAAGGCACACAACAAGAATGTCACTAACAGGATGCCATTGTTGCCCCATAGCGGCTGTGATTGTTTTGTTTTTAGGTTACATTTCTTAACAGTTTATCATTCCTCTGAGGATGAGCTACTACTTTTGAATCTGAAGTCAAAGTGGCAACTAGAAGACTGACGGATCCATGAGTATATTCACCACCAACCCCAGCCGCTGTTGGCATCCACAGGCTTTAAGATTATTATGATTTTAACCTGGCTTCCTTTCAATCTGCTTTGGCCTTTGGAGACAACAACTGTGTTGCATTGCCTCCCTAGGTCTCCCTTTGTCTAGATTGTAGACCCTTGGAGGCCAAGAATCTGCTTTAAATTCTGCGTCTGCATACTGTCAGGCATATTGCTGGAAAAAAAATAATTACAATAATTAATAACAATGACAAAGGGGCTGTGTTATGTGACCAAGATGGTCAAAATGAGATTTGAATAGGACTTGGGGTTCTTCTGGATTTGTTCTTTGCAGAACACAGAGCAGTTTCTCCCCCAGCATGCAAATATGTCCTGGACCTTTTGGGAATTGTAGAGCCAGATGGTTTAATTCTAGGTGTACAGAATGCAGACTGAAAAGAGGAGTTCCCGCACTCTGGAAATGCATTTGTCACATTTCTATTAGGTATATCTATCCTATATTTCATATCCTCCAACATACACAGATGAAAACTGGGATACATGTGGCTGAGCAAAGAGTTCCCATACCTGGGATCAAACCTGGATAGAAATGGGGACTGCAGTCAGGAAATCAGAAGAAGACTATGAATGGGGAGAGTGGCTAGGAAAGAATTAGGTAAGATCCTAAAATGCAAAGATATACAACTCAGCACAAAAGTTAGAAATGTCCAAGCCATTGTATTCCCTATTATTCCCATGGATGGATGTGAGAGCTGAACAGTTAAGAAAGAAGATAGGAAGAAAACCAATGCATTTGAGAGAATGTGAGGCTGGAGAAGAGTGCTGAGGATCCCATGGATGGCCAAAAGGATCAACAAATGGATCCTAGAGCAGATCAAGCCAGAAACCTCCCTGGAAGAAGAAGCCAAGATGACCAAACTGAGGCTGTCGTACTTTGGACACATCATGAGAAGAGAGGACTCTTTGGAAAAGACAATAATGCTGGGAAAAGTGGAGGGAAGGAGGAAGATAGGAAGGCCACAGGCCAGATGGAGGGACTCTATTATGAAGGAGATCACTTTGGGGATTTATTAATGGGTTGCAGGATTTAAGCAGAGCAAAAGAGGACAGAGGGTCTTCTTGGAGAGGTATCATCCATAGGGCCGCCGTGGGTCGAGATTGACGCAACGGCAGTTAACAACAACAACAAAGTATCTTTGGACTGATCCAGCATCCTAAATCCTTTATATTATGATCTTAAGATGAACTTGGCACGGTGGAAGGAAAATCAACCAACCCCCCTTTTTTGGGGGGAAAATGTATCTTTTGTATGAGCGCTTGATGTAAGATAGCTTCCTATTTTATCTATCAATAACGGCCTTTCCTTTTGCTTCATTGCAAAGAGGGACTTAGGGGGAGGTTGATCCTAGGAGAAGTATTTCATCTGGACTGAACAATCCAAGCCTCAGATAGGATCCTGACATGTCAGCCTTCCTTCTGGCTGCCCCAAACAGTTCATTGTGAGCAAACCCCCAGACCTTTTGTGTGGGTGTGCTTAACTCCCCTTTTCAGATTTATGACGGTTTATACATTATGAATTTTAGCTGTTCTTTTGAAGTGGAAAATGCAAAGACCATGTTTATTGCAAAACAGTACTGCTTCTCCTTTCCTCATTGGGAAGTATAAGCTTCAGCTTCTTCAGCCCAGTGGAACAAATCCTATTGACTCGCTCTATTCCATACTCCCTGCTCCCAGCCTGGTTTAAACCATATTACAAGATTTTACATTATCAAATATCCACATATTTGCTTAGGCTTTGGCTTGGGTTCAGATTGCAGCAACCTCATCTGTTTTCACCTAATAACTTGTATAACACCTGGCCTTTTTAATATATCTCCTTTTGTCCTTCACATTTTCTTAATTGTATAGATATGATAGATAGATAGATAGATAGATAGATAGATAGATAGATAGATAGACAGACAGGAAAATGCCTGTCCTTCTCTGCCTAACTTTAGGATATTAACTGTGTGTTTTGAGTAATATTTCATGGGAATGTTTGACAACGTTGACACACCTTCCAACATTTCACAGATGAAAACTGGGGCACACGTTGGCAAGCAATATCAGAATGTGGTCAAGATGGCAAAAGTCATTAATGAGGAAAAACACACAAGCTAGCAGAGGCCGCAGCAGTTTGCTTTTGACATGCCTACTGGGAAGAGCATCTCTCCATCTCCCTCTTTTCCTCCTGCTGTGTTTTACACTTGGAACTCGGTTTGCAGCCATTGAAGTAAGCCCAGGAAGGAGATCAGTAGAAGGAGGGAGAGAGAAAATTTAAAAGCAGTGAGAAAGTGAGACAAAAGACAATTAACCAGGGCTATCCCAAATGTCCAAACTGGGATGCTGGAAAGTATGGTTCAGCATAAGGGTGTCACAATGGGGTACGAGGAATATGGATCACACTAGGTGATACCCTAAGCGAAGGTGACACCACTGTTCCACTAACATCCGTCTTTTGGCAGAAATGGGCTGTGGAGTCCATCTGCCATCCCTTTAAGAAACTGAAGAGATGGTATGAGACCGAGTCCCCCATCACTGATTTCCTCCCATACAACACCATGCAGAAATACAGACATTTTGTGTCAAGACAAAAGGGAAGGACAGCAATGAAAGAACTAGAGAAGATCCCAAAGAGTAAAGATATACAAATGAACACTAAAGTTAGCATTGTCCAAGCCATGCCGGATGGTGAAGAAAGCAGATAGGAAGAGCATCAAGTCATTTGAGAAGTGAAGGTGGAGAAAAGGGTTGAGGATACTGTGGCAGCCAAATGGTCATACAAACGGGTCCTTGAACAGATCAAGCCTGAAATCTCCTTGGAAGCCAAGATGATCAAATTGAGACGATGATCAAAGTACCGCCAAAGTTCTTTGGCCACATCAAGAGGATCAATATATTGTTGTACTTTGGCCACATCATGAGAAGGCATGACTCTGTAGAAAGGATAATAAAGCTAGGAAAGGTAAAGCAAAGTAGAATGGATAGACTCCATCAGAGAGGTCATGGTCATGGATTTGCAGGACCTGAGCAGAATGGTTGAGGACAAAGGGTCTTGGAGATTTCTCATCCACAGGGTCACCTTGTGTCAGGGTTGACTTGAGGGCAGTTAACAACAAACAACATAGAAAAATCCAAGTGATATTTTTCCTAATACCAAATCTTCCCCATTCAATCCGATTCAACGAAAAGGGTATGAAATGTCAAAGTAACCTCTCCAACCTCATTTATTGCACACAAGCACTTTTTAAACCAACACAAACCCCAAACTTTCTTATACTGCACAGAAAATCAAAAGACGAGCTTCTACACTTTAATAAAGACAGAATCCCTAGGGCATCAAATCTCAAAGGCATCAACACCTTGATAATTGGATTTGGTCTTGCCAAAGATACACAACAGATTTTTTTATATGTGTCCTTGATGACAGCTAGAAGAGATGGAAAGGAAAAGCACCTTTCATATCTCCCAGATTCACCGAGACAGCAGAGGCTCTTCTGACAAAGTTCTGTAAAAAGGAATTGGCAATGATTTCACCTTGCAAGGGACCTACAGACTCAGGCAGGAAAGGTAAAATAAGCCAAGATGGGCTACAGATTCTCGATCAATTAAATAGAATGAACAGCAGGATTCGGAGGAGTGTTTCTGAACACTGTCACTTATTACCTGCCCATCTGAATCTGTCGATCTGGGAACCATCTGCACTGCAGAAATAATCCAGTTTGACGCCACTTTAACTGCCATGGCTCAGTCATGTAATTTTGGGTTCTGTAACTTTGTAAACTAGTTAGCCTTCCCTGACACACAGCTCTGGTGCTACAACAAACAACAAATACCAAAATTCCTGAGCATTCATCCACGGCAGTTAAAATGATGACAAAGTGGATTATTTTTGCAGTTCAGATGCAGCCTAAGGAAAGCTGTTCCGTTGCATTTGGTCTAACAAAATAAATGCACCGACTTAAGATACTGAATTTGCTTTGAATCAAACCAGGTTAGCTAGTTTCTCTGCACTTCTTTCATTACATAGGCCAGCCAAACTTCATCTCAACTTCATCTCCTTTTGCCAACTGGGAACCATTCTGTTTCTCCATATTTTTTTTCTAACATAGCCTCTTGCCCTAAGTACAGATTTCTCACCAGGACTATCAAATGTAGTGGCATTCCTATGCCTTTGAGAGCGTTCCAAAGTTTTTTCGTGATCTATGCCATCAAAGGCTTTGCTATAGTGAAGAAAGCACATGCTGATTTTCTTTTGGAATTGCCTGGTTTACATTTAAATCCAGTTTCCAGGTTTGCTGTCCAGGGTCCTGATTTCTGGCCCTTGGTTAACATGGGAGGAATCCAGCCTAACTCCCCATTCTCTTTCCCTTGCACCCTCCATTTAATCTAAACTGGAGGGACAAAATGGCTCGCCCCTTACAGGAAACACAGGTCAGAAATGCAACCAAGAAATCAATACATTTAAAACTTCCCACCACTATTTAACAGAGTTTGACATTCCCAACAGAGGCTTCTAAAGATTGGGTTTGTTGTCGAGTGCCTTCGAGTTGTTTCCAACTTATGGCGACCCTAGGGCATCTCTCTCATGGGGTTTTCTTGGCACATTTCTTCAGAGGGGATTTGCCATGGCCACCCTCTGAGGCTGAGACAGTGTGACTTGCCCGAGGTCACCCAGTGGGTTTTGATGCTCGAGTGGGGAATCGAACCCTGATCTCCAGAGTCGGAGTCCGGCATTCAAAATCCCGATGCCACCGAGGTTAATTATTTCGACTGGTCCAGAGACACATCAAAAAAGAACTTTTATTTAAGTTGAACTGAGGATTGGGTGGAAAAAAAGAGATCAATGTTTTTTTTATTCTGGGCTATTTTTAATAACCGAACGAAGAGATAATAACCGTACAGAGATATCATCACTCATTATAATTTTATTTGAGCACAAGCAGAGGCAATTTGAATAATCAAAGTTGCATACATGCAAATTGCGCCGGGTTTATGACAGAAGAGATTAACGGAGGGCTGGTTGCTAAGGCAACTTCTGGAGGATCAGAGATCTCTGAAGGAAAGAAGACCCTGCTCCACCTTTCTGTTTAAATCAGAAATCAAAATAATAATAATAAAAAAGGATGAAGGGAAGAAGGAATGGAAGGAAGGAAGAAAGGGAGGAAGAAGAGGGAGAGCACTTGGAAACCTGTACACAACCACAAACAAATTAATTCAAGAAATTCACTGCATATAGACTTGTATTGCAATTTTATTATTGTTTTAATTATTGCTGTTATTTTATTGATTTTACTGCTGGGTTTATTGTTCATCACTGTTCTTTTTATTACTGTTGTGGTTTTATTGTTATGTTTTCTTTCTTTATTGATTGTATTACTGTACATTTTGTACATTTTATCCTTGTACTCCCACCTCGATCCGTAGGGAGAGGCGGGAAACATAAATAAATTATATTATTATTATTATTATTATTATTATTATTATTATTATTATTATTATTATTATATCTTCTTAATGCAGCAAGATCAAATTAAAATCTAATGGTTTGCTCCACTTTATTTATCTATTTATTCGTTTCATTTATATCCCTCCTTTCACCAAGGTTGCATCTGCAATGGAGAAATAATCCAGCTTGACACTGCTTTAACTGCCATTGCTCAAGGTTACTGAATCATGGGAACTGTAGTTTGCTGTGCCACCAGAGCTCTCTGACAAAGAAGGTGAAATGTCTCACAAATTCTAGAAATCCCAGGATTCCATAGCACTGAGCCATGGTGGTTAAAGTGGATTATTTCTCCAGTTTGCCGATGCTCCAGTCCAGGATCCAAGGCAGTTACCAATATAAAATTGAAACCAAATACAGCTAAAGTGCATTTTAGTACTACACAAGGCCAATCCTTTGAAATATAGGGAGCAACATCTGATATTTGTTGGTGGTTTCCCATCCAAATACCAACCATGGCTGACCCTGCTTAGCTTCCAAAATCAGAAAGGATCTGGTATCGTTAGCATATTTCCATGCCTAAGAGGGGGATTCAAACCCTGGTCTCCAGAGTCGTCGTCCAACTCTCAAAACCACTGCACCATGCACTGCATTTCAGAAAGGCAGCCTTAAAATGCAAAACTATCAATAGATTTTGCATTTTAAGGCTACCTTTCTGAGAAGCCAGCATGGTGCAGTATTTTGAGAGTTGGACGACAACTCTGGAGACCAGGGTCTGAATCCCCACTTGGCCATGGAAACCCAATGGGTGGCAGTTGGGCAAGTCACACTCTCTCAGCCTCAGGGTGGTGAGGCAAGAGCTGAGTAAATGTTGCCAAGAAAACCCTAGGATGAGGCCAGCATGAGTTGGAGTCGATCTGAAGGCACGTAACAATGCGGTTATCATCATCTTTCCAAAGATGATGGCTACTTCTAAATTGTCCCATAGTAGGTGCTCAACCCAGTGGGTGACCTTGGGTGAGTCACACACTCTCAGCCCCAGACGCCCCTGTGTTGTTGGTTCCCAAGGTGCTAAACCAGTATTCCATACAAAGAAAAGTCTAAAAGAAAAACTGTAATGGCTCAGAATGCAAAATAATATTTGGCAATGTGTGCAAAGTATTCCTCAATCATATTCCTCAACCACACAGACATATTTATAAATTGGCAGTATATACACATCCCAGGAGCTCATCTTCTTCTCTTGAATCTGCATGATTTTGGTTTGCAACCAAGAGTGATTTGCTGGGAGGGAAACCCATTTGAATGACTTTAATGATTCTCTAAAATCGTATCAGTTTGGGCATGATGATCCGCTCCAGCTCAAGAAAATAAATCTTCTCTATATACAAGCAAGCGAAGGGAAAAGATTTTGGCCTTTACGGTGCACCGTAAAGACAGAAAACATTCAGGGGTAGTAGCTGTGTTGGCCATTTATCAAATTCAAACCAAAATCCACCAAACAGCGATATCTTTATTGGCCAACCCAAATGCACCATGTACTTGTTGCAAGCTTTCGAAGCTCCATGGGCTTCTTCTTCAATCAGGCAAGACGTTACCAACCAAACAGGAGACAAACAATTGGACATATGGAATTTCTTATGGAAGATGGCTGGCCCTTAGGAATTCATAGATATAGCTGCGTTAGTCTGGAAAATCGGCGTGCAAAGGGATCGTGTCGCACCTTTGAGACGAAGGGAAAGAAAGCAGTTCAAAGTCTACGAAGAAGATTTAAGAAGAAGAAAGAAGTACGAAACGTATATTAGGTATTACTATCCCTTTTAAACCTGAACTTTTTTTTACTAAATATTTTGGATGTGATAAATGTTAAGTTAACTAAAGATAAAGAAAGTGTGATTTTATATATGTTAACTGCTGCAAGAATGGTTTATGCCCGTTATTGGAAACTAGAAAAGATCCCTACAATAAGAGATTGGCAGATAAAACTTTTAGAATTGGCCACTATGGCTATATTGTCAATGTATGTGATAGATAAAACGTCACGACAATATGAAAAAAAAAAAAGTGGAAAATGATTTTGGAATTTTGTAAACAGGAAATAATTTAAGATATTATAGAGACCTCTTAGCCTTTCAATTACTATGGAAATGAGGTCATTTGTGTATAATTATAGAAAAGAAATATAGTTTACTTTAAATTGATAGGAGTAGTTGCAGAAATAGGAAGATATGGTAATAATTGAATAAGTAAAATTATGTATGGTATGTATCGTCTTTCTTATTTGCTTTTTAAGTAATGTAAAATAATATTAAAAATGAATAAAAAAAAAGAAGAAGAAAGAAGTTGGTAGTCTATGAAAGCTCAACTTTTCTTTATCAGTTCGCCTCCAAGGTGCTGCAAGATCCCTTTGTATACTGTTGGGAAATAAAATTGTAACGAGGGGAAGTAGAATCTCTGTAGACTATAATTTATAAACTAATAATAATAATAATAATAATAATAATAATAATAATAATAATCGTCATCATCATCATCATCTATAAACCCTATAATCTCTATCATTTTCATTTCCATCCATAGGAGCTGGGCAAGGACTGAGAGATCACAATTAAAACAAGAAATGTTTCTGAACCCAGGTTTTGGGTGAGAAATAAGGGATTCTGAATGGTATATTCTCTATCCATGACTTCAGATTTCAATAAATTTTCAGTGTAGTTTAGGACTGTAGCCTGATCTTCTCTTTCCTTGTATACTAGCCCACTTCAAGAGAAAGATGAACGAGAGGAAAGGAGAAACATCCCAAGCTCTCATCTCTTGCCTCCTCAATTTCATTGCTAAAAATGTGCAAAAAGCAAAATATTGCAAGGAGGGGAATATATGGGAAAATGAGCATTCATCATCCAGGGATTCGGTGACAAGTAATAGAGTTTACATCATCTTAAGAGCTCCAAGGAGAAAATTGCCAATTCTTCTCCACAGTAGCATCGTGGGTGCCTACGTCAGAATCGCTGGGTTTTGGGGTAATATATTTTAAGTATATTATAAAAAGAAAAGAAATGAAATCAACAATCAAAATTGTATTGCTTCATATTTTCTCAGCCCCCAGGACGACTGGAAATTCTGGACCTGTTCCCTTTTGGAGGAAAAAAACACAAGGCATTTATTTGGGGTTCCTTTAGGGACGAGTGAGATTCTGGCCTTGTCTGCGCTGCAAAAAACAATGCAATTTGACCCCGCTTTTACTACCATGGCACAGCACTATGGAATTCTGGGCTGTGTCATTTTGTAAGATATTTAGCCATCCCTGTCCGAGAGCTTGGGTGCCACAACAAACTACAAATCCCAGGATTCCATAGCATAGAGCCACGGCCATTAAAGCAGGGAGAAACCGCATTATGTCGGCAGTGCAGATGCAGCCTTTGTCAATGTTGGCTTCATTCAGTGAAAATAATATATATATATATATATATATATATATATATATATATATTTGTACAAACTCAAAATTTTTCCCTGGTTCTTGTGTGCACGTGTTGTTGTTTTTTTAAATTGCAAAGCACTTCAACAAATTCTGAAAAGTGCAGATTTTGGAGTGCAGTTTGCCTCTAAGTTTGGCCTGAGATCCACAATCCCATTTGAGTTAAGTAAGTTTTAGTAACCAATTTTAGAAGTCCCCCTCCATTCCCCTATGCCTAAACTGATCCACCGACACTCTTTGGTAGAGAAGACTCAAGACCTCGTAAAACTACAAATCCTAGGATCCCATAGGACAGAGCGACAGTACTCAAAGTGGTGTCCAAACTGCATTATTTCAACAGTGTAGATGCACCTTGAATGCAACCCAATTAATTTTGGAAGAACAAGATATTTTGGAGACCATCGGTGCAACTTTTCCCCTAGACCTTTCCACTTCCAAAAACGTGACCTCCGTCTTTTGAGCCGCTCTTTGCGTCTCTAATGCATCGCCTTTAATGGCCGCTCCACGGATACAGGATGAATCATGTTCCCATAGATGTGTTTTCATAATAATTTTTGTGAATCCCCATTAGTGAGTGTCTTCTATGGTTAAACTTGTTTTGCAAAGAGGAGGCCATTAAGATGATGATCGACCAAAATGTTTCAGCCCTAGGTCTTATTAACAGATTTGTCAGCCTGTCCTAGGGAGATTTAATGAGGTGTGCTCTGATTAATTCTGCCCTGAATAGTTATTTTCTGATACATTATATATATATATATATATATATATATATATATATATATATATATATGCATGCATATTCTATGCTGGAGGCTCTGCATAATAGTTGTTGATCAATTAAGCCATTTTAGAGGAGATAATGAGGCCAAAAGCATTTGCTTCATCTCAGCCTTCCACAACCCAGCGTCCTCTCAATTTCTTGGACTATAATACCCACCATCCCCAGCAAGCATAGCTAGAGTTCACGGCATCTTGAAAGCACCAGTTTGGGGGAGACTGGTTGCTCTAGTGCAGGGGTTGGCATACCTTTTTTGGGGGCTCCCGTTTCCGCTGTCCCCCAGATCATCGGCGGGCCGAAGGAAACAAAAATGGTGCCGGAGGTGCGCATGTGCTTGCACACGCATGCACACTACTCCCGGCGTCATGCGCATGCGTGCGTGAGCACGGGGCGCCATTTTGTATTCCAAAATGGCACCTGTGCTCGCACATGTGCACAACAGTAGTGTACATGCGTGCACAAGCACCATTTTGGAACACAAAAAAAGTTTGCCAACCCCTGCTTTAGTGCAATGCAGTGAGAGGGTGAGAAAAAGCAGATTATTGGGGTATTAAAAGAGTCCGAAGATGAGACTCTTTAAGCAGAGGTTGGATGGGCAATTTTTTGGAAGTTTAGTAGAATTGCTTAGGATCATGAGTCGAATGTAATTAACTTTATATGCGAAAGTGTTTTTATTTCTTTAAATATGATAAATATATATATATATTTTTAAAAAAAGTTGCAACCACAAGCCAGATGTTGAGGATTTTAACTTGGATTCTCGCATTGGACAAAGAATCCTAGCCTGAGAATTCAAAGATATAGCTGTGTTAGTCAGGAGAAACAGTATGCAGAGAGATCTTGTAGCCCCTTTGAGACTAAATGAAAGAAAGAAATTGGCATCATGAGCTTTCGTAGACATCAATCTACTTCCTTAGATGCATGGATGACAAATCCTAGCCTGAGAGTTCAAAGATATAGCCATGTTAGTCAGGCGAAACAGTATGCAGAGAGATCTTGTAGCTAACTGAAAGAAAGAAATTGGCAGCATGAGCTTTCGTAGACGTCAATCTACTTCCTCAGATGCATGGATGATGAATCCTAGCCCGAGAATTCAAAGATATAACTGTGTTAGTCAGGAGAACAGTACGTAGAGAGATCTTGCAGCCCCTTTGAGACTAACTGAAAGAAAGAAATTGGCAGCATGAGCTTTCGTAGACGTCAATCTACTTCCTCAGATGCATGGATGATGAATCCTAGCCCGAGAATTCAAAGATATAGCTGTGTTAGTCAGGAGAACAGTATGTAGAGAGATCTTGCAGCCCCTTTGAGACTAACTGAAAGAAAGAAATTGGCAGCATGAGCTTTCGTAGACGTCAATCTACTTCCTCAGATGCATGGATGATGAATCCTACCCTGAGAAATATATTGGCAATCTCTCCTCCCTCGAGGAAAAAAAAATCACAAACATTGTCCCCCAATCTCTCTGTGCACAGATAAAAGCGAAATGGCCATCTGTGCCCGGATCAAGTCACTCCAAAATACCAATTAAATTGGACTTGCATCTTAGAGATGTGAAGCCATGGCTGTGCGATGGCCTCCGGTGCGGCATCCAGAAAGAGTTATATCCAGAGGCTGATTTTTAGTTTGGCAGCAGAATTTCAAACTGTGCATCGCTCCCGTCTCTTATCTTCATGATAGCAATGAATCCCCATAAACAGCCATCTTAAGCATCTCAGGATTGTCAAAGAAAATGTCTTCATCCACTTCTGCCTCCAAAGGCAAGAATTCTCTGCTTGACGCTATCTAGCAATTTCTTTCTTTCTTTTTAATCAAATAAAGTCAATTCTTGTTATTGAAATGGATAAATTGACGCAAGGGTTAAACGGAAAATCATCCGTGGAAAAGGAAAGGAAATTATTATTTTTATTTATTTATGTTCTTACCCCTTTCAAATAAAATTAAAGAATAAAATAAATGACAATCCAAGCTCATGATGCATTGTTGCCTTAGGCAAATATTTTTAAATTATATAAAATAAATGTGCTTCCCGTAGTTTCTCATTAGTTGGGAGTGGTAAATGAAATATAGTATTCGAACCTCGCTAAATCATTTCTATTGTTCTTGTTAGTTGAAAAATCATATTATTAACTATATTGCTCTTCATTAATTACTTTCCATAAAAACTAAATGGCAGGGGAGATGTCAGGATCATGGAAACTATTAACAGGACATTGCAAAAATAAATGGAGTTGAAATAAAATAATAAAAAAACCACAGTCGCAGGATAATATAAGCATATTCATTTTATGTTTGAAACAGTTTTAAAATATTAAAGTTTAAAAATGTAACGTTTTTATTGTTCGAATTGATTAATAGTTTTTCAAACTTTGTATTCTTAATGTTTCATACTGTTTTAACTTAGACTGTTTTGGATTTTGTGAGCTGCCTTGAGTCCCTATACCAGGCATTAGGCAGGATAATAATAATAATAATAATAATAATAATAATAATAATAATAATAATAATAATAAATTTGACATGAGGATCTCAAAGAAAATTAAAATTTATTGAATCTATATAAATAAAAACAAAGTAGATAAACATAAGAAGATAAGTCGAACAAATCAGAAAGACAATAGGAAGTCTAGAAAGAGTTCATATAGATAGATGTCTATTAAAAGAATGTTTTTATTATACAAGAATATTATGTGATGTATCAAGTGTATGAACCTATGTATTTAAATGACTATGGGGGGTTGCAGACTGTCAAAAATAGTGTGAATTCAGTCCACTTTTAGGGTTAGGGTTAAGGTTAGGGAATCATGGGAACTGAATTTTATTGTGGCACTAGAGTTCTCTGACAAAGAAGGTTCAATGTCTCAGAAAAATAACAATTCCCATGATTCCCTAGCACTAACCCTAACCCTAAAAGTGGACTGAATTCACACTATTTTTGACAGTCTGCAACCCCCCTAAGTTGGAATAAAAAATAAAAAATAAATCCACTAAGTCAGTTATTGGGAACCATTGACTAATTGTTTTAAAAAGGAATGGAGCCCAACCTTGGTTGTTGCTTTGGAATGAAGGCAATGTCAGATGCAAGGAACGAGATTTAGTTTAGGAAAACATTAATGAAGACGAAAGAAAAGAGATAAAAGAAGATGCATAAATATGGAGTCAAAGGAAAATGAAATACCGGAGATCAGCAAAGCAGACAAAACTTCCAGAATCCAAAAAGGAATTAGGAAGGTGAATGTGTGTTATTGTTTTGCATTGATTGTCTTACGTTGTGATATTTGTTAACGTAATATCATATAAGGTAATGCAATCGCGACAGTTTGTAGTGTAGGGTGGTTTTGTTTATTTCTTTGGGATTTTTCCTCCCAACTATTTTAAGGAAAATTTTAAAAATAAAAATAAAAAAGGAATTCTCTGCTAAAGCCCTTGCTGTGAGAGCATGCTGCTTCGCTGCAAATTTAATGAGCGAAGGGAGAGATAAATAAGAGAAAAACAGCATCCTTATCTCGCCTTCGCTCACTGCTGGGCAACGCTGCCACATGGGAGCTTGGCATCTGCCAGCCTGGCCTCGGTTTTCCTTCTAGGCTCCTAATATGGTCAGCAAAGAGGGGCACTACGGATGGCTTTGTTTTTCCAAAAGGTAGAGCAGATAGAGGGACAAATCTTTAGCAAAGTAGATGGGAGGACATCAACTTCAAACTTTTCAGTATTCAAATTCAAATTAATATTGAATAAAATTCAAATTAATATTCAAATCAATAATAATAATAATAATAATAATAATAATAATAATAATAATAATAATAATAATGTTGTTGTTAACTGCCCTCGAGTCAATCTTGACTCAAGGTGACCCTCTGGATGAAAGATCTCCAAGAAGACCCTCTGTCCTCCTTTGTTCTGCTGAATTCCTGCAAGCCCTTAATAAATCCCCAAAGGGACCTCCCTAATAATAGAGTCCCTCCATCTAGCATGCAGTCTTCCTCTCTTTCTCCTTCCCTCCACCTTTCCCAGCATTATTATTGTCTTTTCCAAAGAGTCCTCTCTTCTCATGATGCATCCGAAGTACGACAGCCTCAGTTTGGTCATCTTGGCTTCTTCCAGGGAGGTTTCCGGTTTGAAAATTTGTTTGAAAATTAGGACCCCTTTGTTGGTCCTTTTGGCTGTCCCAGCTGCCATCCATTAAACTAAGGGCTCTATATTGGTTTTTATTTCTATTTTATGTTTTGATTATGTTTTTGTACAGCACTGTCAATTCCAACATAGTGTACATTGACAGCGCTTTAGAAATAAACTTTAATAATAATAATAATAATGTGCTGATTTGGACCCTGGATATGGTTTTTATCCAGTGTACATTGACAGCGCTTTAGAAATAAATTTTAATAATAATAATAATAATAATAATAATAATAATAATAATAATAATAATAATGTGCTATTATGGACCCTGGATTCGGTTTTTATCCAGTGTACATTGACAGCACTTTAGAAATAAACTTTAATAATAATAATAATAATAATAATAATAATAATAATATGCTAACATGGAACCTGGATACGGTTTTTATCAGGTTTACATTGACAGCGCTTTAGAAATAAATTTTAATAATAATAATAATAATAATAATAATAATAATAATAATAATAATAATAACATGCTAATATGGAACCTGGATATGGTTTTTATCCAGTGTACATTGACAGTGCTTTAGAAATAAATTTTAATAATAATAATAATAATAATAATAATGTGGGCTAATATGGACCCTGGATTCGGTTTTTATCCAGTGTACATTGACAGCGCTTTAGAAATAAATTAATAATAATAATATAGACCCTGGATACAGTTTTTATCCAGTGTACATTGACAGTGCTTTAGAAATAAATTTTAATAATAATAATAATAATAATAATAATGATGTGCTAATATGGACCCTGGATACAGTTTTTAAAAGACTTTCTACCATCTGGGCAATTAAAAAGTGTTTTCTGCCAGGAGTTTGAAATGGAAATACAGAGACAGAGAAATGCCTTGGAGAATTTTAATGAGCACGGGATTCAAAGCGCAGTTTCTACCTGCAATCCTCCCCCCTTTCTTTGTCCTCCAAGTTATTACAAGCTAAGAATATTTGGAGCCTCTTTTCTTCTTGCACAAATGCAAAGCTTAACCCTGAAAGTGCCTGCAAAGGGCCAACTGGGGCAATGGGATTTAAGGATTTAAGCAGAGGCTCCTAGGTTCTAGCCTTTCTCAATGACTGTGTCTGCACTGCAGAAATAGTTTGGGAATCAGTGCGTTTAACACAAAAGAACAAATCCTAGTGGATTCTAAATCAGGTTTCTTGTGATTGTGGTTGTTGCGTGCCTTCCAGTGGTTTTTAATATATGGTGACCCTTTTGTGGGCTGAGAGCTTGTGACTCACCCAAGGTCACTCAATGGGTTTCCATGGCTGAGCAGGGGATCAATTTCCAAAGTTGTAATCCAATGTTCATGGCCTAGCGGTTTGAGCACTGGACTGCAACTGTGGAGAACAGGGTTCGATTCCTGCTCGGCTATGAAACCCATTGGATGACCCTGGGTAAGTCACACGCTCTCAGCCTCAGGGGAAGGCAATGGCAAACCTCCTCTGAAAAAATCGTGGCATAGCAGTTTGAGCACTGGACTGCAACTCTGGAGGGCAGGGTTCGATTCCTGCTTGGCTATGAAACCCATTGGGTGACCTTGGGCAAGTCACACACTCTCAGCCTCAGGGGAAGGCAATGGCAAACCTCCTCTGAACAAATCTTGCCAAGAAAACCCTTTATGTTGGCAACGACTTAAAGGCCCACCACCAAAAGCCAATGCTCAAACTACTATATCACACTGGCGCTCTAAATCAGGCGCCTTTCACCATTTTGGATACGATGGCGAGGGGCAGTTGCAAAATTCACCAAGACCTACCTCCAAATCTCCCCAGTTTAAAAGTCAAGCCTCTCATCCTGTAACTTGGGGGACAGCCTTCTCTGTTTCCCTCCTTCCAGATTTCATGCAATAGTCTCCAAAAAAAGGGACATTTAAAAGTAGACTTGTCCAATCAATACAGAGGAAAAAAGGAGAAAACTTTGTGAGCTGGGTATGTTTTGCTTAGAGAGGGGACAACAGAGCAATCTTTAAATATCTGGAGGGATGTCATGCAGAAGATGGAGCAAGATTTTGCGTCTTCCTGCTGCTCAACAGACTAGAAGATGAACCAGTGAATTCAAATTGCAAGAAAAGAGATTCTATGAATTTGATTTAAAGTTGGATGATGTGTGATGGAGGGAGCACACTTATTTATTCACATGTCTGCTCACCGACAAATTAAGGAAGCCTGAGGAATTTGTCCTTTGCAAATTCCTAAATAAAGCAACCTGACAGCCAAGCCAGGGGGGTGTATGGGTGCGAGCGTTGGATCAAGAGACTAGAAGAGACCAGGGTTCAAATTCCATGGAAACCCACTGGTTGACCTCGGGCAAGTCACACTCTCTCAGCCTCAGAGGATGGACCATGGCAAAAACCCTCTGGAGAAACTTGCCAAGAACACCCCAGGATAGGGTTGCCATTAGTTGGAAACAACTTGAAGGCACACAACGACAATTACATCTCTTGGGCTGCACCTATACATTGCTAATTTAATGCAGCGTGACCCCATTTTAAATGCCATGGCTCAATGCTATGGGATCCTGGGATCTGTAGTTTTGTGAGCTATTTTGTGAGCTCTCATGCCACAACAAAGTACAAATCCCAGGATTTCATAGCATAGAGCCATGACCATTAAAGCAGTGTGGAACTGCATTAATTCTGGAGTGCGGCAGCAGTCTTGGATTATGGCCATGTGAGGGCTTGTGGGAGAGCTTGGAAAGGCTTCCCAGAATCCCCCTGGAGGTTGTAGCAATGCCAACTGGTAGTTGCAATGCCAGTAGGGTGGCAAATGTATTCTGGGTTTAAACCTAAAATAGAAAGGAACTCTCCAGGGTGCTGAAATTTTGGAATTAAAGTTCTGAATAAAAGATTTACCAATCCATTGAGAAAGGAGACGCCAGTTGAGTTTCCCGCATTACTGACCCTCTGAAGTTGGCATCATTGGAATGCCAACCTTGCAATGAATGTCTTGGTCAGCATAGGAATGGTCATCTGTCCAGGCTCAGCCGACAACCTCCTTTCCCATAGATCAAATAAAATCATCTTGGATGAGGGTTTCCCTCATCCAAGATGCTTGGGACCAGAAGTGTTTTGGATTTTGGATGTTTTTAAATTTAATTCTGGAATATCTGTATCTATATAATGAGCTATCCTGGAGACAGGGCCCAAGTCTAAACACAACATTCATTTTATGCTTCATATAACCTTATAAACATAGCCTAAAGGTAATTTTATATAGAATATATCAAAGAATTTTGCACACGAAACAAGGTTTGTGTACACTGAACCATCAAGAAAGCAAAGGTGTCATTATCTCAGCCAATTTTGGTCCTCCAAATGGGGGATTTTTTGGATTTTGGAGCATTTCAGATTCCCAACCTGCATCATCTTCATCCAGCCAGCCGCATATTTGGATTTCTTTTCAGCTACACTCCACTAAATCGCTGCTACATTTTTAAAAGCAGTATGTGTCAAAAGTGGAGCATTCATCCCTAGTTGATATGTTTCCTCCTCCACAAAACTCATTTAAGACCCAAATGATGCAAAAAGAGAATACGACCTTTACGGCACACGGAGTTATCTTTGCCAGCACACTTTTAGAAACAAGAAACTGTCATGTTGCATCCTAAAGACTAACAAGTTTTCTTTAGCATAAGATTTTCATGGAGTTGCACCCACTCTCCGATGCCAGCGGGCCAGAGTTTACTAAGACTTGTGCCAAATAAAACTTGTTGGGCTATAAATTCCCTAAGACTTTGCTTGTTTTGCTGCAACAAGTTAACACAGCTACTTCAGGGGAGATACTTTTAGGATTTAAAAAATCTGCTGTGTATATACACACACACACACACACACACACACACACACACACACAAGGCAGTATAGAAAACATCAGTGTTTCTCAGGTTTCTCCAAAATAGCAGTGCCTTGCAGAGCCCAGGATAGTTCAGTTCCTGGTTATTTGGAAGATTGTACTCTCATTGGTCTGTGACCCTGGAGAACAGGGTTTAAATTCCTTGCTTAGCCATGAAACCCACTCGGTGAGCCTGAGCAAGTCACACTCTCTCAGCCTCACAGGACGGCAAAGGCATACCCGCTCTGAACAAACTTACCAAGAAAGCTCTGTCACAGGTTCGCCTTAGGGTTGTCCTAAGTCAGAAACGACGTGAAGATTTCTCTGAAGATAACCAGCCACAGATGCAGGTGAAACGTCAGGAATACATTCTTCTAGAACACAGCCTTACATCTCCCCAAACCCCACAAAAACCTATGGATGCCAGCCGTGAAACCCTTTGACTTCACAACGGTACCATTGTTTAGAGATGTTATTGGATTTCGTGTAAATGCATCCAACACGGCTACCCCCGGATATGAGTCAACAGTGTGATGTAGCAGCTAAAAAGGCCAATGCCATTCTAGGCTGCATCAATAGAAGTATAGTGCTTAGATTGAGAGAAGTAGTACTTTGCTTTGGTCAGGCCTCACCTGGAATACTGTGTCCAGTTCTGGGCACCACAATTCAAAAAAAGGCATTGACAAGCTGGAGCGTGTCCAAGGATGGTGACCAAAACAATGAAAATTCTGGAAACCACAAAGTCCTATAAGGAGGGACTTAGGGAGCTGGGTATGTTTAGCCTTGAGAAGAGAAGGTTAAGAGGTGATATGTTAGTCCTGTTTAAAATATTTGAAGAGATGCCATATTGAGGATGGAGCAAGCTTGTTTTCTGCTGCTCCAGAGAACAGGACCCAGAACAACGGATGCAAACTACAGGAAAAGAGATGCCACCTAAACATTAGCAGGAACGTCCTGACAGTAAGAGCTTGTTTGACATTCTCCCTCGGAGAGTGGTCAAGTCTCCTTCTTTGGAGGTCTTTAAACCAAGGCTGGATGGCCATCTGTCAGGGATGCTTTGATCGTGAGTTTCTGCATGGCAGAAGGGGGTTGGACTGGATGGCCCTTGGGGCTCTTTTCCAACTCTATGATTCTATGATCTTGGCTCAAGCTCCCAGAGAACCAGATTCGCACCTTCCACCTGCTGTTTGTGAATGTAAGACGTCCTTTTGCAAGGGAAGAGAGGGAGAAAAATGAAAGTAATGCACAACACAAAGAGACAGGCACACACCTGCAATAAAACCAAGCTTACTAGGCCAGCAGTTTTCTTTTCAAAGACTGATGGCAGATGGCGAGTATTTTCAGAGGCATAATAAGGACATTGCAGTGCCTCCATCAAACACTTTCTTGGATGAGTTTCAAGGCAACGTCCGCAGCGCAGCGCAGCAGCGAAAAAGAGCCCGCTGAGAGCAGCACTTTCGGCTCCACATGTGGGTCGAGAAACGCAACATGCATGTCAGCCTTAGTGGGTCATCATGAGGACAGCTTGGGTTTGCAGGGAGGAGAAAAACTCTGTGGATCTCGGGGCCTGTTTTCATAAAAGATGCTTCCACACTAAATATTTCATTGGACAACTGGTGTTTAATATTTAATCGGCTGTCTGATTCAAAGAGCGGAATTGGAAAGCGTAGGGAATGGCCACTCCCACGCACCCCAGCTGGACAAAAATGCCTCTGAGCAAAGACGCTCAAGCCGCAAAAGGGTGAGGTTTGCAAGGTTTCTCTCGTCTCCAGTGACCCAGCCGTCAATATCATCATTGCTGCTACTCTGCTCTGCAAAAATACACCTGCATGGGCCACGGTAGGGACCTATGAAGAAGGACTGGCTGGTAGGGATCAGTTGAGCCGTCAAGAATTGGAAAATTCTGGACTTAAACAACACATGGATTTCTGAACTGGGTGGAGGTGATTCATATTCAGAACTCCCCCATTTCTGAATTTCTCTTCCTTACCCCTGAAGTGTGCGGCTAAGGGCATTCCCACACGAGTCCCAGTTTCACTGCAATTGCATCAGTTAATAAAAAATGGGAAAATACCAGTTTCAGAGCAGCTATTATGGCACATTTTGTCCATCACACGATTGCAAATGCTTCCGCTATTGTGCTTTCTTTTGCACTCTCCCTTAACCCTGGCTCTCTGAATATGCTCCCCCCCCTTTAGCATTCCTTTCATTTTAAATATATATCTTCACTTTTTCATGCACTTCTGCTAATGTGATTTTATAAGTCTTTTTTACAAAGAAGAAAAGAAATAGAAAATAATTATACACACGCATGCACTTCTGCTAATGTGATTTGAGGTTGTTGTTGAAAAGAACAGAAATAGAAAATAATAATAATAAAGGCAAGGAAAAACAAAGACATGGGGGATGGGGGGAAGGAGGGGGACACTAACATCAATATCTACCAGTATCGCAACTGCATCAGCAGCAATGTTTCACACCAGAAGATTAGTGCATTTGGGAGTTCATTGATGGGTTTCCCTTGTCAATGAGAAGGGACACCCTAACCACGCTTCGGAGAAACAGCAGATATGGGTCAGAGGTGTTGTCGTGTGACAAATATTGTCAAAGGGACTTTTTCCCAGCTGTGATCACACAGTAAAAGCTCCATATAGTAAGCTCCTATGAGGCTAAGTAGCAGAACATGTTGCATTCAGTGGCTCACTTTTGCTAAGACAGCAAAACTGTTTCGGGTTATATCATATTAAGACTGTAAGTGGGGAACCCACAAGCTTGCTATGCTTCCCTGTAAAGAAAGAGACACTATATTTGCATGGAAAATTAAATCGCAACATTGCTGCCTAGGCTTCTTGTAGAAAGCCAGAGTTGGAAGAGAACTCAGTTAGAACCTGGAACAGTTAATAGGCTTTTTGGATTACTATACCCAAGTGGATTTCCCTAAAATGATTGCTCCGTGAAGCTTCTGCAATGCAAGATGCAACTATACTGCATCACTAACAGGTGGCTATCCAGCTTCTTAAATACAGTCGACTCTTGGTATCCGCTGCGATTGGTTCCAGGATCCTCCCCTCATGGATGCCAAAATCCATGGATGTTCAAATCCCATTAAACACAATGGCATATTAAAATGGTGTCCCTTATATAAGATAGCAAAATCAACATTTACTTTTTGGAATTCATATTTTTGGAATATTTCCGATTCTGCAGATGCTCGATTGAATCTGAGGATAAAAAAACTCACAGATATGGAGGGCCAACTGTATCATGCCGACTTGCTAGTTTTCTACATGCAGGGAATATTTTTTGAATGAAGGAGCATTTAGTCCCTTGTACCTCCAGTCCACAGTGGGAAGTGATGCAGTTGAGCCATGGTTTCACTGGCCTCCTTTTCCTTTGGTGAGAACTAAGCTCTGCTGCTACATAACATGCTGATGCTGTTCAGGGAGTTGTCTGTTTTTGTTTTGCTTTGCATGCGGAGAAGATCAAAATTCCCCCTTCTTGGGTTCATGGAAACAGACTGCCCCAGGGTCAAACTCAATGAGTGCTTTAG
>CM034704.1:3048706-3070543 GCA_020142125.1 Phrynosoma platyrhinos
TCCTAAAAACAACATATTAATCAAATCCACAAATAATTCAACCTGCAAAAACCAAAGCCACAAACGTGGAGGGCCAACTGTACTCATTTTAGCGGGATTTCATTTTCATTGTACCCTTCTCCAGTCTTGACCAACTAAAAGTCAAAGCCATGGTCATCTTGGCACAGCCACCAGCTCATTTGCTTTGACTGGGCTTTGTTGCAGAGCTTTCAGAGAAATACCTTATACCTTCATGCTGCTTCCCTTCTGAGATCCACCAGGGTTATCCTCCTGGCTGGCAATAATGTCCTTGTGATCTCAAATGTGACGGCAACTCTATAAATGTTTCATATTGCCCTTTTCATGCTGCTCTTGCCCACCGACAGCAAGGTCAGAGAGGCTGTAGCCAATTAAGCATTGCAGGCCTATACTTTTCCCACCGTTTGGGAAAGATTTCTTTAATAAGTCATAGCCCATTAATCGAGTCATGCCTCCTCCCCACCAAAAAGAGCCTCTGACAAGGAACATGGGGAGGATGAACACAGGGCAGATCCTCGCTCCCACTTTCCTCTGCAAATCATACCGAGGCCATTAAAATCCCCAGCCACAACAATGTCATCTCAGTCACGTCTCTTGCTCCTGATCTTGCTAATGAGGATTGGGAAAGAAAAGGCACGTCTTCTAAACCCACAGAGAAAGTGTGCAGGCTCTTCTGGGTTAACACTGGAGATCAAGCCTTAATTGGTGGATTTCAAAGAAAGAAAGGAGGGCTTGAACACCACCAGACACTTTCTGGATCAAAATAGCTGGGTTTCCATGCCATTCTTGCCCCACGCCTTCCATCTTGTTCTGCCCACAGCGTTCACACACACACAAAGACACAGCGCCAAGGCAGCAAAATTGTTGCCCTCTTTCTCTTTTTGTTGAATTTTTCAAATGATAGCAATCAGCATATCCATCAGTTTTCCTCCACCCACTTTTTAATGGGGTCTTTACAGGCAGCATGGAAACCACATCATTAAAACCAGTACAGACAGCATATAGTACTTCAGATGTTGATGAACTTCAGTCCCCATCTCAAAATGATGGGAGCTACAATCCAACATCATCTAGAGCAGGGGTAGGCAACCTTTCCCCTTTAAGGGCCGAGGGACTTCAGCTCCCAGAAGCCTCAGCCATGTTGGCCAATAGTCCCATGTTGGCCAATAGCTCCTGGGATTCTGGGAGCTGAAGTCCCTCGGCCCTTCAAGGGGAAAGGTTGCCTACCCCCGGTCTAGAGTGACCCAAGTTGTCCACTCTTGTATTAGTTGCCAGACTCGACCAGTATTCAGATCTCCATTTTGTATTATTTCCATCTTGTATTATTTGCCAGACTTGACCAGTATTCAGATCTCCATAACATTGGAATATGAAGGACTGTCCATTTTGACATGTTTATTTTATATCCAAACATTTTTTTTAATACAGGTTGAATCTCCCTTACCTTGAATTCCAAAATTCAAAATACTCCAAAATCCAAAACTGTCCATATGGGTGGCTGAAACAGTGACACCTTTGCTTTCCAATTGGTCAATGTACATACACTTTGTTTCAGGGACAAAATGATTAAAAATACAGTTGGCTCTCCGTTTTCGCAGGGGATCCGTTCTGGACACCCCCCCACGCAAAAATGGAGATTCGTGAATATTCAAGCCCTATAGGCTTGAATGGGGTGCACCCCCATGAGAGAGCGCCCCATTGTTTTAAATGGAGGTCGCCCCTCCATGAATATATAAAACTGCGGACATTAATTCTGCAAGAACAGAGGGGTGACAGTTTTTTGTGGGTTTTTCGGGCTGTGTGGCCATGTTCTAGAAGAGTTTCTTTCTGACGTTTTGCCAGCATCTGTGGCTAGCATCTTCAGAGAAAAAAGCCCGAAAAACCCACAAAAAACTATGGATGCCGGCCATGAAAGCCTACGACTTCACAGAGGGGTGACAGCATTGTATAAAATTATCTTCAAGCTATGTGTATAAGGTGTATATGAAATATAATTGAATGTTGTGTTTAGACAACATACTCATCCTTCCCTACTGGAGGTTTTTCTGGCTGAGTTTCATGAAAATCGAAACTGCTGAATATATGCCTAAAGAAAGTTGTTCCTTAACCGAAGAGGCCTCTTCTGCCATTTTTATAAAGGGACTAAAAGACAAGCCACTGAAAGTAGATTTAATTTCCTTCCCTAACAACTTAAAATCCCTTTCTGCCTTCATCATAAAAAGCTTATCACATTTCCCAGCACTGAACGGAGATGATTCACCAGTGGTACTCCATTTATGTGGGCAGTTGTTGGGTTTTCCCTTCCTTCAAATGCAGGGATAATTGTAAAGATGCTTTCTTATCTTTAATGAAAGATGGAGAAATAAAGCTTGGGAGATCACAGACTTGGAACACTTACTAAGGAAGGTCAAAGAAGAAAGTGCAAAGGCAGGCTTAATGCTGAACAGAAAGAGAACAAAAATAATGTCTGCAAAGGACTGCATACTGCAAAGTGAAATAGTTAAAGAGTTTCCGTATCTTGGATCAAACATTTATCAGAATGGAAACTGCAGTCAAGAAATCCAGAAAAGACTAGGAATGGGAAGGACAGCTATGGCAGAACTACACAAAATCCCAAAGAGCAGAGATATATAACTGAGCACTAAAGTTAGAACTGTCCATGCGATGGTATTCCCCATCAATATAGATGGATGTGAGAGCTAGACAGTGAAGAAAGCAGATAAGAAGAAAATGAATTCATTTGAGATGGGGTGCTGGAAAAGAGTAGTGAGGATACTGTGGACACCCAAAAAACAAATGGGTCCTTGAAAAATCAAGCCTGAAATCTGTCTGTAGTAGCAGTAGGGAAGGAAATTAACTTTAGGGAGAAATAGCAGTATTGTTAATGCAACTTCTGCTGCATCCGTTCCGCAGAAATAATTGGGTTTGACCCTATTTTAACTGCAGAGCTCTGCTGCCACAACAAACTCCAGTTCCCAGAATTCCATAGCATTGAGCCATGGCAGTTAAAGTGGGGTCAAACTGGATTATTTCTGCAGTGCAGATTCAGCATAAGAAGATACTAACCAGAAGTTTCAAGTTTATTAATAAAGTATCTTTAAGAGCGGATGGGTAAATATCAGGAAGTCTACAGGCGTTCCTCATAAGCATTGCATAAAACAAAATCTCAGACTATAAGGAATGATAAGTTATCCCAAAATTAAAATGTGTGTTCAGGAAAACAATATGCAAAGGATGCCTTATAGACTTGCGTGGCAACAGCTCTTGTCCTCACAGTAAAGTAGCCCTGCCGACTATTTTGGTCTATGACCATCAATCAATCAATCAATCAATCAATCAATGATAATGATGATCCTGTTGAGAAGAATTCTGGAATGAAAATCTTCTAAGTTGAAGATTCATTCAATACAACATTAGCAATGACAATATTTTCTGCGCAAAAAATATTTCTCTTCAGAAATATTTTCTATGTAAAAAACAGCATTCTTCTGCATGTTCTATCCTGCACAGAATCTTTTGCACAGAAAAAAATGCTATTTTCTGTACAAATCAACCATGCACAATTCTTTTTTCCCCTTTTTTAGGGCATACAGTAAGTCTCAAGACTGCAAATACTGCACGGTTTTTGAAGACACTCCCATAGCAAGAAGAAAATTGATGAAATGACTCCTTTGAGAAGTTGCTTGGTAAGAATCACATCCCTAGGCGAAACAACGCCTTGGTGCGTAGCTGAGCCCGAATCCTTGCCAAAGAGATCCACATTCCAGCTGGCATGCCGAAATGCCAAAACCCTGCCAAGCACATTTTTCAAAATACATCTGCCCCTAGAAATAAAAAAAAAAATATGTCTGCTTAATCTCAAATCTAATGAAAAATTAAAAGACTTCAATTCGAATCCAGCCATTTTCTGCTGCAAAAATTAGATCGGTAATTAGTCACTTGCTGGGGCCTGCTGGGCTATTTTTAAACTTCGATCCATCACAGCATGATTTTCCTTTTGAATGATCAAGTGAAACGTTAGATAATGGATCAAGGCAGGGAAGAAGAAGGCGGCAACGTGAAAAGCGGAGGGAGCATTGAGGTTAGGCGAGAGACCGCTGCAGCAGAAAGTAGTCCTCAGGTAGTGATGTTCATCAGGAAAGCAATTAAATTTTTATTAGACGTACATGGCCAATATGACTTATGTACTTTCTATTACGTTGCCCAGAGCGTGAATCCCCTGAACAAAGGAATTATTCAGGTCCTCATTTATTTTGCTCCAGTGGCAGGTTGCAAGACCCGCGGTGGAATAATTTTACTACACTCTACAGGTACAGATCTGGACCCACCGATATTGATTTGCATTTGTTTTTCTCCTCCTCCAATTTTTTTAAAAAAAATAATTACAAAAAGAAATGAACCCAGAAAGAGAAATGTTGCAGAAATAATCCAGTTTGAGACCACTTTAGCTGCTCTGGTTCAATACAAGGGAATTCTGATACTATAGTTTTGTGAGACATTTAGCTTTCTCTGTCCGAGAGCTCCAGTGCCACAATAAACTACAATTCCCAGCATTCCTTAGCGTTGAGCCAGGGCAGTTAAAGCAGTCTCAAACTGGATTATTTCTGCAGTGTGTTTTGGACCCCTGTCCAGGAAAAGTCATAGCTTTGCACATCACCCAAAGCAATATGTTTTTGAGCCATTGATCACCTATTTTGAACATATCTTGAACATCAAAAACAATTGTAATGAAAAGAGAGAGAGAAGACAGCAACTGGGCAGCTAACTTTGAAATGACCTAGGTCTATTTTGTTCTCCAAATGGCAGGCGCGACTCGTTTGCGCATGCGCAGTACTCCTGCGCATGCACAAACGCGTCGCGCCCACCATTTTGGAAATCAAAATGGTGGGTGCAATATGCGCTGTGGCGGCTGCACCTGCGCGCGCTGTGGCAGAAGTGACAGTGTCGGCACGCACGGGGGGTGTGGAAGAGGGTGCGCACACGCGGGTGAGCGCGCACGCGCCACTATTCCCCCCCCTCGGCCCAGCGGAGACCTGGACTTCGGGGGACTGGCCCAGGTCTCCAAAAGGTTGCCTACCCCTGCTCTAGGGCATTCTGAAAGACCTCAAGAACCCATCATCCCCACTCCAAAATGTCAGCAGAATAGGGAAATCTGCTCCAGGCTTGGAAGACGCTAACCAAGGTGCTGAACCTTATTTAAGAATACTTGCTGACATAGTAGTCTTTGAGCATATTTTTTTATTCATTCCTTTATTTAGAATACAGTACGATCCTATATCTGTGGGTTGAGTACCCATCATTTCACTTACTCACATCCAAAAAAAGACCTCTCTAAGCATCTGGAGGACCTCCAGTACAACTCTAAAGTCAATCTCCACTGCAACCTATTTTGTTTTTAACTGCCATCGAATCGATCTCGACCAATGGTGGCCCTATGAATGAGACCTCTCCAAGAAGACCTTCTGCTGTCCCCATTTCTACCCATGTTTGATCCCAGGTATGGGAATTCTTTTACTATTTCTATTTCTTCATTGTCTCGGTTGAACTTGTGAAGGTCCTCCTCGGTGGTCATTATTTTTGTTTTCTTTATGTCCAGCATTAAGCCTGCCTTTGCATTTTCTTCTTGGATCTTCCTTAGGAGGTGTTCCAGGTCTGAGGTTTTCTGCTAGTATTGTGGTGTCATCTGCATATTTTACGTTGTTGATATTCCTCCCTCCTATTTTCACTCCTCCTTCTTCCATGTCCAAGCCTGTTTTTCTTATATGTTCTGCATACAAGTTGAACATACAAGTTGAAATGGAATATATAGGGTTTGCTATTATCTGTGATTTTCATTATCTGCAGAAAGTCTGAGAACGTATCCCCCATGGATACAGAGATCATATTGTATTTGCACCCTACCTTTCAGCCAGAAAAGGTTCCAGAGTGACCTACTATTAGTTACAAAGGGATCTTGTAGCACTTTTGAGACTAACTGAAAGAAAGCTTCAGCTTTGGTAGCCTTGGTCTACTTCCTCAGATGCAAGATGCAAAAGAAGCTGTAGCAAGATCAAACTGAGAAAGTAAATCCAAGTCTACAAAAGCTTATGCAACAACTTCTTGCAAACAGTTAAGTCTCCACGGTGCTACAAGCTGCCTTTGTATACTGATACTCCAGACTAACATGGCTATGTTTCTGAATTCTGTGAGGTTGGTTTTAAAATGACTGCTCCATGTTCAACCAATGCACTTTTGAGCTGAATGGGAACCTGAATTTAGGTCTGCCCAATCTGTTACTCCAAGTGTCATGAACCGAGGTTCTCTGTTGTTCTTTTGATTCAGAGAGAAATTTAGCTACCCTAGACTGTTGGATTTTCAATATAGACACATGGGAAACCAGAGCTGGGTTTAGACACTATGCATGTAACATTTATTAAGACATACAGATGAAATAATAAGAAATAAGACAATAAGAGATAAGAAATAACAAATAAGACAATCATTTTAAGTATCAAGAGCTCTTTCACACACACATTTACTCAGACATACTCACGAAGGTCCTCCACTGAATGTTGATCAGGCATCCATGAAGGTTGGGATGACACCTTGTCCAGGTAGGTGCCAACAAAGTGAGGCTGGTAGACCACTTCTTTTATACCTTGTTCATCTTTCTTTTGATGAAAACATGTTTTTCCTTGGTTTCCATAGTTTCAAAACATACCAGTGTCTTATCTTTGTTGCTATTAAAACATCCTGAACCATCACGCCAAGTTCTTATCAGTTGATGCAGCTCGGAGTGTCCCGCACACCTTGTTTGTCTTGTTTTGCAAATTCCATCTCCTCCAGCCAACTCAACATTCTTTTTAATTTCTCGCTTTCAATGTCCAAATCCTTCCCACATCAATGCATTGTGCGCAGCCATGTTTTGGGACCATACAGTCAGCTTGGAACCCACTCATTCATTACACAAGTACCCCATTGCCTCTCAAATTGCCCTGAGTTGCCCCATGTCTAATTGCCTCTCAAAGCAATGGCGAGGAGGGTAGTAGTAACAGCAGCAGAAATACTACTCAGCATGCAAAGGGATCTTGGAGGACCTGTGGGGCTAACGGAAAGGAAAGCAGCTGGTGAGCATTCCTAGCCCGGAGCCTACTTGTTAAGACATACCTGCACTGAAGTCTACAAAAGGTCATGCTACCAGCTTCTTTCTTGCAGCTAGATCCCTTTGCATACTGGTTTTCCAGACTAACATGGCTCTGTCTTTGAATTTAACAACTAGATCCATGACCACAGGCTCACAATCTAAGTAGACATGACACTCAAGGCAAAGGGTATGGGATGGATGGGTGGGAGTTAGGTTCAGCAGTTCATGGCTGCTCTTCTTTGCCTTAGCTTAAACTGGGAAATAATGGGATTTTACTCTAGCTAATCCAGGGGACTATGTATTGGATGATAACTCTGGAGACCAAGGTTCAAATCCCTGGTCAGCTGTGGAAAACCACTGGGTGACCTTGGGCAAGTCACACACTCTCAGCCTCAGGGGGAGGCAAGGGCAAACTTCCTCTGAACAAATCTTGCCAAGAAAGCCTCATGATAGGTTTGCTTTAGGGTTACCATGTCGAGAAACTTTTCTTACCATCCTTTGATCTGCCGCCTTCCACACACCGACACACACACACATTTCCCTACAAGGCACTATGAATGGAACCGAAAAGCTCATTATCTTCCATTTTAACACTGTGCATTTTTAATATCATGACGCCAAAAATAATCTCGGAAAGAAATTTGATTTTGGTCTGTCTGTTCAAACCTTCACAGGAAATGAGTTTATGAATTATATATATGCCACTGTTGTTCTGGTACCTCTACACTTAAATCCAGGGGCTAGGTCACTGGAAATTATAACGGATTCTCCTCCCCAGATCCACATTGATCAAGGGTCAAAATCCAAGTAGAACAGGTCTGGTGAATCAATGGAACAGACAAAAATATTGACTTGCCAAATTCCTATTGATTCAATGGGTCTGCTCTAGTTGGCCCCACCATGATAGGAAAGATACGTTTCAAGATGAGGAAAACTGAGGTTTCACAGCTAAGAAGTCTGGCTCATTTTAGCTTGCAGGTGTCTTAAGACCTGAGAATTAATGCAGTTTGACACCATTTTAAATGTCATGGCTCCATCCTATGAAATCCTGGGATTTGTAGCACCAGAGCTCTCCAACAGAATCTCAGAATTCCATGGCACTAAGCCGTATTAATTGTAGGAAATGAGAATCGTGGGTAGTTTAATTAAGCAATTTTAACATTTGCTGGTCAGTTCGGATAATGAACATCACTAGACTGGATCTTGTTGTGGTTGTGTGCCTTCAAATTGTTTCCAAAGGTGAACCGATCATGGGGTTTTCTTGGCAAGCCTGGTACAGAGGAGGTTTGTCATTGCCTTCCCCTGAGGCTGAGAGAGTGTCACTTGCCCAGTGGGTTTCATAGTTGAGCTGGGAATTGAACCCTGGTCTCCAGAGCCCAATGCTCAAACCACTACTGGATCCATAGTTTCTTAAATAAAGGTTTTCTGAGTTTAACTACTGAAGCCTGATTTTCTGAACTTGGTATCCTGCCGGACATGACACATGGTGAATGATGGGAGTTACAATCCAAGATCACCTGGATAGCTCTCTCCTCAGAGGTAATCCCAATTGAGTTCCATGGGATTTCCTTTTGAGTAGACAAACAGAACTAGATGCCAAACCAGAATTTTCAACAACCACCGATGGAGATGTAGAAAAACAGATACACTTCATTTCATGCATAATCAGACTTTTAATTGTGATTATAACTACTCATTGTTTCTTTATTGTTTTCTTTTTGCAGATTAATGTCAGCATTGTAATCCTCTTTGAAAAAGAAATGATTAAATGTGTTAGGAGTTGTAAACCGAAATATCCAGACAGTGAGACGAAGGCTGTGCAAATCAGCCTTAGGAATCGGACAAGTTAATGGGCTTTGGCTTTCTTACAATATGATGGCCTGAATTATTAAATATAATTCCTTGCTACTCCACCAGGAAATGCAGTTTGCAGAAAAGTGATTAACAGGAAATTGGGAGGACAGAAAATAAGAGCTCACAATGAGAATTAACTTCCTAAGAAACATGGAGATGGAACCACAATAGACTATTTTGCCAATATTCCTTGCTCTCCACTTTACTGTCGTTTCATACTTGATCTTGACTGAACTAATAATGGATTTCAGTGTCTCTTCCCATAAAGATGTGGATTACCTACTCTTAGCTAATTAATCTGCTCTGAGATAAAAAAGATCAGACCTGAGAATAAAACTTCTTATAAAGTGGACTAAAAGAGAATTGAAAAACCAGAGGCTGAATGAAGTTAGAAGGAGAGCTATATTTTGTAAAGTACCATCAGAACTGGGAAGCAATGAGTTATTCGTAATTCATTTCTTTCAGTCAATAAAAAAAGGGATATCTAACTTACATTATGATTGTAACAATGAAAGATAACACCAGTCCTTGTAACACTATTCAGTTTTCTAGCTACAGAGGTGTGACTTCATTAAACCATGGAGGAGGAATATCACATGGTTCAAGTGCTGGCGCATTCTGTAGTGGATGGGAGGAGAGTGTGTTTTGTGGCACAAATGTGTAGTCTTCAGATTTGTTTAAACTTTCATCCATTTCAGTCCTCCAGAGTCACCCTTTGTAGCAGAATTCTCAAAAGCTAGGCCCACAAGGCATGCATTCGACAACATTGTCACCACACCTGAAGAGTTGTATACAAACTCCCCAGCTTTCAACCACTCACCATTTTCAATTTTTATTTTGTTTTGTCTAAACCAGAGGTTCCCAGACTCTGATCCCTGGAGTATTTTGGACTTCAGTGCCCAGCAGACTCTGCCAACCTAGCCAATGGTCAGGGATGCTAGAAACCGAAGCCCCAAACACCTGGAGGACCAGAATTTGGGAACCGCTGGGCTACACAGATGAAAAATGGCTAGGATAAATATGGCCTCCAAATTTATTGCATTACGTAAATTGCAACCATGGAGAATGGGCAACTGCTCAAAACAAAATTTCCACTTCATGTGCTAGCCACCGACTTTTAGACCTGCGCTACATCTCATGATGATCGTACCCTTTCAAAACACAAATAGGATAGGATACCCTTTATGAATGTTACCTAGGTCAGGTTGAGGGATGCAAACTCACTGCAAGTAGCAAACTAGCATATCAAGGAAAAATGTTCCACCCCAGACTTTTTGCGGTTGTGCACATTTTTTACTTCCAGGGAGAGTTTCGTTTCTCCAGCAAAGATCTCTAGCATGCTCTAGTTGTATGCTTGAGTAACCAACTGCCCCCATATTGACATGGGGCTTTGCGGTTTTTGCTTTTGCAATTTATTCATAAAGTCCGAGAGTAAAGAGGTGATGCAAGAAATCCATTAAAACATCGGGTGCACTTCTCAGTGCATGCAGCCCTCTTGGGAACCTCAAACCAAATCTCCTTGTACTGCATCCAGCTTTGATCAAATGCAGAATCAGCTTGTTTATTAAAATCGGAGGAAATGGCATTATTTAGTTTGGAGGGGAGGAGAACGAGGAATGGGCAAGGCTGCCAACCCAGCCCCTTTGTGACAGATCCTTAGCTCAAAAAGGGGTGACAGCTGGCTCCAAACCAAAATAAAAGACGCCAAACTCTGGAGAGTTTGTCAGAGGCAGACCCAATTCTCCCAGAAAAGGTTTGAGAGTCAGGAAAATGTTAGATCATGCAAGAGGGGAGATGAGGAGCAAGTGAAATTACTTAATTCTTCTTTCCTAATGTTATTGCAACAGGGCCCAGAGTGGACTGAGAGGGTCCTGCTGGGAATGCAGACTTCTTTGTAAAAAGCAATAAAGTAAAATCAGAGCCCATGGGAGCTGGTTAATGATTGCTAAGGTCTTTCTGTGTATGTGTGTGTGTATGTGTGTGGTGTTGTGTGCCTTCAAGTTGTTTCTGACTTATGGTGACCCTAAAGCAAACCTATCATCGGGTTTTCTTGGCAAGTTTCTTCAGAGAGGGTTTGCCATTCACATCCTAAGGCTGAGAGAGTGTGACTTGCCCAAGGTCACCCAATGGTTTACATGGCTGAGCCAGGATTCAGTGTCATAGTCCAATGCTCAAACCACTACACCACTTTGGCTCTCTTAAGGTCTTCATAACTGTAGCAAAATGCTGCTTTTATTATGGGCTCAAAGAATGAACTGCCAGCAAAACTACTCCGGCCAAAATATTCTGGACTGCCCCTGGAATATTCTGGCCCCAAATTCCCTCCAAATTCACCCCTTACTTTTTTTTTTGCCATTGCCAAGATCACAACAAAGCACCCAGCCATGCTATCGATGCTGGACATCTCTTTCTGATCTCAGAGCAACTCATGCCACCACGATCACTATGAAGAGCACAGAAAAAGTGCAGCAAAAAGTGAACAATTTACATGTGGCATAAGGGGAGGAAGCTCCAAATCAGGTGCGGACAGGTGCAATGAAGACCAGATTCAGGGTTTGGGATGTAAACAGGATGCAGCAAGCCTGGGAGGAATTTGGGGTAAAGCACCCATGCAGACAAATCCTATATCAGCTGTGAGAAATCCTTTTTGTAGCGTTGTAGGGGTATGCAAAAATCACCTGGCCATGCTAACTGTAGGATTTGGGGAGTTACAAACAAGTAACTTTTCCAAGCTCTGTTCTGTTGATATAGTCCAGGCACAACTCTGCTGCAGCCCATCTTCTTCTACTCTCCCATTTTGCCTCCCACACTGGGATTTCCTCATATGCATATTTCTCAGCAAATTCTCTTGCAAAAGAAATATCCATCTTTATCTTCCCCCATTCACAAAACAAAGACAATACTAAATGCCATTTGACAATCATCCTCAATGCATTCATCGACTAGTTTTTTTCAAAACCATCCAAGTCTTAGGTGGAAATATCAGTTGCTATGTAACTATGTAACACAGAGCCTTTAATGGAATGGAATAAAATAAAATGAATTATAAAAATCCTACCAAATCCAGGGGGACGAGAAGCAGTGAAGAACAATGTGCCACCACAATATGCACCATCGATATGTATGCGATCGATAGTCATATATATGCATAGTATATGATCACAGATAAAAGATAAATTTCATTTCAAGGACTATGCAGAAAGTGATCAAAAGCTTGAATTTCTACACACATGCCCTTGGCTTTTTATGCATCTTTTCATCATTTTATGGATCTTCTCATAGTTCTCCCTCCCTCTCTCTCTCTTATTCCCTCTTGTAGTAAATCATTTTTACATTATGTAGCAGCTGTTTTGCTGACCTGGTTTGAATGTCATTTTATGCAAGTTTAGCATAATGAGCGGCCAGGGTGGAAGGGTGCCAAGTGTAATCCATTTCGTTCCTGGGGGGTTAGTGCGCCTTATCTACCATAAACTGTCAGAATCCCACATATTCTGTCATAACTGAGTTTTGTAACATTTTAGTTAGACAGAAGAATGCTGGATAGTGTAGCATTAGGAGAAGATTTTGGGTGGGGTTTCAAAGGGATGTTTGGTACCTGGCACTGAAATGTGCAGATGTGGGGAGGAAGAATTTTCTCAGAGTCGGCCAAAGTAAAGATGGGAACAAATCTATATCGGGGGCTGGATGAAACAATGGTATGTTTAATTTAGTGAATCAATTATTATGAAGCCTAGTTTATGAGTTTTTGTTGTTTGTTTTGTTGTTGTTCACTGCTCATGAGTCGATCTCGACCCATGGCGACCCTCTGGATGAGACATCTCCAGGGCCCTTGTCCTCTCCTGCTCTGCCCAGCTCCTGCAAACTCATATTCATGGTCTCTCTAATAAAGTCCATCCATCTGGCATGTGGCCTTCCTCTCTTTCTACTTCCTTCCACATTTCCTAAAATTATTGTTTTTTTCCAACAATTCATGCCTTCTCATGATGTGTCCAAAGTACGACAGTCTAAGGGGGGTTGCAGACTGCCAGAAATAGTGCAAATTGAGTCCACTTTTAGGGTTAGGGTTAGTGCTAGGAAATCATGGGATTTGTTTTTTTTCTGAGACATTAAGCCTTCTCTGTCAGAGAGCTCTGGTGCCACAATAAAATACAGTTCCCATGATTCCCTAATCCTAACCCTAACCCTAAAAGTGGACTCAATTTGCACTATTTCTGGCAGTCTGCAACCCCCCTAAGTCTTGTCATCTTGGCTTCTTCCAGGAAGCGCAGCTATGGTGAGAAGTATTTTTCTGGACAGTGGAGGAAGGAAATCAAACCCATGCAGTGTTAGCACTTTACATAATTCTGGACAATATCACACTATACTGTTTTTGTTGTTGTTGTAAACTGCCTTCGCATTGATCTCAACCCATGGCAACCCAATGGATGAGACATCTCCAGGCCCTCCTGTCCTCCACTGCTCTGCCCAGCTCCTACAAACTCATATTCATGGTCTCTTTAATAAAGTCCATTCATCTAGCCTCCTTCCTCTCTTTCTACTTCCCTCCACCTTTCCTAACATTATTGTCTTTTCCAGCGATTCAGGCCTTCTCATGATGTGTCCAAAGTACGACAGTCTAAGTCTTGTCATCTTGGCTTCTTCCAGGGAGGTTTTTGGCTTGATCTGATCTAGGACCCCTTTGTTTGTCCTTTTGGCTCTCCATGGGATCCTCAGCATCTTCTCCAGAAAAACATTATCTCAAATGCATTGATTTTCTTCCTATCCTCTTTCTTAACTGTCCAACTCTTACATCGATGGGAATAATAGGGAATACAATGGCTTGTATGAGTCTGACTTTTGTGCTGAGTTGTATATCTTTGCATTTTAGGATCTTTTCTAGTTCTTTCATAGCCACCCTCTCCGTTATTAGTCCTCTTCCAAGTTTATGTTTAAGTTTATGATTGGGGTAATGTTAATGTTAGGCCTGTGTTGGTGGAGGATAGCACTTCAGATGTCTTCCAAAGGTTTTGTTGGAATAACGTTTTCTGGTTTGTAATACAGAAGACCGGTTCACTAAATGCCTGGGGGAAACAGCAGTTCTTGACAGTAACTGAGGATGAAACTAGATGATGCATTTATTTTTTTAAAAAAAATATTTTTAATTTTTATTTATTTCAAAACAACATAGAACACATAATTAATTGTCAGAAAGAAAGGGGAAGTAAGAAAAGAAATCGTGCTATAATCAAAAGGTATAAAAAAGGAAATATGTAAAATTGGAAGAAAGTTAACTACACTGTCTTAGACAATAAGAAAGAGGAGAGAGCAGTCATTATTTATAAGGTGTGAATTTAGATAAGAGGAATAACATTAGGAATAAAATGAGAAAGGATGTATAAGCTCATTAGAAGATGGTTAAAATATTGTAAAGATACTGAAAGTCATATATATATAAATATATATATATATATATATATATATAGAGAGAGAGAGAGAGAGAGATTCATGATAAAGGAAGGAAGTCATTTTAATGTTAAGTATGTTTATAATTATTTTTCAGGTATGTTTTGTATGTTTATGTATGTTAATTATGTGTTCTACTAGATGATGCATTGATCACTTTTATTTTGCATAGTGTTCCCAGGGGGTGACAAACAAGTGTCTGTTTGTCATAGCACATGATTTTCCTTGCCATGCTATCTTGCAGAGGGGCATTGCTGATGGCGCATATCACATTGAAGGATAAGCAAGTAAATCCCCCCTTTGCCCATCTTCCAGCATTGATATATGCCATCCTATGTCAGCAATGCCCCTCTGTACACTGCAGTAGACAAACAGAACAATCTCAATGCAAGAGAGTAAATGGACACAAATCTGGTATTAGAAACAGCAATACCCAAAAACCCGTTGCAGAGCACTTTTGTCTTTCTTGGACATACAATATAAGGTTTACAAGTGGCAGTTTTCAAACATGCAAAAAAAGATAATCAGAAAATCAAAGGAAGATTCAAAAGAGAAACTTCTGAATTGAGTTATATTCAATATTTCAGCCCATTAGCAGAGGCATGAACAAAGATAACTGTTTCATGGTGCACTGCATATATTAATAAACACCTTCTCACAATTGCACATATAGCAAAATGGATCTCCTCAGGGAATTGAGTTTGGTAAGCAGATTTATTGCTTTTACACATCAATACTAACAGATCAGAGACTTGAAAGGTGTGTAACATCTTACACAGCTCTTTGAAGATTTATAGCCAGGGTCACAATTTGTATCCTTCTGCATCCTGCTTTATTCTACCCCACTCTTACAACTGTGCAATTATGCTTAAAACCTAGTTGTTTTAATATCAGTCTATTAGTGCATCTGAGGAAGTGGACTGATATTCACAATAGGGTATGCTAAACTATAAATCAGTTTGTCTTAAAGGTGTTGACAGATTCCCTTTTCCCCTTCAATAACATGGTGTTTTCATTGAAAACTATACTGGAAGAGTCAAAGAGATAGCCATGTTAGTCTGTAGAATCAGTATATATAGAGAGATCTTGTAATACCTTTGAGACTAACTGAAAGAAAGAAGTTGGCAGCAGGAGCTTTTCAGGTTACTTCCTCAGATGCATTTAGCACTGGAAGATATGCATAGTTTGAGACATGTTCTATACAAAATTCACACATATCATTTTTAATAAAGAAAACAGCATTTTCTGGACAGAAAAAAAATATATTGTACAAAAATAGTCTTTTCAACAGAAAATTCAGACTCTTGCCTAGAAATGCCATTTCCCATGCAAACAGCCACATTTTGGTGACAATGTTCAAGTCAGTCGCATTTGGGGGCTGACAGAATCTATCACCGCTAGTCCCCATTTTTGGCCAAATGGCTCATTCAGCAGCATTCAGAGTTTCTTGGCACATCTCTGACTCACATCTTCCAATTCCACAACAGGATTCCAAGAGCCACTAACACTCATTCTTCCAAATATTGTGACAATTCACATTTTCACAACAGATGTTATGTCTAGTGAGCAATCACTTCAAAGCTGAGAAAATAGTAACCGGCTTTTGTTTTGACTCTTCTTGCTCTGTCGTTTGAAATGCTCATTATCCAAACTACTTGGGTGGATCCATACCTGTGGATCCAATTTCTTTTAGCAGACTACAGCAGGCAAAGATCAAGAGAGTTTGTCCCAAATGGAGTGGTGTACAACTCCCAGAATCCCCTGGATTAATAGGTCTAGAGCAGGGGTCCCCAGACTTTTTGATCACCTGGATTAATAGATCTTCCGGGGGGCCAGAGGCGTGTCTTCCAAAATGGCGTCTGGAGTCGTGTGCATGTGCGCGGTGTCGGACGCCATTTTGTCTTCCAAAATGGCATCCAGCGGTGGGCACGAGCGGCAGCGGTTGCGAGTGCTGGCAGCAGCGCCGGGCTAGTAGGAAGGCCTCGGCGGGCCAGGTCTGACTCGCAGGCCATGCTTAGGGACCCCTGGTCTAGAGCCTCACAAGCTTAGACCAAGAGAGATATAGGCTCATCCTGATCCAGAGATAATCTTGCTTCGAGCATTCTAGTAGAATTCTCTACTAAAGCTATATGGGGAGTGGGATACATTATTTTTTAATCTCCTTTCCAAATGACTGATCATTTTCAATGGATTTTGTGGGCATAAGGTATGACAACAAACCATTAATTGAGTTGGATTTTAGAAAAGGAGCAGACAAAGTTATGGAAGAAGTGTCTCTATCAATCATTATGCATCATGAGATCTAAAAGATCTTCCATGTGCTGAGGCAGTCTATCACAGAATACCACAACTCTCTGAGAGCCTTATCGCCTGAAAAAAGAAAGTCAGAATGGAACGGGAGAGTAGCGGCTTTCTCTGTGGCTCTCTGCATGCCATCATAGCAATTCCATTCTCCTTCCCAAGTGAGACGGTTGTAAAAGTGTCTCTTTTGTTATGCTGGAAGAAAACAGTTCAACAAAAGGCACGCTTTTACAACTGTCTCCCTTGGGAAGAGAACGGAAGTGCTACAATGGCATATGGAGAGACTGGAGAAAGCTGCTACTCTCCTACTTCTTTTTGGGTTTCTTTTCTCATGTGAACAGGTTCTGAGCTCCTTGGGGGGAGGGCAGATTCTAGTCATTGTAGGCCACTTTTTCAAGCTCTGTCCATGACTCTCCTGCTCCCCAGCTTTAGACCTCAATGATAAAGGCAACAAATCAGTTAACTCCATCTATCTTACCTCAGCACTAGGGTGTTCCACCTAATAAGTATTCAGGGATGGATGCTCTAAATCCATGCAATGGATTAACTTTGCCCTTTCATTTGAGGAGTCCAGTGACTGCCTATACAGGCTCTTAAATAACTGCTCGGTGCACACTCCGATTTCACTCCAATTTTAACTTTATGTCACTTTTACAAGTCTGATAAACACAACATGCAAAGGCTTTCAAGGGGCCGGCTATGTTTTAGCACTTTGCCCTTTTACTTCTTAATGCAGCCATAATTGGTTGACTTGAGCCGTTTTCTTTACAGGTCACTAGTTCTAACTGTGCGGAAAATGACAAAGCATCACAGCATGTCAACAACTTCACTGGATTAGAGCAACATTCCTCCTGACTCCCCCAAGGCAGCTGGATTTATCATAATTCTAACTATGCTGCAGAAAAGGACTCCTAAGGAGGCCATTAGAAAGCAATTCATTACCACCACCACCCCCCAATACTACACAGAACAGGAAGAATACCTAAGGACCAGTTTGCAGCCCTGAGTCCTTGATTCTTGGTGTCTCTGTAGACAACAAGTGGCACCTCTTGCCATGATAAAGAGGCTTACCCTCCCATGTTTCAATATTTCACGGATGAAAATTAGGACAACATCAGACTGTGGTCAAAAGGGCCAGGCAATAAGAGAGCAAACATTATTGATGAGGATGCATAAAGAAAACTAATATTATAGGCAGAGAAACCTTGGAACTGGGTTTATGTAAGATGGAAAAAATTAAAAACCCAAATTGGCTGGCTGGAAAGGGCAAGATTCTGCCCCCTCTTCTCCTCTCCTCTCCACTGAAATTACTTGTACGCAAGCCACTTTTGTACATTCAATTCAGTTTGCAGCAATTGAAGCAAGCAAGGACGACAGGGGAAAGTGGAAGGATGAGAGAAGAAACTGGGACATTTTAAAACCTGTATTTAAAATGCAACATCCCCATTATATAGTACATTGCATCTTGTATCACTGAATTTCATGCAATTTACTAATACATTTCCTAATGTACACATTTTTATGTATTTCCCTATTGACTGAAGTGTATTTGCACTTATTTCTCAAATATATCCATTTAATTGAACACATGAGCATGATTTTGTATTCATTGGTTTAGTCAAAACATCAAAATCATAGAAATGTATGACTTCCCAAGGGAGCATGTGCATTTTCACAGATTTGGGAGGTGCAAAATTGACTCTTTGGTTCCGACCCTAGAGCGATGGGAATTCCTCCCCTGCCTTACAGTCCTTTCTCCAATTTTTTTTTAAAATCACATTTTCCATTAATCTTATAAACAACACTATACAGAGAGACAGAGCCACACAACGAATAAGTAAACTTACCATTTTTGTCAGCCCGTCTGAAGATCTAGAATTAAAGAAATAAGACATATTTACTATTTCATAGTAGCCAATATAGTGTAATGCAAATACCAAATATATGCTGTGTCCCACTGCACAATCTTAATCTTAGTGTTTATTTACCACCTGGAAAAAAATATTTCTATGTAGTCCAAACTCCCAGGATTCATGCCCCACATGTCCCAGTTCTCATCTATGAAATGTTGGAGGGCATGCAAGTCTATAATGCCTTACATTCATGAGCAGCCATTTGTATTGTGTCCCCAAATAGTCCAGCAGCCAAATATAAGATGTCCCCCCCTACATACTTCCATGTAAATAAACTGACTTGCCCAAAGGCATCCTCAGTTGACATTTTAACTGGCCCATTTGTCCTCCGCTGTCCCTTAGTCGAACTCTTGCACAAATGCACTGCAAAAAAGCATCACAAGGAACACATAACAGGCCACAATGAACGGCCAGGGAAAAATCAATGTGCGACCAATATACAACAATATTGCACTAGTGGGACTCCAGTTCAGACATTTCATCCCCCAATTTGTTGGGTAAAACATTTGCAGTAAAAGAGGAGGCAAACAAGGGAGAAGTCACCTTGTACAACAGGAGACGTCTGACTCTAGGAGACAGTGAAATTCAAAAGACAAGAGCAGGATAGCTGATGCAAGTACAGTGAAATGATATTTGATACTCTGGTTGCATTATTATTATTAATTATTATTATTATTAAAAAGATGTTGTCAGCCAGCAGGTCTCCATGAACTTGCAGGGCTTGTATAAATCATGTATAGTAGTAAAAGAAGCCGACGGCAGTGCGCTCTGCGTGGGAAGGAGATAAATTTAGATAAAAGCAAAAGTGGGAAGAGGAGGAGATGCATAATACCAGAAGGGATCTTCTGGAAATAATATGTGGGGGAAAGATTGGGGAGGTGAATGTAGCAAAAGCTCCGTTGAAAAACAATTTGAAAAACCAACGTGGCGTTTGGGGTGCTTCTGCCAAGTCCTGCGGAACCAATGTTCAAAAACTCAGGTTCAGTGGTCAAAACTCACTTTACTGCAAACCTTTATTAAGAAATTGTAGATCTTATCCAGTGACTTTCATTGTCAGAAAATTGACCAACAGCCATTTGCATTGGACTAATTTAAGCATGACAGCCAACATTGGGTAGTGGTCTGAGTGTTGGGCCAAAATTCTAGGGATCAGGATTCGAATCCCCACTCAACCATGGAAACCCACTGGGTGACCTTGTGTGGGTTGCACTCTCTCAGCCTCAGAGACCCCCCCCCCTTTCTGAAGACATATGCCAAGGAAAGCCCATGATGTGGTGCCTTATGTTGGAAATGACTTGAAAGTACACAACAATTAAAGCATACACAATTTCAAATTCTCATTTATTCCCAACTAATAAGTAGTTTTTTCCTTTCCTTTCATTCTCACCTTGCCCCTTCACATTCTTGTTGGCGTTCCATTCCAAAAGCTAGTCTCCTTTCCATTGTTATCGCCTGCATTATAGATCACCATTGCTCTATAATGCTAAACTACTACATAACCCATCACTTCAACCACTAGACATATTATGGCAGGCAAGATCCCTGTGGATACCAAAGTCTTGGATGCTCAAGTCCCATTGAATACAACGGCATAGTAAAACAGTGTCTTTTATTCAAAATGGCAAAATCAAAGTTTCCTTTTTGGAATTTAAAATATTTATTAATATTTTCAAGCCATGGATGGTTGAATCAGTGGATAAAGAATCTGTGGGTACAGAAGACCGATTATACCATACAAGATTATTTTTCAAATACGAAGGGGGTATGTTCCCCAGATACCACTAACATGAACCCCAGAATTGGGGGAAGAAGGGGGTTAATCCTCTCTCCCCAAGACTAGTTGAAAGGGTAAGTCCCCTTGAAATGATTTGGCAAAATCGGACCATCAAGACTCTACATAGTTGAGCCTCCCCAGGAATTATCAACTAGAAGTGTACAGTGGGTCCTCCAAATTTGCGGATTTGACTTTTGAGAATTTAATTAATATGCTCTCTCTAGGAATTTCTAGGTCCTCCAGCACAACTCTGCTGGAAACTGACAACAGAGTTGCACTGGAAGACTTGGAGATTACTAGGGAAAACACTTCTCTAACCATTTGTATGACCTCCAGCCACGATTCTGTGGTCAACTTCTGGCAGATGTTGACCACAGAATTGCATTGGAAAACCTAGAGAGGTGTTCTCTCAGGTAAAAACATAGTATTTTTTATTTGCAGTTTTCTCATTTTCATGGGGGGGGGGCTGTGCCCCTAACCCCAACAAATGTGGAGGGCCAACACTATTAAAAAATCAGTCTGTACAGAGATCTTGTAGCGCCTTTTGAGTCTAACTGAATTGAAGAAGTTGGCAGCATAAGCTCTCATAGACTTAAAGTCTACGAAAACTCATGTTGCCAACTTCTTTCTTTTAGTTAGTCTCAACGGTGCTATAAGATCTCTCTTCAGACTGATTCTGCAATCTAACACGGCTATATCTTTGAGTTCTAATAAGAAATATGAAGGCAGATGTTATAATTGGGCATCCCCTTCCCCAAAATAATAAAATGCCTTTAATCTATCCAAGGCACACTTACTTGGAAGTAAGTTCCAAAGAATACACGGAGGCAGCCTTTATTATTCTGGTACACACTGCGCTTGTTAGACTCTTTATTTTTAAGCATATTTGGATGATAACGGATGGGAAAAGGTATTACGAATATCTACCCTTATGCAAAATTAATAACAACTTGACCATCAACGTTGACCCAGCACACGTACCTTAAAAACAGTTCCAGGATCCCTGACCACCAAGATTATTCTACCTCCCACCCAAGACAAAAATTCAGTGCTTTAGCATCTTATGGCAGGCAGATAGCCAAAAGGAAAAGATGCTACAGAATATGATGCCCAGTGATGAGCAGAAATTTTTTGAAGAGCAGGAGCTCTTCATGATGCTTCCTCTGGGAGATGTTTGCAGGAAGAGTCCAAAAAGGCAGACGGTTGTGTTGATGGAAATCAATAGTTATAGCAGTTTCCATCTCTCTGGGAAAAAGTTGTCGAACTCTTGACTCAGAAAATTCTGCAAGTTTTCATTTTAACATCCCTCTGAAGGAAACCTTAGGAATATTTACAGGCTGATGGATTTTGGCTTTTCAGCTCATAAAAGACCATCTTTCCCTCAACTCAAATTAAATCTCTTATTGAATAGT
>CM034704.1:3119526-3138361 GCA_020142125.1 Phrynosoma platyrhinos
GACTCAATTTGCACTATTTCTGGCAGTCTGCAAAGGCCCATAATGAAATAATGTTTGGAGAATGAAGCTTTTTCAAAAGTTTAAAAGCTGGGCTATAGCTATGGATGGGTAACATGTTGCCCCCAATAAGAATATTGCCCCCAATGAAATTTTCACTCAGTTCTAGCATTGCAGTAGCTTAAAACTTCAATTGAGCCTTTAGAAATAGAGTTTAGGCATTCAGCAAAAAGGAGCAGCAATGTGACCAGGGAAATATGAACACAGAAAATAGAAGAAGTTCTAGGTGTGAGCAGTTTTGGATGATGCAGGCTGCATCTGAACTGCTGAAATAATGCAGCTTGACACCACTTTAACTGCCCGTGGCTCCATCCAATTTAACCCTGGGATTCGTAGTTTGTTGTGGTACCACAGCTGTTTGGCAGAGAAAAGCTCGCAAAACTACAAATCCCACAAGTCCATTGCATTGAGCTATGGCAGTTAAAGTGGTGTCAAACTGCATTATTCGTGCAGTGCAGATGCCGCCTCGCTCTCTTCTTTGCTAGAAATGTGGAGACTGAAAGGAAATTTCATTTGAGAGAGCAGCATTTTTGTTGCCCTAATTCTGATCCACCTCCTGTTAGCGACACCTCTCCATGCCCAAATGATGCTGACGCTGGTATTCCATAAACAAGGGGACACTAACGATGAGACCATCCAGATGTCCAAACCTGGTTCTCCAAAAGCTAGACTACAACTTTCAGAATGCCTGAGGGTTAGCCATACAAACTGGTGCATCTGGGAAGCCATGCCCAACATCATCCAGGGATGCTGATAACAAGGAAAACAATGATTCAGACTCTTTTCCTGGTGGTGGTTGCTTACATCTCCCCTGAAAGTCACCCCCAAACATTGTGTTTCGTAGAATCTGATCATCTTGGCAGGTTACACAGGCGAAGGAGTCCCTTGAACGAACTTGGACACATCCTGCTCCTTGTAAGACAAAGCCACCTGATGTCATAGTATTGGCATCTAAGGACTGTCTAATTACCGTAAGCCCGGGTTGTTTTTTTTACTGGAAAAACTACAATGACCTTTGCTTCATGCAAATATATTAGCTTTGTTTTAAACAAAATCAAGTTTGCATACTTTCTTCTGTAAAAGTAGGGAACTCTTTTGGAAAGTTAGTGATGTTTCTGGGTTACATTTATAACGCAGATTTCCTCTCAGTTGGATGTACATGAGAGGTGAGCAACTTCAGAGGGCCCAAGGAACAATTTTTCACTCCCAGATCTCACCTTGGGCTGCAGCAGCCCTAAAAATATGCACAAATAAACCACCACTAACAACAACAACAATAACAACACACAAATTTCAGCAAAACTAGATGTTTTCTTTGCAAACTCAGGGGGGCTGCTTTATTCTATTCTAATAGCAAAACTACCCCTTCTAGGAACTCCACAGTATGGAGTTCATATATTACATTGTGTAATTATAGCATTCTGATCCCATTTTAACCGCCATTCTATGGAATCTGGGATTTGCAATATTGTGGCACTAGAGCTGTCCAGCAGGTAACTGTATATGCTTCACAATATACAGAGACAAGGCTCTAGCGACAGAGGAACAAAATGAGTATGTTGCCCTCCCCAAAAAGAATTCAGCCTCCCCCCATATTTGTCTTCAGTCCCCAATTTTATAAAATGGCAGAAACCGAAAAGATTAGGGTTTTTTTGAAATGCAGTTTAGGTGTCCAAAGAAAAGAAGCAAGGAAAGTAACCAAGGGAATGCTAACCTAGCAAATATCAGAGTTCAACGTGGAAACAATTTTCACTATCTCACTTTTTCCAATGTTAGAAAATTTTGGGGTTTCAGGGGGGTGCAGAATTCTTATTGGAGGGGGAAAGTCCTCACTGGACTCTCTCCCCAAAACTACGCCAAATGCAATGATAAGGCAAGAGGGGAAGAAGCCAAAGGTTTCTTTTTCTGGACTGGACTTTGTTCAGGCCATCGTAACTTTGTTGAGCCCACCTGAGAGTCTCCATTGGGCATTCGACCTTCCAAATCACACAAGGCAAAATGACCTGGGATGTTGAGATCACCGAAAGGAGGCCCTTTTGAAAGGCTTCCAATAGTTCAATCGCATGCTGCCCAAAGATGCTCCCTTGGAGCAAAAGAATGCAAAAGAAAATCAGGGTTTTTTCTAGACCACAGGTGGGCAACATGTGGTCCACAGGCTCTATATAGCCTCCAAGCCCATTTCTGCCTCCTCTACTCTGCTGACTTTTTAAACAGCAGAGGCCATGGATGTATCCACACTACACACTTATATCAGTTTCATGACATAGGTCTTTGTGGGTTTTTCGGGCTGTGAGGCCGTGTTCTAGAAGAATATATTCCTGACATTTCACCTGCATCTGTGGCTGGTATCTTCATCTTCTTTTATGAAGATGAAGGCATCTTTGATGAAGATGAAGGCATTTGATGGCATTTTCATCTTCTTTGAAGATGCCAGCCACAGATGCAGGCGAAATGTCAAGAATACATTCTTCTAGGACATGGCCTCACAGCCTGAAAAAATCCACAAAAACCTATGGATGCCGGACCTGAAAGCCTTTGACTTCACAGTTTCATGACATTTCAATCATCTTGGCTCTAGGCTCTAGACTCCTGAGATTTGGAACTTTCTGAACTACTTAGAAAGCTGCCACACTGCAGAAATCATGCAGTTTGACACTGTCATGGCTTTATCGTTTGGAATCCTGGGATTTGCAGTTTGTTATGGCACCAGATACCTCTGACAGAAAAGGTGAAATGGGTCACAAAACTATAATTTTTATTTTTTTTATTTTTAAAAAATACTTTATTACGTTAAAAACATAGTGATTGCACAAAATGACAAACCATCTCTTAACAAATAACAAACAACAATAAACACAAAAACACACAAATAACAAAAACACAACAACAACAGAGTTACCCAGACTAGTTAAAATAGAAACTTCCAAATCCACAATTGTGGCTATTTCCTCCTTATGTGAATTTTCTCTTTAATTCAAACTTAAATCTTAACGTCAATTCTACTGTTCTTTATATTTAACGCACTACCATTTTTTGAAATTTGGGCTCGGTTCAATGTCATTTTGGAGTGAAATCAGCTCTTCCTCCATCATTTCTATTTCATCATTACTGATATCTAGGAATGGATCTATCACCCAAACCTTGGTATCCACTGGGGTTTGGTTCAAGGATCTCCTGTGGATATCAAAATCTGTGGATGCTCAGAACAGCATCCTCTTCTAGTTTGTATGTTCTTCCTTCTGAATAACCATTGCCATATTGGCCACACTTTGTTCTTGCTTGGCCAAATGTCTTGGGCTCCAGAAATAAAGCAGTTTGACACCACTTTAATTGCCAAGACTCAACGCTATGGAATTCTGGGATCTGTAGTCTTGTGAGATATTTAGCCTTCCCTGTTAGACACCTCTGGTGCCTTGTCAACCTACAAATCCCAGAATTCCATAGCACTGACCCATGGCAGTTAAGACAGTGTCAAACATTTATATTTCTGTAGCGTGGCAGCAGCTTGCATTTTCATCTCTGTAGTGTTGGAAGGTATGGGACTAGAAGAAGTAGAAGCCATGCTTTTCCCTATCATTAATAAAGTAAACTTTGGTCCAAAACACACTGCGGAAATAATCCAGTTTGAGACTGCTTTAACTGCCCTGGAAATGGTACTGACTTGTCCGGTGGGTTCTCCTGGCATTGGGTGAAAGTTCATCCAAATGCCCACGCTGTTCTCATGCCATCTAGCATTTTTGGACTTTCACTGCTTTGTGTAACTTCCCGAGGGCACCCAAGGTGAGCCAAGCCATTTGTTAACTGTTCGCTGCCACTCTGTCCAAAACTAAATATAAATATTGACTTGGGCATTTGCAAGGAGTGCTTGTCCAATGGCTCCTTCTGTATAGGGAGAGAAATCAACTGGACTAGCAGTCCCAGCTCAGTTGCCTGAGATACTTCTCTTCCAAGCATAAGAAGACCATGGAGTTTATCACACAGAGGCAAATTGCTTAAATCCCATGCAGAAATGGGATTTAATAATCCAGAAAGCAAAACCTGCAAAAGGTTTTTCAGGCATGTTTGTGTAAAGGAGAAATAATGTGACATTAACCCAAATGGAAGGTTGTCAAAGCCCCTTCCTTTTTACTTTCGGAAGTTTCCGAAAGTAAAAAGGAGTGGGTTTTGGCGACTTTTTGTTCGGATTAATGACACGTTATTTCTCCTTGACGCCAATGTCGTGTGAAAAACAACCCGCTTTTGTGGGTTATTTCTACTTTCTGTTTGGGTTAACCCCGAATGTCGTATGAAGAGCAACCTGCTTTTGCAAGTTGTTTTCACTTCAAATTCAGTTTCTGCATGGGATCCATCCTGTGTGATAAATTCCTATGAAAAGTCATCAGAAAAAACTAGGTTAGACAACCTCAGTCTCTACATCTGGCAGCCTAAGCCGGTTTCCCTAATTGGGATTAATGAATCTGGCTTCAGATATAAACATGCTGGTTATATCCAGACTTGGCTATTGTTATATCACTCTTTGCAGAAAGCTGCCTTTAAAGAAAAGTAGAAGACTTGTGCTTCTATTCTCCTCTGTCATTGCAAATGGCACCAAAGAGTAGCAACTATAGTTTTTCAATGCACACTTTTTTTAATGTTCTGCGATGCCCAAAGATCCCAGAACTGTTTTCAAGGTGAGGGCTCAGCATTGGCCAGGAGGTTGTTATTAATCTTCCATCCTTGCAGGTACTTGCAGGAAAGGACAAATTCCTGTTCCTATCTTTCGAATATCCTTAAAGATGAAGACTCTGACAAGCAGAATGTCTAACTAGAAGTTCCCTTCATGTGTTCAGAGGAGCTGACTCCCAAGAAAGCATGCACAGGTTAGATTGTAGGGAGCCTCTAATATTCCTAGCAACTCTCAGCAATAATCATTGCCTTGATATTTCTTAGGGCTTGATCATTTATTGTTGTGTGCTTTCAAGTCATTTCGGAATTATGGCGACCCTAAGGCAAATCTGTCCTGGGGTTTTCTTGGCAAGATTGGTTCAGAAAAGGTTTGCCATTGCCTACCAAAGAAGCTGAGAGAATGTGACTCCCAAGGTCACCCAGTGGGTTTCATGGCTGAGCTGGGAATCAAACCCTGGTCTCCAGAATCATAGTCCAACACTCAAACCACTATACCACATTGGCTCTCCTTTAGTACCCTTCTAAAAAAGGTCAAGTACATAAGGGGACTTTATCACATCAGTGTGCTGTCCTGTCACAATTGTGCTAGTTTGAAAATGGAAGCATACTGGTTTGGCATCATTTCTTATCACACTTTTCCCCACAGTAGTGCTTTGGTGATCCTTGGTTGTGTGATCTGTTTTTCGCACTGCCAAATGCCACCTTCCAAGCGGAAGGGTGACAACAAGCAATTGCAGATGCCAGTTGCCTCCCAAATCCAGCTGCTGTGCAAATGTGCACACAGCAGCCAGCTTCGGGAGGTAGTTAGCAGCCACAATTCCTCCTCCTCTCTCCCAAAGCATGGAGCTGCCTGCGCAATATGAGCAATTGCTGCCACCAATTGCCTCCTGAAGTTGACTGCTGTGCAAATGTGTACAGAGCATCCTGCTTTAGGCAGCTGTTGCTGGCCACAATCGCTCTGAGGGAGAGGAACAGAATCACAGCCACTCTCACCACATTAATGCCTAAGAAGCAGAACTGCAGCAGAAGGAACCTATCGCATAAAGGCAATAATGGAATAGCAACAAGATTGAGAGCCTATTGACAGGTTTTGTCCGTCAATGAAAAGGTGTACTAGAGTAACAAATAGAATGCAAGGCAGCAGCAGGATGGACACAATTATATGTGATAAATACTGGCCAAAGACACTTTTATCCCATCAAAATTCCACTTCTCTAGCGCTGTGTGATAAAGTCCTTGGTGGCCTAATTCTGCAAGACCACTGCAGGAGGGGCTTAACCTTTTCATCCTAGTCCTAGGTGGGCTTGATCTTTTTTTAATATTATTACAGCTGACTAGAAGAATCTGGATCCTCTAATCCAGAGACGCATGTGTCAAGAACATGTGAAAAGAAACATAATCCAGGAGATCTCTGGCACTCTACACTGGTTTTCCCACTGGGTCTAACCCAGCTTTTGATGTTTTCATACATTGGCTTTTCTCTGTACGGTTGCCTCCAGCTGCTTCCATTGTAAACAGAGACAAAAGGTATGGCAACACCCTTTCCCCCCTTTCATATAATTGAAAATTCTGTTTAACCCCCAAGCTTTTCCTTTGAGGAGAGCAAAAGAAGAGAACAACTTCCTGGTTTTCTGGTCTGGCATTTAGCATTTTATGGACTCAGACATGTTCCGTTGCACCTTTAAGCAAACACATTCCAGCAAAGTACAGCTTCAGTTTCTCAAAACTCTTGGGAATGGTTTCACCCAGTTGGCTTAGTCGCCAGAGCAATTCAGATTTAGCTAGAGATTAACCCTCATGCTAGCTATCTATGCACAGAGTAGGAGACACTGACATTTTAAAGCCTGAATTGCTCTTCAAAGCACTGGGAACAAAATCATACTTTCAACAGTCCCAATTTGGCAGGGATTGTCTCATTTAATCCTCTGTCATTCCACTTTTCAACTGCTTTTAGAATGTCCCAGTTCCTCTCGCGTCCTTTCACTTTCTTCTTTGTACTCTGTTTACTTCAGTTACTGAAGATTGAGTTCAAAGTGCCAATGTAGTTTGTGCTCAGTTAACTCAGAAGGGGTGAAGAGGAGAAAGAGGGGGATAATCTTTTCTTCCCCAGTAGACTCAGGCAAAAGCAACCTACCACAGCTTATATCTCTGAACTCAATAATAATGCTGTCATCTTGATCATACTCTGATGTTGCATGGCTACAGGTTTTATTTGTGAAATACTGGAGGGTATGCAAGCTAGTGTGTTATGCTGAATACATCTGTGCATGCAGAGGCTAAAGCAAGAGTTCATCAAACTAAAAATAACAAATTCCATACTATGTATGTTTTTCTGATTTCCACCCAAACTTTCTCCATAAGGTTTGGGAATTCACTGGGTTTGTCACTGAAGGCATCATCATCATCATCATCATCACTGCTTTTAAATGGACATGCTTTTAAATTGGTTGTAATGATATTACTAATTATATTTGAACCTTTGTATGTCTCCAGTGATGGAAACCTACATCTGTTTAAAATTTGTGATAGTCACTTGAAGCACTCAGGGCTGCAGAAAAGGTAGAATATAAATAAATATAATGGTGATGGTCATGTTTATGGTGACGATGCTATGGATAGGATCACAATAGTACAATCACAAAATACGACACTGCTTGGAACATGCCGCGTTTTCCAATTATAACCTTCCTGAGTCCAAAATTCTAGGGATAGAATCTGAATAATTTATGGTCCAAAATTCCAGTCAGCAACACCAAGCAGAGTATGAAACAGAAAAGAATAATTTCTACCGTGGGCATACAAGAGGCAGGCACTTTATCCCAGCTTTGCCAGTCTATTCACCTGCCTCCATGAAAGTCCATGCCCTTGGCTGCCTCCCAGTCCTGAGTTGCCCACAACTACCAAGCTGGCACTTAACTGCAAGGCTACAGGGGAAATTCCCCATTGTTCCATTTCCTCTTTCTTTATTCTGTATACAGCCCAGTACCTCCCTTTTCTAATTTATTTCGTGCTTTCACCCTGCTTTTATAAACCCCTCTCCCATTATTAATGCACACAGGGGTGTCATTACGGGAATGCAGGGGGTATGCTCTGCACTGGGTGAAAACCAAGTAGGGTGGTCTCATACCATTCATCCTTTTTAAAGAAAACTGCCATCCCTTGCCAATAGCCAAGGTGCCTCTGCAAAAGGGGGGAAGGATGTCCCATTTGCAAAAGGGGGGCAGGATGCTCCCACTTTTTCAGATGCTTTTAAAATGTTCCAGTTCCTTTATCTCTCTCTCTTTCTCTTTCTCTCTTTTTCCAGCTTCCCCCCTTTGTCCTCCACTTGCTGCAATTGCTTCCCAGGAAGGAAAGGCAGGGCAGTCTGCTTCCTTACCTGCCCACCTGTCTAGCCACCTGGGTCCTTCTTCAAGGTAGAGGGACAGAGGGGGCAAGGTAGAGGGACAGAGGGGGGCAAGACCATCCTTTATGGTCCAAGACCATCCTTTATGGTTCAAAATGCCACCACTGCCATCCCACACCGAGTGACACCAACCCTAGTGATGCCTCTGCATACACACTATTTATTTATTTTAACTGTAAAAAGCAATTGAAAAAAAATCCTAAGCAGACAGAAGAGTGAGGGAAGCAACAAGAACAACAACAACAATTTATTATTATTATTATTATTATTATTATTATTATTATTATTATTATTATTATTATTATTTGTATTTCGCCTCTCTGTATAACACAACCGGGGTGGCTTACACAATAAAACATATACTCCTGTCTCCCAATAGCCCCCCCCAATATAATTAAACAATCATGGTTTAAAACATACTTAAAAATAAACAATAAATAACAAATGACAAATAAAATAACTGTAACAAAAATCAGGGTCAGGCATAACTTTTTCGGTGGCCAGTTGTCTACTCAGGAAAGGCCTGCTGGAAGAGACTGTCTTAACAGTTTCTTAAAAGCTGTTTAAGGTGATAATGTGACGGATCTCATCCGGCAGGCAGTTCCATAATCTGGGAGCAATAGCCAAAAAAACTAGACAATCTAGTTTTTTATTGCAAGCAAGCAGGCAAGCAAGCAAGCAAGCAAGCAAGCAAGCAAGCAAAGAAGACCTTTGATTCTTCTCCTCTGCCCTCTCTAATATAGTCTGCTGGCACCAAACATATTTTGAGAAAAGTTTTGAAGACTTCTTATGCTGTACTCCAGGGGTAGGCAACCTTTCCCCTTCAAGGGCTGAGGGACTTCAGCTCCCAGAAGCCTCAGCCATGTTGGCCAATAGTCCCATGTTGGCCAATAGCTCCTGGGATTCTGGGAGCTGAAGTCCCTCGGCCCTTAAAGGGGAAAGGTTGCCTACCCCTGCTGTACTCTTTTTTCATAGTGAGATTGTTCATTGGATGCATGCAAACTGCATGTACATCCATGGTTGGCACTGTATGTAAACCATTCTGGAAGGCTCTATAGCCTTAAAGATATAATATAAAGTAGCCTACTCAGATATATAAATTTTGTCATCTTGTGGCTTGCCACAACTACAAAGCCCAGGATTCCATGGGAGCAGTTAAAGTGGTCTCAAACTGCATTAATTCTGCAGTGTGGCAACAGACTCGGTTAGCAACCAAGAATGAAACATTTTTTACCCGCACCAGATCCTTGTTTGATTTTCAGATGACTTTTTTTTTTTTTTTAAAAAAGAATGTTACCTACATTTTTGAAATCGATTAAAACTAATCAAAGGTTAAGCCTGGCATGCATTGGAGGGATGATTTGCTCTGCTTATCACACTTGGGTTGTTTATAAATACAAGGAGTTCAAGGTAGCCACTGGAAACCTATAAACTGTGGCTATCAGTGCAAACATGGACTTACAGTTGCATCCCCTTTGATGCTTCTGAAGTTCTGCCTCCCTGGAAAGAGTTTTTTGGCATTCACCAAAGTAAGTCAAAATAAAAATCACGTGGTGACCTTCAGCCCTTACAGCTATTCTTTCCCCCTCCATCAAGAAAGATACCAAAGTTAATTTATAAACATTGCTAATAGGGTTGGCACTTGGACCAGTCACTGTTATGCAAGAGCTTGATAAGAGTTATGGGCTTGACTGTAAGGTCAAGTGCTTTGGTTTCTAATATTGCTGTTGACATACAATGATTTCATACTAGGTAAGGAATGAACTTTGGACGCTTGCCGCTTCCTTCTGATAGGTTTCCATGGCTTGGTGCACTCTGGATGTGTTGGACTACCGTTCCTATCACTCCCAGCCACCTTGAGCAATGACCATTTGGGCTGGGATGATGGGAATTATAATGCAAGACAAGGAGTACATTAGGTTGGGGAGGGCTACACAAGGCATTTGTGGTGGTGATGGTGGTGTTCTTGTGTGCCTTCAAGTTGTTTCTGACTTATGGCAGCCCTAAGGCAACTTTATCTTGGGATTTTCTTACCAAGTTTCTTCACGGAGAGGTCACCATTGCCATCCTCTCAGGCTGAGAGAGTGTGACTTGCCCAAGGCAACCCAGTGGTTTCCAGACCTTTCACCATTTTGGTTGCCCTCCTATGGACACGATTCATAACTCACACACAGGATGACAGCCTGATATTTTATGTAGTCCGTTCTTATCTCCGCAATGCTGTCTTGATATGCAGCAGTGGGTGAACCATAAATAAAATATGAATCAACTGGAAATGTCTGCAAGATTTAGACTTTAATGTTTAGCCCAGGATGTCCTGTGTAATTAATAAATCAATATCTTTTCCCCCATATTTAATGTTTTTTTTAAAACAATACCTTAATCTCTTCTGTGACTGCTCAACTCACGTCCAGTCTTCACAGTTTATACTTCCTTTCCTAAAACAAACATACAAGTCCAACTTGGAAAGGATCCAACAGTGCTGACTTCTTTTACAGTAAGGGTACTTACATACTCCTTGGCCGAGCTGTTGACATGAAATATGGTTTCTTTTGGGTAGATGCAAATGGCAGAGGTAATTAATTGAGCCCTGACAGACGTATCTCAAAATATCAACATAGACTTCCATCATTTAGTGTGACTCATTCCATCACTCTGGACATTGTGACTCACCACAATTGACCAGCCATTCAGAGGAGGAAGGCTGGAGTGCCTTTGGATAAATCACCTTTCTATACTTATTTAAGAAACAGGGTAATGGTTAGAGCATCCCTTAGCATTATTGCAGATTGGCACTGCTTGAACTGTCACAGCTCCATCCTGTGGAATCCTGGCATTTGTAGATGATGATGATGATAATAATAATAATAATAATAATAATAATAATAATAATAATAATAATAATAATAATATTTATTTGTATGTCCTGCCTCTCCCAATGGATCGAGGTGGGAGTATAGCAATAGAGATAAAACAACAAGGTTTAAAACATGGCAATAAAAACATGAGAAAATTACAATAAAAATTTGTTGTGGCACCACAGCTCTCTGAAAAATAAAGTGAAATACAGAACGCCCTCCTTATCCACGGATCCTTTATCCATGGATTGAAAATAGTTTTTAAAAATTTACATTCCAAAAAATAAAACCTTAATTTTGCCATTTTACATAAGGAGCACCATTTTACTACACCACTGAATTTCATGGGACTTGAGCATCCATGGAATTTGGTATCCACAGGGGTCCCAGAACCAAACCTCAACAGAGATTAAGGGCCCACTGTTTCTTGCCAAACTACAAATCCCAGAATTCCATAGCATTGGGGCATAGAGGTTAAAGCAGCATCAAGTTGCATTAATTCTGCATGTGTAGATGCAGCTGTAGTTAGAGGAGAAGACGATGATGGCAAACAATTCAAGCTCCATCTCTTCTCACTCTCTGTCTAGACCCATCCATCACACAGAGATAAAAGGTGGTACAGTTATCTCTATATCAGGACTCACTATCCTGCAAAAGATCTGTCTGGGCCTTTCCCCCTGTCTTCTCAGCATGCAGAAAAATCATTGGTTTTCCCCTGTTTTGCTTTGCTTGGCACTTGTTGCATTTTATTTTTTCTGATCTGGAGTCCTGCTGGCTATGATCTTATCTCTAACCCTCATCCTGTGATAGGACTTGTGGCTGTTACAAGGTCACTTTGCAAAAACATAAGCATGGATACAATCTCTTAGAATATTATTAACCCTCTGGTAGTAATTACTAACTCAACCTGGGTGTGTTTCATGCCTTCGCTCGGGATATACAAAATTCTCCCTCTCGATTTGGTTATACTTCTCCAGATTCCACCTGCGTGCGTTCTCTTCCCTTCCTTTGTTTGCATCAAGTTGCAAGGTTTTAATTTTCTTTTTGTCCCACATGGGAATGCATACATGTACACATTTCCCACATGGATTAAAGCATATTTGTACACTGTTTGTATTTTTAGCCATTCAATTTTTTTAAAAAAATATTTTTAAATATCTATTTTATTTGTTAGTTTGCAAATCACTAGTCTAGAAGCAAGTGGGTTAGAATAAATAGAATAAATATCCCTCATCCCATCTGGCAACAACCCCCTCAGCTAAGATTACCATCTTAATTTCCAAACAAGAAAATGTGTTCTATGCATGTGTGTTTGAATGACAAGAGGTTGGCAGCTGTGGTTGGTAATACATAATGCTTACTGACATCAACAGGGGCTGTCTCTAGCCTCAGGTCTTGGCCTGGAAATCTCAGGGCCTGGGATGATCCTGAATCTCTACTATGTCTCCATAGCTAGACACAGGCCAAGGATACCTTGCATCAAGGTCCAATAGGATCCTCCAGAGGTAACTTCTGCATCTCACTACAGGAACATAGCCAGATGCTATGGGAGCCCTGGTAGTGCAGTGGTTACATGCTGGTCTTGCAGCCACAAGGTTGTGAGTTCGATCCCAGGGCTCCAAGGTTGGCTTAGCCTTCCATCCTTTCACAGGGTCAGTAAAATGGGTACTCAGCTTGTTGGGCACAATTGGCTTACAGACTGTAAACTGCTTAGAGACTGCTGAGTTCATTATGAAGTGGTATAGAAATATATATGCTATTGCTATAAATAGCAATATCTTTCCTCTCCTGGCTGTCTACAAGTAGTCGAATTCAAAGATATAGCTGTGTTAGTCTGTGGAATCAATATGTAGAGAGATCTTGTAGCATTAGATACATCTTTGAGCTGTCTTTGAGACTAACTGAAAGAAAGAAGTTGGCAACATGAGCTTTTGTAGTCTACTACTTCCTCAGATGCTTTTGGTAGAATGGAAACCAGGGACAGATATATATATGCCCTTGGTATGTGAGAATGTCAATTCAAATTCAAAATCCTTTTTGTATGGAAATAAAACAGCAAGTCCAGTTTTCACAATGGTCATTAGTTTACTGGACTTGCTGCTTCATTTCCATACACAAAGGATTTTGAATTTGAATTGACATTCTCACATACCAACATGAATACATACAGAATACATACTGACTGTCTACTAGTAATGGAATGGAAGGGTGAGTCCTGGGGCTGGGCTTTGGATACTGTGGAGGAAGGAAGAAAACACAAACTTTTGCAATGACCCAAAGAATACATACATAAGTTTAAGGCGGGCTTTGTTGTTGTGTGCCTTCAAGTCATTTCTGACTTATGACAACCCTAAGTTGAATTATCATGGGGTTTTCTTGGCAAGATTTGTTCAGAGGAGATTTGCCATGGCCTTCCTCTGAGTCTGAGAGAGTGTGACTTGCCCAAGGTCACCCAGTGGGTTTCATGGCCGAGGCAGGGATCGAACCCTGGTCTCCAGAGTTGTAGTCCAACACTGAAACCACTGTGCCATGCTGGCTCTTAAGGTAGATTTACAACCTTACATGTATTCAGTTTCTAGGATGATGGCTTCTGTGTGCAATCCATGGATTGTAATCATGGGACTGTTCTCGTTCTAAAACAGCAGCATCAGAGCAGTGTTGTATTTCTCCATGTTCCCTTGGAAGTCAATTCCAAGATCCAGACTTGTTAGTCCTCTGAGCTGTTAAGCCTTTTTATCTAATCCTGTCCATGCATTCCTTTTCACATGTACGCACATGTACACAATTTATAGGAATGGAAAGAGTTAGCGCTAAGTCTTCTGCCAATAGGAATGTATCACAAGTGATAACCGTTCACATATTTTGTGTGTGAGTGGAGGCAATGCAGACCCAACTTGTCTCTGGTTGAAATGTTGTGTTAAATACAAAAAGCAAAGAAGACTGGTAACATTCAATATATGTAATTTGGACAAGAGACAAAGCCTTAAGGTATTTAAAAAAAGAAAGAAAAGATTTTGCCCTTGAAAACAGCCCAATGCAGTTTGACCCAGAAATATTTTTATTGCCTTCTTCAGGGGCTGTTAAAGGAAAGGAAGATAAGACATAAGTAACAGTAACTATAACAAGAGAAAAGTTAAAATTTACACAATTAGGTGCACCTATGCTATTGATGTTGTGTGCCTTCAAGTCATTTCTGACTTACGGCAACCCTAAGGCAAATCTATAATGGGGTTTTTCTTAGCAAGTTTCTACAGAGGGGGTTTGCATTGCCAGCCTCTGAGGCTGAGAGAGTGTGGCTTTTCTAAGATCTCCCAGTGGGTTTCATGGCCAAGCCAGGAATTGAACGCTGGTCTTCAGAGTCGCAGTCCAACGCTCAAACCACTCCTGGTCTCTCCAGCTATCCTAAGATAAATCAGAAACTCAGGGCACATCTGCCTGCAGAAATAATGCAGTTGGATACCACTTTAGGTGCTGTAGCTCCATCCTATGGAATCATGGGATTTGTAATTTTACAAGGTTTTTAGCCTTCTCTGACAAAGAGTACTGCTGCCTCACAAAATTACAAATCCCAGGAATCTGTAGGATGGAGCCATGACAGTTAAAGTGGTGCCAAACTGCATTATTTATACACTATAGGTACACCCCACTTGTGGACATTTCTAAACATGCTGCTGCACACATAAACATAATTAATTTTTTATGCTGCACCTGACAAACAATGAGAGGAGAGCAAGTGTTAATGATACTTGCAGCACAAATCCTGTCATTAAGCTTATTATTCTTATTATTATTGCAAAACATCAGTCCAGAAACTTTGCCCATGGACAAACCTATCACAAGTGTATTTAAGTGTCAGAATATTACATCCATGCCAACATAATCCATTTAAATTAGCATTAAATGTTCTAACAACTATTAGGTTAGTGTAGTTAGGCTAGTTCAATAGTACTTAGCTCTCTTGTTCTTCCTCAAAAAAAAAAGTTATTTAAATAGCATCCATTTGTTGCACATTTACAACCTGTTGATTTTAGTTTCCTTTTTGAAAAAAATAAAATAAAATAAAAATGCATTTAAAAATACAATCATGACCAAAAATCAAAACAAAAATCTCCTGCAAAGCAAAACTTTAAGAATAATGGGTATATATATGTTTGCAAAAATAACATTGTTACCTCCTCATTGTCCCAAAAAGTAACATGTTAGGTGCAATGTTGTTACTTGTAGTGCATTGCTTCTAAATTCTGGAAGACAGGATCACAGAGAGTATAATGTTTAGGGGAGAAAGTTGAAGCCACAGTAAATCAAATGCAATCTGAAATATTGGCAGTTTGCAAACCAGTTGGCCCATTTCTTCTATGGAGGAAGCAGACGCTCTTACAAACTGGCCATTGCTCCATACATGTAAATGACAAAGAGACGGGCATCACGCTCCTCTCATACTCCCCACTTCTCTGAAAGTTAGGAAGTTATACTTCTGCTTTATAGTAGACGACTACAGACTTGGGCTATTTTTGCAATGTATTTGTTCATAAATATACAGACTTCGGAGAAAGGAGGGAAGTAAAGACATGAACTGGGAATTGTAGTTTCATCACAGTAGCAGCAATCTGTTCCCCAGCCCAGCCCAGCATATCTTTCCCATTCATCAATGCCACACACAACTTGATATCCAGCTACAATATTCACAGCCGTGATCCCGCAACTTTTCTCCCTTGGTGCGCATCTGTTTCCAATCATAGCCAACTAGGAGAGGAGATCACATCACACTCCAGCAGGGAGGTGCCGTGTTACCTTCCCTCCTAACTTGCTATGACTGCCCATTGCTTAGCCATAGTTATTTTCATTGCAACACATAGTGACACACTGCTGTCTGTTTCGTTGTGTGCCTTCAAGTTGTTTCTGGTGACACTAAGGTGAATCTATCATGAAGTTTACTGGGGCTGAGAGTATGTGACTCCTCCACAATCAATTGAAAATGTGTGATCAAAGGCTGATTTTTTAAAAAATATATAGCTTGTGAGCATAGATGGTATAAAAAGTGCAGACAATGTAAGTTGGCTTCGTCCTTCATGGTGAACCTATGAAGGAGAGACCTCCAAGATCCCAGATCACCAACTGCAAGTTCAGGTCTTGCAAACTCAGGGCTGTGTCTTTCTCAATTAATTTAATCAATCTATGGAACGAAGAGCCATATGAAGATGAACCCCAAATGCTTAAAAAATGAGGTGGAAGCTGCAATAAAGGAAATGGCAAAAAACAAGTCTCCAGGAATAGATAATATTCCAATAGAACTGTTGTAATCCACATTGACAGAGTCAACTCTAGTGCTAACCAACGTATGTCAACAGATATGGAAAACAAAATGATGGCCAACAGATTGGAAGCGATCAATACACATCCCCATCCACACAAAAAAGGAGACACAAGAGACTGCAGCAGCTATAGGACCATAGCACTGATTTCCCATGCAAGCAAAATTATGCTCAAAATTCTGCAAAATAGACTCCAACCATAAATGGAAAGAGAAATCCCAGAGATCCAAGCAGGGTTCAGGAAAGGAAGAGATTGGTGCAAAGGCACTTAACAACAAACAAAAATCTGTAATTCAGTCTTCCTTTTTTCCTGTTGCCTTCTACTTTAACCAGCATTTGGATTTTTCATTATTATTATTCATTATTATTTGTCGAGCCACAGACCGCAGCTCTGGTTTCTCATCCATCCCCCAAGGTGGATTTCATTTAGATGATATAATAAAAACAATGTCACATCATGACTTACATAAATCCTGGGTGGGATAATGCAGAATGACAGAGGCTTTTCTTACACACAAAACGTGCCAAGACACTCCTAAGCACAACGCCATGGTTGCCACGACCAAGATTATGTAAGGTCCTTGTTGCATTGTTCTAGCAACATCAACATTTGATGTCTTGGATTAGTCACTTTATTTTCAATGAAGGCAGAAAAACCAGAAAGAGCAGGGAGTAGGGTTTCCAGATCTAGACATCCTTAGCCATTCCTCAGGGGAGGAACCTCAGGGCTATTGCCTTGAAAGGTGTCTGTACATTTTTTTTGTCATTTGTTAGACTGATGTTTTTATTTGAATAGTGTACTCTGTGCAGCTGTGGTTGATGCTTAATGCCTGGTGTATATGAAACATAAATAAATTTTGTGTTTAGATCTGGGTCCCATCTCTAAGATATCTCATTATGTATAAGCAAATATAGTGGTCCATCCATGTTCACAAGAGTTGGGGTGAAGGACCCCCGTGAATGTGGAAAAAACACAAATAAAAACCACTATTTTTTAATCTAAGAGAACACCTCTCTAAGAATTTCCAGCTCTTCCAGTGCATCTTTATAGTCAACATCTGCCAGAAGCTGATGCTAGAATCATGTTGGAGGACCTACAAATGCCTAGAGAAGTGTTTTCTCTAGGAACTTTTAGGTTCTCCAACACAACTCTATGGTCAACTTCTGGCAGAGTTGCTCTGGAGGGCCTAGAGATTCCTAGAGAGAACATATTAATCGAAATTGCAAGTAATCAAATCCACAAAAGTCAAAGCCGCAAAGGTGAAGGCCAACTGTATTCCAAAATCGAAGGGGGGAAAATAAACCCAAAATCCAAAACATTTCTGGTCCTAAGCATTTTGGATAAGGGAGATGTGTCCTGTAATAGCAAAAGCGCAACTTTCAAAACACACTTTCTGCCAAATGATTTAAGAATCCAAAACCTGCCTAAATAAAAAGATCTTTGCCTGCTGATGGAAAGAGAGCAGAGAGAGCACCAAGCAGACCTCCATGTCAGTGGGGTGATAAATCCGTTCTGGCTTTTAGTACTAACATTAAGAGAGACATTCAGAATGCTGGACTTAGTTTGGGAAAAGGTTTCAGAACCTTGGTTAGGTTCTTTCAAATTAAGCATAAAACTCTGGGTGGATTCACAGTGCTACTGACATGGAAACCACCAACTGCTACCATTTCAATCCACTATTTAGGCTTCATCCACACTGCAGAAATAATAATCTGGTTTGACATTCCCAGGCTTTGGAATTCCCTTCCTAGAAAGGCTAGATTGGTGTCCTTATTGCTATCCTCCCATAGCCATTATTTCAGCAGGCTTTTGAGGACAGATTGCCTATGAATAAGAGCCTTTCATAGTACACTCTGTTTTCTATATTTGTTCCTTTCCTCGTTTAAATAGTCATGCTTCCAACTGCTTTTAGTGTATTGACAGTTTAATTATATTTTAAACTATTGTATGATGGATATTGTTAGCTCTTAACTTTGGTAAGCCACTTGGAGTCCCAGGACTAGGAAAAAGAACAGTATATAAATAAGGAAGAGGCAGGTACTACACTTGGGAAGTAAAAATGAAATTACAGAGATTTAAAATGGGTGACACCCAGCTTGACAGCAGTGCATGCAAAAGTGACCTAGGAATTTGCAGATGACACTAAATTAGGTGGGGTTGCTAATACCCCAGAGGTCAAGATCAGAAGTCAAAATGACCTTAACAGATGAGAAAGCTGGGCCAAAGCTAACAAAATGAATGTCAACAGGGAAATGTAGGATACTACACATGGGCAGTAAAAATGAAATGCACAGATACAGGATGGGTGACACTTGGCTTGACAGCAGTGCATGCAAAAGAGATCTAGGAGTCCTAGTAGACCACAAGCTGACAATGAGGCAGCCGTGTGATGTGGCAGCTAGAAAAGCCAATGCAATTCTAGGCTGCATCACTAAGAGTATAGTGTCTAGAGACTTAGGGAAGTAATAGTTCCACTTTATTCTACTTTGGTCAGACCTCACCTGGAACATTTGGATAAGCTGGAGGGTATCCAGAAGAG
>CM034704.1:3162306-3180850 GCA_020142125.1 Phrynosoma platyrhinos
GAACCCAGCCAGTGTGATTTTGTTTTTCTTTCAGCATGAACTCTGCCCAGAATTGCCTTTTCCTCTTTCCATGAGAATCCTATCAGATGTGTCAGAGGGTCTGAATTATCTGCATTCTTTGGAGCCTCCCATCCTTCATCACAGCCTGAAGCCCTCCAATGTTCTGATAGATCTAGAGTACAGAGCTAAGGTAGGACTCTTGGAATTTCCTCATTTCCCTTTTAATTCACAGTATAACAAACTTGTTATTAATATGATTTAATAATAATATGATTTATTCCTAGCCTGCCTATTTCCAAAGGGAATCAAGGCGGGTTACAAGCATAAAAATAGAAGAATAACTTGAGTGAGGACGACAATACGATAAAAGAGATTTAATTATGAAGGACCACTAAAACAGTTTCTCACCACTTTTGATGTCCTATGGAATCCTGGGATTTGTAGTTCCCTGGGGAATCTCGGCTTCCTTGTCAGAGAGCTCTTGTGCCACTCCCCAAACTACAAATCCCATGATTGCATAGGATGCAGCCATGTCAGTTAAAGTGGTACCCAAGTGCTGTGATTGTGTAATCTGAAAGAGAACCTATCTAATGGCATCTTTAAAATGGCACTTCCATCCATAAAGAGATGACTAAGATCTTTCAAACTCAAATCCCTTTCACACCACATTTTTTTCTGTTAAATATGACACATGAGTTTAAAGTAAACCAATATAATTGAATTGTGGCAAGGCTCCTCTTTGCAAAAAATTGGAAGAAAGGTAAGGTTCCTTTGATTGACGATTGGATCCTAAAAGTTAGAGAAGCAATGGATGTGGATATTTTGTCTGCTCTGATAAGAGGAAAATCAAAAAAAGAAATGGAAAAGGAATGGAAAATAGTTAAAACATATTGGGATTCCATTTAGAAGCGTGAATAATTTTCTTTTTAAGAAATGGGGTTTAAAAAAAGAAAAGGTAAATATAAAATGTCAAGGGGATGTATACTATTGTTACCTCACTAGTAAATGATATATGGTTATATATACATAAGCATGACAGATGTTCAATCGACGTAATAGGATAAGATAATTGGAAAGTATTTCAAGGGTGAAACAACTTTTGGAATAAATTAATTATACAATAATAATAATAACTAATCTTAGTTGCGTAGCAGCCGGGATAGTGAACAAGGTGTACAGAAAATCGGAATTCCTCAGTAAAAGGAATGGTTACAAGGAAGTAGGAAGTTTATTTTTACAATGATAAATATTTATATATTTATAATTCCCCTCCCCATTTTTCTTTCCCTTGTTATGTGTATGACTGTGTATGTATGTACTTGTTTGAAGGTATATATGTGTACATATGTATATAATGTGTGTGTGTGTGTATGTGTATATGTAATTTTATTTTATTTTTTGCGTGTATGACATGTTAAAATTAAAATTAATAAAAAAATTAAAAAATGGCACTTCCTTCTTGCAGATATCAGATTATGGCTTAGCCACTTGGAGAAGGCAGCAAATGCTTTCACTCCTGCAAAACTGTAATGACAAAAGTTGTTGGGATTTGCTTTACTTCTCTCCGGAAATACTTCAAGGTGGCAGCTTCTCACGAGAAGGTGACATGTACAGGTGAGTTTCTGTTTCAAATCAGAATTGCATCCTTTGAGATTTCTGTTTTGTTTGTTAATTTATTTATGCCATATATACGGTACTTAAAATTCTCAGGATGGGTTCAGTAAAAACGCAGAAACTGTTTAAATGCATAGTAAAACAAAATCAGAACATAAATTCACCGCCAACGTAAAAGGCAACAGCAAATCAAAATTTGCTCCCAAATGAAATGGAAAACGTAAACTTTAGATCCCGACATTTGTTAGCTTTTTGCAAAAGAATAACTGGAACAGAAACGCTGTCAAAAGTGGAGAATTGGAGGTGGGTTTTGTTTAAAGTTTTCTTGGACTTGTTAACTTGCTAGTTTATATATTCTGAACTAATATGTGTGTATATCTTTTAATATTTGTGGCAAGCTTTGGAATGATGTGTTGGGAAGTCCTAAGCCGACAGAAGCCCTTGAGAGGTAGGTATTTGTGTGCCTTTCATCCTCTATCCTCTTTTAACTTTTAACAAAGCACTGCTTTTAACATCCTCCTTTCTGACTTGATCCTTTCCAGGAAATGCTTGGATCATTCCCCTTTTGCTATTACCTATGGGAACATCCGTAAGAGCGCTTCAGATTCTTTAAAAATAAGGCCCTTTTCCAAAATACTCTACTCCATTTCCCCCTTCCTAACTTTCCTTCCTATCTTTGTCAGTCAGCCAGCGTGTTCAGTCCTGAGTGGATTTTCTTGAAGACTGTAATTCTGCACACACTTAATTCACTGAATGCAAAAGGATATCTTAACATACATTGTGGAATAAACATGCTTAATAGTAGATTGCTTTACAAAGCCTACACAATGTCCTTATCTTGCCTCTTGCTTTTGCTCTTCCTCTGCCTGTAACTGTTAGACAATAAGAGCACCCTGCATCATTTCTTGTAAATGCATCTTCTAGGTAGCTATTTGAGATTTGGGCGGCAACCACCTTCTGCACCTGTCCTTCCTCCATGGCTTCTATTCGTGCCAAGCATCAATAATCGGCTGGATTAGGCTGGCACCTGCCTTCTGAGAAACTTTCCCTGACTGCAAATAGCAGTGTAGGTGTAGCACCTTTGGCAGACTTAATTCTTTTTGAGCCTTGAACAAACATTGGCCGAACTCCCACTTTTTCTGGCAGCTGGAAGAAAAAGGCTGCTTAGTGACCATGAAGGATGTAAGGCACTAGAGCAATAGGCTACTGTGAGAACTGGCCATTTTTGTCTGCCTTTCCTTGACACTGGGAAAAGTGGGACTGGAATAGCAGGATGTGTCTGCTACACTGAGAGAGATAAGAGCGGATGCCAAAAACCAGATGGAAAAAGAAAAGAAACTACAGTTGTTTCCAGTTCTGTGCTGCCCTCTTGTGTGTTTTCTTTGGAAATATCATTTGCATCCACAAGTTGACTTGTGTCATCGGGTGCATCTACGCTATACAAACAATGTAGTTTGACACCAATTTAAGTGCTGTAGCTCCATCCTAGGGAATCCTGGGATTTGTACTTTTACAAGGTCTTTAGCCTTCCCTGCCAAAGAGTGCTGGTGCCTCGCAAATCTACAAATCCCCCAGTTCTGTAGGATGGAGCCATAGCAGTTAAAGTGGTGTCAAACCTCCAGTGTAGATGCACTCATTGTTAGCACTGACAACATTAATAAAGGAATGTTTTCTTTTCCTACTGCAGGAAAGAAAACCTTGCTTCAAGCTGTGACAGCAGTCTGCAGTGGAGTGCGTCCTGAGATTGAACCAGCATTCATAGCAAATGACCTGCCACATCGCAACAAGCTGGTGCAGCTCATTGTTTTGTGCTGGCACCACGAACTCCTTAACAGGCCATGTGCTGCAGGTAATAACAACAGCAACAACGTTTATTTATAACACCCTTTGCACCAAAGGGTGGAACATCAGATATATACAATCGAGAACAAAGCAATAAAATATAGGACTATAATATACCAAAATCCTCATCAGGATGATGGAACAGGGCTCTCTGCAGGAGTCTTGGTGGTGCTTTCCTAGGAGTGCTTCCTTTGGAGTGTACTGACTCCCTAGGCCACCCAGCCATCCCCTTATATGCCTTTCAGGCAGGGGAAGAAGTGATGCTCACCACTGCTGTCTCTGTCCTGGAAGAACCTGGAACCTGCTCCTAGAATCATAGAGTTGGAAGAGACCACAAGGGCCATCCAGTCCAACCCCCTGCCATGCAGGAACTCACAATCAAAGCATCCCTGACAGATGGCCATCCAGCCTCTGCTTAAAGACCTCCAAAGAAGGAGACTCCACCATTCTTCAAGGCAGTGTCTTCCACTGTCAAACAGCCCTTACTGTCAGGAGGTTCCTCCTAATTTGAGGTGGAATCTCTTTTCCTGTAGCTTGCATCTGTTGTTCCAGGTCCTGTTCTCTGGAGCAGTGGAAAACAAGCTAGCTCCATCCTCAATATGACGCCCCTTCAAATATTTAAACAGGGCTATCATATCGCCTCTTAACCATCTCTTCTCCAGGCTAAACATACCCAGTTCCCTAAGTCTCTGCTCATAAGGCATGGTTTCCAGACCCTTCACCATTTTAGTCGCCATCTCTGGACACGCTCCTGTTTTTCAACATCCTTTTTGAATTGTGATGCCCAGAGTCCTGTGAGTATCTAGATCAGTAGTTACCAAACTTTTGTCCCCCAGGAGTTTTGGACTTCAACTCCCCAAATCCCCAGTCAGCTTAGTCAACAGTCAAGACTTCTGGGAGCATAAGTCAAAAACATCTGGAAGACCAGAGTTTGGGAATTGCTGATCTAGATGGTCCCACTCAGCAGGAAGCAGGCAGACAGTTAGGCAGTGACTTTGGAGAAGAGAGGCAAGAGTGGATGATGGAACTGATCTCTCCCTTCTCTGGAGGAGTCTTGGTGATACTTTTCCCTGCAGGAGTGATGGTCTTCCCTGGAGGAGTGCTGGTGGTGCTTCCTCTGGAGTGTACTGATCCACACACTTATGCTCAAATGCTTGTGTTGTCTACTCTCTCACAAGTACTTGGTTCATAGGTCATATGGGAGAGAAATGTGGCTATTAAAAACAGAGAGAAAAACTGCAGGGAAGCATAAATCTCTCCTGGTTCCATGGTAAACTTGGATGGATTCACCCTTAAAGCAAAACTAGGAGACATTTACTTTTAAGCTTACAGAGTCTACTCACCAGCATGGCCAATAGCCTTGGAGAAATATTCCTGGGCCTCGCTTTGACTTTTTCACATTTTGTTGTGTTCCAGCCTGGAGTTAAAATAGAAGTATCTGGCATTATAATCACTTGATGTACACAAGATACTTTACATTGTGAAGGTGTTGTTGTGGCACAAAAAGTAAACAAAACTGATTAGTCAGTCAAACCATTTAAAAGCCCAGCTTGAAAAGAGATGGTCATCCCAACCTTCCTAAAAGCAACAACAGTAGGAATCAGTCACAACAGTGAGAGGAGTGTGTTCCAGCCTACTACCATGAAGTCAACAAATCTTGTCTAATAAAATGTACCTACAACCTCCATTGATTTATCTGTTAACTTTACTTATTTGGTTGCTGCTGCTTCTGTTGTTTCTCTTGCAGTGATTTGGCTTAGACATAATATAAAAAGATCCATCTGCCTACATGACTCCATGTTTACATACCACAGAAGTGTGATACCCTGTATTTTCTGAGGTTCATTGCTTGCATAGTATGTAAATATGTTGTTAGTAAGAGCCATGCCAATGGAAATCTATGCCTATATGGACCCTTGCAGAAGCAACCTCAGAAGTAGCAACACTGTATGAGCAAAACCAACATGCAAACTGGAAGTGGCTTTGGATCCTAAATGAGGCTGAAAACAAAGATTTGCGTTTGCGCATTTACATACAGACAGATTAATACGGTTTGTGCATGTTTTCATTTACAGAATGCACAGCACTTCTACAGACTATTCTGAGCACATTTAGAAAGGAGGCAATTTCTGATGCAATATACAACTTGATCCATGCAAAGGTGAGTTATCATCAGTTAGTATGTCACTCGCTCAGGGTCCTTTGCAAAACTATAACAGAAAGCACAACTGAGAAATGTCACAGGTAAAACTGGCATGATCATTCTTGAGCTTTGCAGCTGGTAATATGTTGGGTGACTTATGATGGTCAAGTTGGAAGTGCAACAGCACTCTGCTCTGAAAGAGTTAATGCCTCAGGCTAGGCAGTAGTAATAGTGTTATATAGCTTGAGTTATATTCAGAGATCTCCCTCTTTGTCTACCTATTCTGACCCCTCTGTGATGTAAATTCATAGTGTTAGGTAGTTCACTCCTCTTCTCATCCAAAACCTCTCTCAGACCCTCCCTATGGATGTAGCAAAATTAGAATAGCTGTTTTTGCTTTCTTCTTCAGCTTTGGTCTAAATTTTGATATAAGTAGTTCCATCCATAGTCTGCACCTTGCATAGTTTTGGCCACAAGAATAGAGCTTCTCCATCTTCCGCTTCCAATTATATAGTGTATCTGATTTTTTGTCTTGACCATCTCATCATGTCCATGTATATAGGGCCTTTGCAGACTGCTAGAAATAATGCAAATTGAGTCCACTTTAACTGCCCTAGCTCAGTGCTAGGGAATCATGGGAATTGTATTTTTTTCTGGACATTGAGCCTTCTCTGTCAGAGAGCTCTGGTGCCACAATAAACTACAGTTCCCATGATTCCCTAGCACTGAGTCAGGGCAGTTAAAGTGGCCTCAATTTGCACTATTTCTGGCAGTCTACAAAGGCCCGTAGTCTCCTTTCTAGTTGCATGAAGAAGGTGTTTGGAATGAATAGGTTGTTGGCATGGCAAAATTTGCTCAATTGTTCTGCTTTGTTTCTTGTATCTAGTCCAAATCTTCCTACTGTTTTTGATTCTTCTTTGCTGCCTACTTTAGTATTCCAATTTCCAATGATTAATTTGAAGTCCTGTGTTGCTGTATTGCCAATTTCCTCCTGGACTCATTCATAGAATTCATTAATTTCTTCTTCCTCTGCCTCTGTGGTTGGCACATATAGTTGATTATGGTAATATTTATAGGGATTCCTTGCAACCTTATTGCCATAATTTGGTCTGATTTTGTGCTGTATCCTTTGACTGCTTTTGCTATATCCCTTCTTAATATGAATGCTATCCCGTTTCTTCCTGTCTTTATATTTCCTGCTTAGAGCACTGTGTACTCATGCTCTACTTCTCTCTTTCAGGATTGTGCAATAGATGCCGCCAAAGGCCCAGTTCCTCATGTTCTTGAAAAAAACAGGCAAAATTTGGAGGTGAGTATAGGAATTTTTTAAGTTGGTTGCTCCAGCTTAATCATAGAATCATAGAGTTGAAAGATTCCCCAAGGACCATCCAGTCCAACCCCTTGCCATGCAGGAAATCACAATCAAAGCATCCCCTTATTATTGTCTATGCTGACTTTCCGTGGCTCTTCAGTGTTTCAGATGGGAGTAGTTTCTAGCTGTACTTTCTCACTGTTTGTTTCAGATCATCTGTACTGAGAACAACAACAGGCACAACAAGGAAATTAATCTAAAAGCACAGACTTTGTCAAATGTTGGTCCCGAAAGTGGTACAAGAGGGCCAGGAGAGGAGGCTAACCAGACATTCCTTGCTGGCAGTAATCCGCATCATGGCACAGCAGTAAGAAAAGGTGATGTTTTAATTAGATTTTAAATTCATTAAAATGGGTGGTGGTAGGACATTCCCTTGAGGAGCATAGTGAGGGTAAAAGGCTTACATCCTTCACCTCCTGTGTTGCATCCAATCTGTCTTGGGTTTGTTGTTGTGTGACTTCCAAGTCCTTTCAATTTATGACAACCATAAGGGTTTTCTTGGCAAGATTTGTTCAGATTGGGTTTTGCCTTCTTCTGAGGCTGAGAGAGTGTGACTTGCCCAAACTCACTCAATGGGTTTCCATGGCCGAGCAGAGATTTGAACCCAGGTCTCCCAGTGCCTAGTCCAGCACTCAAACCACTACACCATGCTGGCTCTTCTTATCTTGGTAGAGCTGGGGAAAGTTATTCTTGATCTATAATTCCCTAAAGTAACTTTTCTAAACTCTGGTCTCAGAGGAGTTACCACATCAGTGTCCTTGTTTATTTGCTTATTTAATTCATAGCCTATATGTCCTGTCTTTACTCCAAGGAAGGTCTTTATTTGAAAATGCAACGGCAAGCATCTAATTGCCTTCCTCTGAGTCTGAGAGAGTGTGACTTGCCCAAAGTCACCCAGTGGGTTTCATGGCCGAGCTGGGAATCAAACCCTGGTCTCCAGAGTCGTAGTCCAACACTGAAACCACTGTGCCATGCTGGCTCTTAAGGTAGATTTACAACCTTACATGTATTCAATTTCTAGGATGATGGGCTCTGTTTGGCCTCCAGAGTCATAGTCCAGCACTCAAACCACTATGCCACACTCTCTCCCACCATAATAGAGCTCACTCCAATAGATCTCTACCCCAGCTCTCCAGCTAATATTTCAGTGAGATACATTTTTAATAAAATAGCTTGAGGAGGTCAGAGGATAAGCTAGAAGCCAGAAAATAATTCCCAAAGCAATATGGTCTTCATAGCTTTTAGCCAAAAGGCCAACAGCGTCATGCAACATCCTTCCTCTGGATGGCCAGACACTGAGTGCTCTTGGTCCGAGGAAGAAGAAATGTCTGTCAGCAGGAGTGGATCCAGTCAAAGTCTATGTATACAGCCAAAAGCTGGATGTAGCTGAAATCTGTCTGGCTTGTCCCACAGCATTGTTTTCCTAACAGAATCCCCAACCTGTCGGCAGGATGCAAAACAAGTCTGAACAAACAAGTCTAAAGTGTGAAGGTCATCTTAAGAGTTGCTTCCCATATGACTTCTCTCTGGTTCAGTTTTTTAAGACATGTAGGGAGTGCCTGGAAACCAGGCAAACAAGCACATCTCTTAGTAAATGGGCATTCAAAAAACAATACTGTGGCACTACTATTATTTAATTCTTTTGTAATCAATATTTTAGATGTACCTTTTAAAAATTATGGTAAAGCTGCCTTGGATCCCAGTTGGGGAGAAAGGTGGGATATAAATCCAATAAGTTATTTATATGTATATAAATAAATACATAAATAAATATTAAATGTACATCCAGAAAATCTCTTAAAAAGCAAGCTTAATAAGGATGTTGGAAGAACAAACACACACACCATACTATTTTCCTTCATACATGCAAGTAGAGAGTGTACAAAGCAGATTTTGTAGGGATTGAATGACATCATTTTAGTAACAGAACAAGTCACTTTTTTTGTAGATTGCTGTAAAATTTATTTTCAGAAGGCATTTTGAGGGACATTTCGATGGCAGTTTTGCAAGTTTTATTATGCTTTTCTTGTATCCACCATGAACAGTGCCAGCTGATCAATGCTGTTAGGGCAGTCCAGACTTTCAAGGAGCTATGCAAGATGCTTAAACCTGTTCTGGAAATAGGGTTCAGCACTTTGGAGAACTCCTCTAAAGTTGGGACTAAAAGCCAGGGCGGATTTGCAGCCCTAACAAGCAGCAGCAATTACTGTATATACTCTTGAAACACTGTAACAAGTAAATGCAGCATGTCACTTTCAAAAAGTAACTATCTAAGATCTGAGGTTGAGCATAGATTTCTGAAGTTGAATTGCTTCTCCCAGCCACGCCGAGAAAGATTCGTAGGCCATGCCAGTGGATCAAGGATCCCAATGTATTTTAAAACATGAATTTCTATTCTCCACCCTGGACAGAGCAATATCAAAAAGAGGGGAGCCCTGAGCTCTTGCTTTCGAATACAGTTTTGCCAAGATGGCCAGGTCACTACTGCAAAGCCCAAGCGCTGGGGAAATTCCATGAAACTAACAATAGAAGTTTCCACTTCTTGTATAGCCCTCCTGTAAGATAAACAACCATTCCCCAGTCCTTGCTACATAAGCCATTCCCCACTCTCTTGGTAGGGAACAAAATATATTATGTTACCTTCACAGTATCAGCTTGTTCTTTTGGAATAATCTTCCTAGCACCAAGATACACAAATAACAAAGATGCAAGGATCCATCTGGAGCTTCGAAAGCTTGCATGGTATATTTTGTGCATTTTGGTTGGCCATATAAAGGTATCATTGTTTTGTGGATTTTGGATGGTATTATACTTTACTACATGGCTAACATGACTACCCCTGGATAGGCTTAACTATATATAAGGTAATCTGAGCTCTTTCTTCATCGTGAACAAAGCTGAACAGATGGTCGGATATTTTAGTTAATATAAGCCAATTACTAGATTTGCTGAGACTTGGCAAAGAGAACAGAAATGCAAGTATGGCCCACTATTCCTTCCCTCCAGTGGCAGCTAGTTGTTTCAATGAGGTGGAGAATCCATCCTGGGTTTAGCCTGAAGTTTCAAGGAACTATCCAAGATGATGAAAACTGGATCTAACATATGTTGAGCACTTTGGATAGCACTTTTAAAGTTCAGAAGAAAATATGGAATGGATTCATTACCCCACTGACTTGCTTCCCTCATTCACACTTGGCTCTTTCTCTTTCTTTCTTTCTTTCTTTCTTTCTTTCTTTCTTTCTTTTTGATCTTCATTTCTACAGGTCACCCAGTCTGCAAGAGCAAAGGATCCAGATCACCTCCACATTCCTTATCCACCTTTCTCATGCCTGATTCAAGTGCAAGTGACAAAAGTACCTTGCCCTTTTGCAAAGAGTCAGAGGACAGGCAAAAACCACTGCCAAAATTAGCACAGGATCTTGGCCACAGTCTAACATACAACAGCCAACAGAACAGTTGGTCAGAAAACAGGTCAACAGGTGAGATTATCTTCATCTTTTCTTAAGCTTGGGTGAGAACTGGAATAGGCAATTCTATTCTGAATTGAGGCATTCACTCCTCCATTGAACGTGGCTGGGGGAGATTCAAGATAGGTAAAATAATGTAGCACAGTGCAAAGTTAAACTCAGCGGTCACTGGTGGATTCCTTGTCAGCAGAGTGGTGAATTTGACTTTACAGTTGTCTAAGGTGCTTGGAGCTATTTGGGGATTAGGAAGTGGCATGGCTGGGGAAGAGCCAACATGGTGTAGTGGTCTGAGTGTTGAATTACGACTCCAGAGACCAGGGTTTGGATCCTCACTGGGCCACATAAACCCACTGGATGAGCTTAGGCAAGTCACACTCTTTCTGCCTCAGAAGAAGGCAATGACTAAATTCCCTTGAAGAAATCTTGCTAAGAAAATGTTAGGAGAGGGTCACCATAAGTCAAGATTGAACTGGAAGGTGTATAACAACAACTACACAACATGGCTGGTGGGCAGCTATCTATAAGTTATGACCCTTTGCAGTCAGTTATAAAATTTCTCCCACCCCACCCTACCTCACCCCAAAAAAAAAACAGGCAGATTTATAGGAGGGTATGGCCAAAAGTTACTTAGCGATTGTTTTCCCCTCTCCATCCTCTGTGCACCAGGATCTTGCTATAAACAGAAGAGTTGTTCCATACTGGCCTGTGAGCGAGAAACCATCCTGAACTGTATGACAGAAGGACGCTTGAACCATCTCTTGGATGTTCTGCGCTCTCAACAGCTCTTATCCAGGACCGACTATGAGATGATCACCTCCTTTCCCACTTTGACTGCCCGAACCCGTGCTATGCTGGACACTTGCCTTAGCCTTGGTGAAAAAGCTGCCCAGATTGTAGTGTCTGTATTATCTACTAGCAAATGCAGTCCTTTGCTACAAAGCATCCAGGCAAATGCTGTGTATTAAACCATTTACCTCGTGGCATTTTTTTTTAAATGCAAAATGTCTCTGTGAATTGGTAATTTGCAACAGTGGTAATTGTGCCTCTGTTGTCTGCTGTCACAGATGAGAGTCTTGCATTGCATCTGCTCAGAGATTTTTATCCTCTTAGAGAAGGAACGTGAGTCAGATTATGGGGTTGAGCTGCCCAGTGCCTGGAGTAATAACTTCAATATCCCTTTTAATATTGATGGTCATGCAGTTGGACGCTTGAGCTGTTGGGATTGTGGCATGGCTGGTCAAGTTTCAGCTCATAACAATCTGGGCAAAAGATGACAGACTTTGGTGCAGCCCTCGTTTTCATACTGTTTGACACAAGAATTGCTGAGACTTGGCAAAGAGAACAGAAAAGGCCCTGCTGCTCCAATAAAGCCGGAAGGGGCCCTGCTGCTCCAATAAAGCCGGAAGAAAAGCCTGCAGAGGTGAGGCAGAATTTAAGAAGAAACACAGCTGCGCTGTCACTAAAGCAAGCACCTTCTCCAAAATGACATTTTAAAAAAGTGGCAGAATTTCAGGTAAACTTCTAATCATCCAGTGGGGCGTTTGTTCAGTCTTGATGAACAACCCATAGCCAGAATCCTGTTCATGGCTTAAACATTCATCAGTTCACCTCTAAAAGTGGTTGAACACTTTTGTGCAATGCAGAGCATCTGCATTCAGTTCAAGGGGTTGGACAGTGTGGCACAAATTTTGAATGTGCATTGCAAATGCAGATGAGCTAGGAGCATATGCATCATGGGTGGAGGTGTCCGTGTACAATTGTTTCACAATTTGAATGTGAAACATTGTAATTCCATAACAAGATGGCATAGCACAACTATTACAGAACTCTATGACCATAAAGTTACTTTGTGCTTCCACAGGGTCAGATCTTAGACTAAATTTTGCTATTTACACCCTTAAATCTGGGTAGTGTGAAGTCAGAGGTTCTGAAATAACATTTGCTCAAGCAAAGGATTATTGTTTTCCTGGAAGCAACTTTATCTATTCAAATTAAGGCCAGTTATTAACTTTAGATGTGTGCAGTGCTTCCAAATATAGTGAGAAAGCCAGATCAACCTGCTGCAGGAGGTAAGTGGGTTTTGTCTTAGGGGACCACTTGGGAACTATACACTAAGTTGCTCTGGGCTATTTTCTCATCAAATATATACACATACATACACCATTCTTTACAGGTTGTACAAAATTATTTGGTAAAATTGAGCAATTAAGAACCTAGGAGGTTAGATCCAGGCTAAAGGTAATTGCACTTGTATCCCATTGAAATCAGTAAGGTGCATAAGTCATGAATGAATTGATTGATTCCCATAGGAGCAAAGATCAGTTGGGCCTCTGTATCCACAGATTCTGCATCAAAGACTTCAACTATCCATGGCTTGAAAATACTCCCAAAAGATATAAATTCCAAAAAACAAACTTTGATTTCACCAATTTTATATAAGGGACACCATTTTGCTACACCATTGTATATAATGGGACTTGAACATCCATGGATTTTGGTATCCACGGGGGTCCTGGGATCAAACTCCAGTGACTACCAAGGGTCCACTGTAATCTACTTGGAGCCAAAATATAACAAATATGTATTGAACACAAATAATATTGAGCAGAGATAATTAAATTCTTTAAAACACACACACACACACCACTGAGATTTTTTAAAAAATTGTGGAGATGAAGTGAAGGTAACTTTCTAGGGACTCCTATCTAGATAAGAGGGAGATAAAGTGGGGTTAGGATTTCTATACCAGGATGACATGTGATGGATTTCAAACTGATGCTACATTTACAGAATTCTTAATAATGCAGGTAGTAAACCTCCAGATTTTAAGATCCTGAACTGGAATAGTCTTTTTTTTTTTAAGTATAAGAAATAAAATTGATATGGTACCCCTATCTGTAACATGGCCTGTTGTCTGTGCTTTTTATGGTGGTTTTTTTAAAAAATGGCAATATTTTGTGTAAGATTGTGTCAGAAAACCAATTAAATTGTGTTGTTTGATCTTATATCTATATATAAGATCTATAACAAACTTGTATAAGCAGCAACAGTTCAGCATGTATGGCTAAAAGCATAACTGAATTGAACTAAATAAGCAGATGACAGGTTTACTGTTTAAACTATACTTTAACCCACATCTGGGAATAAAAATAAACTTAGGTTTTTCTACAGATTGTGGTGAGCTGTGCATAAACACTATTTTATTTGATATCTTGTGTTGTTGTTGTTATTGACTTTGCCTTATGGCAACCCTATGAATGAGAGACCTCCAAGAGCCATTCTCTACCCTTTTCAGGTCTTGCAAACTCAGCCATGGCTTATTTGGTGGAGTTTATCTACCTATGTGGTCTTCTTCTTTACATACTACCTTCCACTTTGTTGCTGCTGTTGTTTTTCTGCCTTCAAGTCATTTCTGACACATGGCGACCATAAGATGGCCTTACCATGGATTTTTCTTGGCAAGATTTTTTCAGAGGGGGTTTACCTTTACCTTCCTCTACCAAGCATTATTGCCTTTTCCTGGGAGCTGCTTCTGCCTTCAGGAACAAAACAGCAGCTGAGGATGATTTTTCAATGGGACTTTTGATTGAGATCAGGATGGGAAGCAGGGGACAGTCAAGATGGGGAAAAAATGTTTAGTGATGGATGCTATCGACAAAAGCGTGAGAAGCTTTTTTTCCCAGCTGCAAAACTCAGAATGAGAGTGACTGCTGGCTGGGAAAATTTTGGAAGCTGTAGCCCCCACCCCCCCCAAAGAAACTTTCCCTCCACCTTCTTTAAATAGCATACTTTGTACTTTGACCCTCGGTCTCTCAGCCCCTGTGCTATGTTGCTAATCTCTTTCAAAAGGTGCAAAAGTCCCAGGTTCCATCTCTGGCATCTCCAAATAGGGCTAAGAAAAGAACCCTTTGCCTGAATGACTGGAGAACTGTTGCCAGCCAACCTGGATGTTAGGGAGCTAGATGGACTGATGGTTAGACCAAGAACAAGGTAATTTCTAACATATTAGAAATGCTGGGAGCTGAACAGAGGATCTTCAACATGTAATACCCATTCTCATCCTCCCACATCTGTGGTTTGACATCTGTGATATAACCAAGCAGTAAAACGGAAGGGAAATAGTTGTTCCCTTGACTTGTGATTCAGGCTGAATGATATACTGCTTTCAATTTCTGTAGGTTTCCAAAATGCTATCCCATTCCTAAGCAGAGTACTACATGAATTTGGTTGCAAAAAGACCAACATTGCCACTGATTTGGGAAGTGGGTGTATATGTTCACTTTCCTATCTAATGACAGTGTGTTGTAAGAACCAAAATTGCATCAGTCAGAAAGGAGGTTTAAATTTTATCATGGTGCCCAAGAAGGTAGGTTGTTGCATTACACACTGTGAACAATTTTGCTGTAATAGCAATAGCAAGTACATTTCTATACTGCTTACCGGTGTATTAAACGGTTTACAAAGTACAAGCTAATTGCCCCCAACAAACTTTACTCATTTTAGTCACCTATGGAAGGATGCCAGACTGAGTCAACCTGGAGCCCCTGGTTGGTACTGAACTCACAACTTTGTGGTTTGTGAGTGAATGGCTGCAGTACAGGCATTTAACCACTGTGCCACCAAGGCTCTGAGTTAAGCTGTAAAACAGTTAAAATGCAAAATGTTCTCAAGTACTTACTTAATGGCTCCATTAATTGCAGCAATAACAACTTCAGTCTGGAAATTTGTGGGCAAGGCAGCTTCGGGATCAGTTAAGCAATTATGATGCTCTCCCAGTATCAGTGATTTGCTTCAGAACCTGGATTGTGTAAAACTCACTGAGGCTAGTTGACATTACTCACCATCTCTAAACACTTCCCAACTTCCCAACATGCCACATCTGGCCAGAGTGCAGAAAGTTAATGTGCATCTACACTACAGAAACAATGCAGTTTGACACCACTTTAAGTAATGTAGCTCCATCCTATGTTGGTTGACTCTAACAATAACCTCTTGTCCTAAGTATAGGTTTTTCATCGGGACAATTAAATGTATTGGCACTCTCATTTCTTTAACAGCGTTCTTCATGAGCTATGCAATCAAAGCCTTTGCTTTAAGCTGTAATACTGGAAAAGACAATAATGCTAGTAAAGGTAGAGGAAAGCAGAAAGAGATGAAGGTCACATACTAGATGGATAGATTCAATCAAGGAGGCCATGGCCCTAAATCTGTAAACCTGAGCAGTTGAGGATAGTGGAGCTCAGAAGTCTCTCACTCATAGGGTCACCATGAATTGAAGTCAACTCAAAGGCAACTAACAACCAACAATGATGACTCTGGGAGACCAGGGTTCAAATTCTTTACCTTTGATCAGTAAACCTTTTAAACTAGGAAGAAATGGATCCATGCCTAGTAGGGAGGGCAATCAACATTGAACCTGCTAGTCTTATCTCTAGACTGCACCACATATGGCTTGGAACATTTGCCTCTACTCCCCATGCTGACCTATACCAGAAGTTTTGACATATTTTAATTATTTAAAATATCTACAGGCTACATTTTAGGGTAAGTATCTTCCCAAACTGGATTCCATAAAACATTTAAATGCTGTGATAAATCAATCAGAAGGAAACGTGTTGCAAAAATGTATGCATTTTCTGTTGACTCCTGGGATGCTAAACAGAGACTTTACAGGGTGTTTTGCAACCAAAAGAATGCCGTCCCATAACTTTGTGAAGCATTGGCAGTCCTCCAGTTGAACACTTGCCCCTGTATAATTCAAGAGGCAGAAATGGCATTAAGCTTTGAATGCCTGTTGAGAACCTATTGTTTGTGTCACACACACTCCCTTGGCTTTGTAGTGTGTAGGCCAGGAAACCTGTTTGTGCACTATGCTAATGGTTGCATTTTTTTTTCAGGGTTGTAGAAAGGTGATGAAGGGAGGCAGACAAAAATAAGCTCTGAGCAGCTTATTCCTCTCTCTTTTTAATTAAATGTATTTAATCAATATACATATTAAAAATCACAATTAAATAAATATTTTTATAACTATCATGAAAGATTATTCTACTATTTTTGATGGGCATTTGGAGATCCATAGCAGGAAAAATGAGTGTTGGACTGCAACGCTGGAAACCAGGGTTCGATTCCCAGCTTGGCTATGAAACCCACTGGGTGACCTTGGGCAAGTCACATGCTCTCAGCCTAGAGGAAGGCAATGGCAAGCCTCTGAACAAATCTTGCCAAGAAAACCCTATGATAGGTTTGTCTTAGGGTTGCCATAAGTCAGAAACAACTTAAAGTCACACAACAACAACAAATACATGATGAACACATGCCACGTATTGGCAAACATATTTTTTATTCCTTCTTTGGAGACTTGGATTTGATTTCTCTAGGAGTTCAATTGCCCATACTCTTTATGCCATAGATTCTTATTAATTTAAGTTAAAATGGAAAGCAGAAGGAGTGCCCCACAGAAATATATTTGCTGGTTTGTCCTCCTGGGTATATAAATTCTAATACTTCCTTCCAGAATATTTCAATTGGAGAGCAATAGAGCCACATGTGGATATAGGAGCTGGGACTGCTACAGCCCTTCCAACACCTCGAGGATAGAATAAAATTAATTTTGGAAAATTTACATAGTGTGAGATACCAATAGTGCTTCAATTAAAAACCTTATTTACTCTGGGGACATCCAAATTCTCATCTAGTCAGCATCAGTAAACACTTTATTTGGCTCATTAGCACCATATTCAGCTAGCCTAAATAACTTAAATGCACCAGAACCTGATTGATTGTGGTAGCTAAGTATGGTCTGCCATGGTTAGTACTTGGATGGGAGACCACAAAGGAATACCAGGTGCTGTAGGTTATATCTGAGAAGAAGAAATTGGCAAAACCACCTCTGAGTATTCCTTGCCCAAGACAAACCTATGAAATTCATGGGGTCACCATAGGTTGACAGGAGACTTGAAGGCATATACACATATAACACCAACCATATTCTAAGGCCCTTTGGTCCATGATAAGAAGCATCTAGTATATTTTGGACAAGAGCCCTTAGGTATAACATTTGGGGATATACACAGCTCTTCAAAACAAATCATTGCTCTTGGGGCTCCGTATGAGCGGAAGAGACTTTTTGCAAAGCTATGAAAATGAAAACACTGCAACTATGAAATTTGGAGACCTGACAATTTGTTATATTTGAGGTCTATAGAAACAGGACCTCTTTCATGGAAAATGTCTTTAATCCAATAAACTCCCCCGTTTCCATTTCTCCATTGTTTGCTTAGTAATGTTAACACTAAACATTAGGTGATCAAAGATGGGGCAAACTGGAGATATTTCTGAGTAGATGGGTAGATATTAACCCATCTACCCCAGACATGTACAGTTGTTTTAAATAATGGGTATAACATGAAAAAGAAAGAAAGAAAGAAACTTATTTCTCCACAGCCACTTCCATCTTTCACCTTTCTTTATGGCCATTGCCTTCCTATTCTACCATAGCTATAGAAGCTTAGAAGACCAGCCAGTCCACTATATTCCAAAATAATAATTTTAATCCTGTGCCATTGAAGATTTAAGAACCAGCTCTTCTATGCTATGCTATGCAGCCTGTCTACTGCAATTATTGGAAACGAATCCCTTAGATATGATAAAAGGGCTCAATAATTGAAACAGTTATTCTAGAGGAGGTTGGATTTGCAAATCTACATCTACAAGTTTAAGCCTTCCTGTGTTAGCTTGTCTTTTAACTCTCTATTTGGGCTTAATCTCTTTTTCACAGGGATTATCTATTTCATAGTCAACTATTCCATACTGTGTAATCCAACTTTTCCAGTAACTTGGTTAATTTGTGTCTTATTTCCTGTTACTTCCCCTGAAGGCAGACTAGCAAATAAAGATAACAGTTTATCTTTGGCTGCCAGTCTAGCAATATGTTAGCTACAATTTTACAGATTAATACATTTTCGTCTCTGGCCAACTGGGCAATTGGCCCATATTTTTTATGACTTTCAAAGAGTATTTGAACTGGAATACTGCAGCGAATTAGATCATACGGGTTAATGGCATAAATCAGGGGTAGGCAACCTTTTTGAGCCGGGGGCCGGGTTG
>CM034704.1:3194893-3223796 GCA_020142125.1 Phrynosoma platyrhinos
GGGGGGGGGCTTTTATCATTATTAATGTTTTTATTTTTAAAAAAGAGAGTTTAAATGCAACAAAAAGCAATGTGTTATTTAATTGGGTAATGAGTGTTAGGAAGAAATCTTGATGCATTTTTTAAATAGCACTCCAAGCTCTGAGTAGAAGCACTTTATATTAATCAAGTTGTTCATATCTCTGTCATGTCACTCTGATATCCAATAACTAGATGTTTTAACTGCCCTGGCTCAATGCTATGGAATTCTGGGATTTGTAGTTTTGTGAGCTATTTAGCCTTCTCTGTCAGAGAGCTCTGGGGCCACAAGATACAAATCCCAGGATCCCACAGGATGGATCCATGTCAGTGAAAGCGGTGTCAAACTGCATTAATTCTGCAGTGTGGCAGCAGCGGAAGTCATGGCAGTTAAAGTTGATTCGTAGCACCATAACTGGGTAGTGTGAATGGGGGCTGCAATCTAAAAATTTCCCCGACAGGTGAAACGTTTTGCATGACAATTACTGTGCATCTAATACAGTGGTTCCCAAACTTTGGTCCTCCAGATGTTTTGGACCTCTGCTCCCCAAATTCCTGACTGCTGACCAAGCCGGTTGGTTGGGGGCTTGTGGGAGTTGAAGTCCAAAACACCTGGAGGACCAAAGTTTGGGATCACTGATCTAATAAAAGAGCTAAATTCTTCCCATGTATAAGAATTCCCGCCTTGGGTCCCATTGTGGGAGAAAGGCGGGATATAAATCCTTAAAATAAAATAAATAAATTCCATCACATATACACACAAATACATCAAGAAATTGGCAGCATGAGCTTTCATAGACTTCAGTCTACTTCTTTCAGTTAGGGCCTTTGCAGACTGCCAGAAATAGTGCAAATTGAGTCCACTTTAACTGCCCTGGCTCAATGCTAGGAAATCATGGGAACTGTAGTTTATTGTGGCACCAGAGCTCTCTCACAGAGAAGGCTCAATGCCTCAGAAAAAACCACAATTCCCATGATTCCCTAGCACTGAGCCAGGGCAGTTAAAGTGGACTCAATTTGCACTATTTCTAGCAGTCTGCAAAGGCCCTTAGTCTCAAAGGTGCTACAAGATCTCTCTACTACTGCTTCTACAGACAAATGGGGGTTGCAGACTGCCAGAAATAGTGCAAATTGAGTCCACTTTTAGGGTTAGGGTTAGGGTTAGGGAATCATGGGAACTGTATTTTATTGTGGCACCAGAGCTCTCTGACAGAGAAGGCTCAATGTCTCAGAAAAAAATACAATTCCCATGATTCCCTAGCACTAACCCTAACCCTAAAAGTGGACTCAATTTGCACTATTTCTGGCAGTCTGCAACCCCCCTAACATAGCTATATCTTTGAATTCTACAAATACATCAAGATTTCTTCCTATTACTCATTACTTTTTTTTTAAAGCTATGTTAAAATAATAAATAGATTTGAAGCCTTGAGATTCCAATTCGACTAATATGCCTTAACTAACCTGTGTTGTGGTCATAAGTGTAACTGTCTGGGTTGCCCGGACAGGTCATTAATCTCATAAAATTAATTGTGGCTGACTAATTGGATGCTTTCTCCCTTGGATGTCTGGAATGAAGTAAAAATCAAACTGGTTGGTTATTCATGACCTGAATATGCAGCATGATCTGAATGGGGATTGTGTAAGAGCGCACCATTTGGTGGAGAGTACTGTAAAAATACAAAAGGGCATTCTTAAAATAAGTGAGATTTATCTAAACGGGTTATTGATTTATTATTAACCCCCCCCCATTGGTTGTCTTTTGTTAATCTAAACCACCCATCGCAGGATTATGGTTCTATAAATTCTTTTTCCACTTATGCTTTTATAGTGTGGCCCCAGTAAGTTGCTCCCTAAGTAGGTCTATTTGGGAAATACATTTTTCAACACTGACATAATTTCAGATGTCAGAAGGAGTTACGCATGAAGTGCTTTATTTGTGACGTTTCCAAAGCTGAACATATGTAGCTGCCCCCATATTTTCTCTGAATCATTATTGTCCCTTCTGAATCATTATTGACTCTCCAAAGTCTTGGGTAAAGTTCTTTCCTAATCCTAGAAATAGAGAGATGGGAGGGTTGGAGATGCAGGGTGGATTATAAACCAATGATTTTTAATTTTTTTAAAAAATCAGATTAAAAATATATTGCTCAGATTTTAAAATTTAAATTAGATTTTTTTTAAAAAACAAAATCATAAATAAAATACTAAATTTCCCTCTTGGCTTTCATTTAAAAATAAAATCTAAAACTAAATCTCACCACAATCTCATTCAAATCAATTTAGAGCTGTCACTTTCATACTTAGGGCCTGTACAGACTGCCAGAAAGAATCCAGTTTGAGACCACTTTAACTGTCCTGGCTCAATGGTAGGGAATCATGGGAATTGTAGTTTTTTTCTGACACATTGAGCCTTCTCTGTCAGAGAGCTCTGGTGCCAGAGTAAACTACAGTTCCCATGATTCCCTAGTATTGATCCAGGACAGTTAAAGTGGCCTCAAGCTGGATTATTTCTGGCAGTCTGTACAGGCCTTTAGTGAGTTACCAACAAACATGGAAAGGTAGGAAAAGTCATATTTCTATTTCAGTCTCTGAATAATAATAATAATAATAATAATAATAATAATAATAATAATAATAACCAGAGCTCTGGTGCCACAACAAACTACAATTCCCAAAACTCCATAGTATTGACCCATGGCAGTGAATCATAGAATCATAGAAACATAGAATTGGAAGAGACCACAAGGGCCATCCTGTCAATGGTGGTGGTGTCAATGGTGGTCTCAAACTGGATTATTTCTGTGGTGCAGATGCAGCAATTGAAAAAGTCTTTTTCTGCCTAATTGCTAGGATGATACAACAAAGTTATCCCTTCAATTTTGTTGCTTGCATCTTAAGGTCTCTCATCTTGAGATGGGTCAATATCAGTATTGGTTTAGTAAATCTTTCTGTGAGATGTCAGTGCAAGATTTATATCCATATGGGTCACTGAATCCCACTTTTCATACCAGGGAACCGCTTTGTTATGAGTGAATGAGTGGTTCATAACTCTGCCTTCATCTTTTGTTGTCATTCAGAATTGGCGTTGATCCATGCTGATATCGTGATGGGGGAGACGGAGAATTTTTCGGCTCTTAATTCATTAACCGACTATCACTCAGTCAAGGAGGCTGACAAAAACAATCACGACAGCAACGGACAACCAAGTGAAGAAAGCCATGGAACCATGCAGCTGAAAAAAGAAATCTCTCTTCTCAATGGGATCAGCCTCATCGTAGGAAACATGATCGGTTCGGGTATCTTTGTTTCCCCCAAAGGAGTCCTTTACTACAGCACCTCCTATGGATTATCGCTAGTCATTTGGGCAATTGGGGGGATTTTTTCCGTCTTTGGTGCTCTCTGCTATGCTGAGCTTGGGACCACGATCACCAAGTCAGGAGCCAGTTATGCGTATATTTTGGAGGCCTTTGGAAGCTTCATTGCCTTTATACGCCTCTGGACGTCATTGCTCATCATTGAGCCAACCAGCCAAGCAATTATTGCAATAACATTCGCCAACTACATAGTGCAGCCAGTCTTCCCTTCCTGCCAGCCTCCATATGCTGCTTGTCGTCTCATTGCAGCTGCTTGTATATGTAAGTACTTTATGAAAATGGGAGATTTCATGAATATGTTGGGCCTGAAATAAATGTTAGATCTCAAGCCTTTTGTGAAAATGTTAGACCTTATATATGGTTTAGATCCAGTGTAACTGACAGACTATTATCTCCCTATATGAGCCTGCCTGGGCTCTCAGATCCTCAGGAAAGACCCTTTCCTCATTCCCACAGCCCTCCCAGTTTAAACTATTAACAGCCTGTTTAAAGAAAAAGGAAAGCAGAAAGAAAAAGGAAAGCAGAAAGGGGGCCAGCCTATCTTCCCAGGGAAGGGACTTCCAAAGTCTGGGAGCAGCCACTGAGAAATTTATAGTACACTGTCCTTATCAAGAGAGCCTGTGATGGTAGCAGAACTGAGAGAAAGGCTTTCCCTGAAGATCTTAGCATTCTTGCAGGTTTGTATGGGTTTTGCTTTGGCCTTATAAATCATTTTCAGCTCAGAGTGCAATCTTCAAATCCCGGGGGTGAAACACATGGGCCAAATAAAGCGGTTTCAAACCACTTTGAAGGTGGGGTGTTTAGATGGCGCACACCTCCAAAGCAGCTGGAAACCAGACTGAAGCCACAGTCCGGGACTAAAAAAACAGAGCAAAAAGAACCCGGGATATTTGGACTTAGCCCAGAAAATGCACACCTTCGACCCTGCATGTAACCATCCTAATGGTGTAGTATTTATGCAGTGGTGTGCATGTATGGTGTAGTATTTATGCAGTGGTTCTGAAGAAGTCATCCATCTGAACCCTAATCCTAAAGTTGCATATATGTGCACCGGTGCAGGTGTGCATTAAAACGGGACGGAGCCGCTATACCCAAGCGGTCAGAGCAGCAATGCAAAAAAGTGAAAGTGTGAAAGTACAACACATACAAACAAGACAGTCCTAGAGAGGACATGGGGTGAAGGGAGCATGGAGAGGGGGTTTCCATGATTTGTGCTTTGCCAGTGTTTTGGTGGGTGCACCGATGCCCCGATGCCCTGTACCGGTGGAGGATTGGAGGTGCAACTGTGTGGCCATCAAATGGGAAGGCATCTAAGCAGCAGGCAGTTGCTGGTGTAGTATTTATGCGGTAGTGTGCATGTATGGTGTAGAGGCAACAAAAAACCTGACCAGTGGTGCAGCTTGATGTCAAGCCATGCGCATTCAGGCCACCTTGCGAGCAGCCGGTGCAGCCAGTGGGGTTTTGAACCGCTTTCAGCAAAAGCAGATTCGAATAACTTTTTCCTGCCCATCTGTTCTTCCCCCTGTTCTCAGGAGCTAGGTAGGACAAAGAAGTTCTGGATGCAAAGTTGCATAAGGACCGATAAACAAATAAACTTCTGTTACACAGCAGAGGAAAGATTTCATCATAGTCTTGTTTACTGAGAAGTTTCATAAGTTCTCCTTGTTGTCATAAGATATTTCCTATGTGTCTAGTGTATGCTGTTACATAGCTCTGGCTTAGAAGAAACAATTTGTGCTGCAAGTCATGGTAATATGTTAAGCAGTCATTCAAGCAGCCCCCTTGAAAATGTTGCTTCGAACTCTTCATTTTGTAGTGGTCTACGACGCCCTCATTTTCAAAGCCTGTAAAGATTACTATTTCAACTGTATGTAGCTTACATACAGAGTTTGAAAAGTAACCTTTCCAAGCACTGTTCAGATTATGGAATGAAAGCTGTCCAATAATAATAATAATAATAATAATAATAATAATAATAATAATAATAATAATAATTTATTTATACCCCGTCCCTCTGTTAAAACAATCAGGGCGGCTTACAGCAGTTAAAAATTACATCAATACAGTCTAAAAACCCCAAACCCCAAATGCGATAGTGACTCTTTGCAATCATCTGCCAAACTATGTTTGGAGGCATGAAACGTACTACAAATTTGTATATCCTCTAGTCTCTTTTGATGCACTTTATGCTTCTGGACTGCTCTAACCATGGCTTGATTTATGTCAGCATCAGGAGCCATTATAGTTGTAGCTGCCTGAAAATAAAGGAGGGAATCTGTTATATGAGAAGATAGGAGAAAAGGGAGAAAATCACATCTTCCATGATATCCAAAACCATTGTTTACTCATTGTCTGATTCAGTGCTTGAATATTTTTATGTAAGATAGTTTTAATGGTGAGTGGACTGTGTTCTTGTTTATCAAAACTGTAATCTGAAGAGATGACTGCCTTTCAAAAGCAGATATTTAAAGTATGAATTGTTGCTGCATGTTGATTTAACTGTTTCTATAGAATTGTCTTTACATGGCAGTGTTTTTCTGTTTTTAGTTTCACTACCAACACTTTTTCCAGAATAAATCATTGTGGTGCCTGCAGGTAATTGCTTAGAGACATTTTGTGCTTTTAAAGATGACCTGGGAAGGAAGAAATGTATCAACAGAAAAATACCATGATTTGACTATCTAAAAGACTTTTTTTTAACGTACCTTCAACTTTTCTGACATTCAGGTCCATTAATAATAATAATAATAATAATAATACATCCCAGTTTAACAGTCTTTGCTGTCAAATAACAAGTACCTAAGTAATGGTTTCCATTTTCAACAAGAACATTGTTAACTGAAAGTAAAGGTTTGCCAGTTTTCCTTAACATTGAAGGTGCTACTTACAAAGTGATACTCTAAAGATGGTGAATAGACTAAGACCTGGGCCAAGAAGTATTTTCATGGCTCCTAGAAACTCTCCATAAATCATGTGTATGTTTTCTCAAGTCCTCTTTTCTTCCTAGTTTCTTATAAACTAAGCACATGTGAAAACGGCAAACAAAACGCTCACTGGATTATAGAGTATGACCGCCTGTAGACACTACAGTTCTGCCTATCCAGCCTGTTAATCTGTGTTTTTTTGCACTAATCTGTAGTTGTGACATGTTAATTCTGGCACGGAATAGAATTTCAAGCCAGGGCTTGGTTGAAAAGAACAAAAACAAACAAGTGTTAATATTTTCCTTGCTTCCCTTTTTGTCTCCCAGGTCTCTTAACGTTTATAAACTGTGCCTACGTTAAATGGGGAACAAGGGTGCAGGACGCATTCACCTATGCCAAAGTCATTGCCCTTATTGTCATCATCGTAACAGGAATTGTTAAACTATGCCAGGGTAAGACTGATCACTTCATGTATAGAGAATAGTGGATGGTAGACTTAGTTATGGGTTCAAGTGGTGCATGTGGATTAGCAGTTACTAATTTATGTACTTTCAGCATCTTCAGTGATACACTGTCCATTATTTTTGTCTGATCCAAATCAGTTTTTTGCCTGAGAGACATCCTTTGCACAGCTGGGGACTTCCTTTGTGAGTCTTTGCAGGGTGTGTCTATGTATGTATAAAAGAATACATGTATACATATGTATGCAAGAAATAAAAAGAAGACTAGGAATGGGAAGGGCAGCTATGAAAGAACTGGAAAAGATACTGAAGAGCAAAGACATACAACTGAGCACTAAAGTCAGAATTATTCAGGCCACTGTTTTCCCTTTTACCATGTATGGATGCAAGAGCTGGACAATGAAGGAAGCAGACAGAAAGAAAATCAACTCATTTGAAATGTGGTGCTGGAGAAGAGTCCTTAGGATCCCATGGATAGCCAAGAAGACAAACAAATAGGTTCTTGAACAGGTCAGACCAGGGCTCCCCTTGGAAGCAAAGATGATCAAGTTGAGACTATCGTACTTTGGCCACATCATGAGAAGGCAGGGATCACTAGAAAAACTCCCAATAATGCTAGGAAAGGTAGAGGGTAGAAGAAAGAGAGGAAGACCACAGACCAGATGTATAGACTCGATCAAAGGGGTTATTATGGGGAAGGGCTTGCAGGATCTGGGCAAGACAGCAGTGGAAGAGAGGGACTCTTCTTGGAGATGTCTCATCCACAGGGTCGCCAGGAGTTGGAACCAACTCGAGGGCAGCTAACAACAAAATATGTATGTATGTATATTTATGTATATATGTATATTTGTGTGTACACACAAACACACACATGTATGTATGTATGTATGTGTATATATATATATATGTGTGTGTGTGTGTGTGTCTATATCTATCTATATCTATATATATCTGTGTGTCTGTGTGTGTTCATGCTGTCTACAGCATGCTCCCTGCTCCCTAATAATAATAATAATAATAATAATAATAATAATAATAATAATAATAATAAAATTTATTTATATACCGCCCTTTGGTAAACCAATCAGGGTGGTTAATACATTAAAACATCATACAAAGTAAAACAGTATACTCCCCTCCCCCCTTAAAAAAAGCATCCCTGTAGTGGATGCTTCCATTAAAAGAATGCATGTCATCAGATGCTTTCATACAATTAATTTCATGTTTGGTCTGGCCCACAGACTTGGGTATATCCTGTAAAGTGTATTATGTTTGTTTTAATACTAGTTTGGCCTCACAGCTAACCATGTCAACATGGCCACACAGCCCGAAAAACCCACAAAAAACTAACCATGTTAACATTGTTTGAAGGGAGTCTGTATGACTACTGCATGCAAATCACTGACAAAGTTGTAGCCAAATGCTAAGTGCATTTTCTCCTTGATTCATTTTTTACTTTTTTATTGTTCACTGTAGAACAGCTGGGCCTGCTGACTTGTTTTTCCCATGAGTTATAGTATCCTAGCTATTGTCGATTTATCAGGAGTTTTTCCCTTTATTTTTCAGGAGAGGGGAAAAAAACCACCCTTTGATTCCTGTTTGTTTTGGAAGCTTTCTTAATATGCTGACTTGAGAAAATAGGAAGCCTGCATTTCCATTGTGCTGAAAATGCAGTTTTATGTTTTGTTTTTAAAGGATTATATACTGTTTTCTGTCTTCGTGTATCAGGCCTGGGCAGAATGATATACAGTGACAACAAAAGGTGTATTTTCCGACAATGCAAATTTTACTTTTAGTATCACTTGATTTTTCTGTCATAATTTGGTTGCCATTCTCAGTTCTTGGTTGCAGTCTGCCTTTAAGTCATTTCTGACTTAGGGCAACCCTAAGGCCATCTCAGGGTTTTCTGGGGCTGAGAGTGTGTGACTCGTCCAAGGTCACACAGTAGGTTTCCATGGCCATGTGGGGAAACAAACCCTGATCCCCAGAGTTATAGTCTAAAACTCAAACCCTGTATCACATTGGTTCTCAGTGCTTTAGGAGCCAATGTGATGTAAATGGCGAAAAGATAAAATCAGACATTCCACAATCATCTTAAATATTGCAGATATTTCGAGGGAGATGATTTGAGACATTTTTAAAAATTACTCCAGTAATTCATGCCAGGTAAAACAAATAATATTGTTGGCCTTCCTTTTTCATGGACCCCCCCCCCCCCGGCGAAAACGGAGACTCGCCAATACTCAAGCCCCATAGGCTTGAATAGAGCGCACTTTTATTTTCCAGCATGATATTATGCTTTTTCTACACCATTTAATAGATTAGTTACAAGTAATGTATGCATTGTAATTTTTATACCTAGTAATTTTTTTTAAAAAAAAGAAGAATGAGAATTTAAAGGTAGAATAGATTTGCCACTGAGATTAACATCTCTATCAGAAATAGCCACATAAATTTACATCATTAGGGGGATAAAGACATTTTAAAAGTGTGCATGTTTTGACTCTTGGTTCTATTGATTATTCCATTTTTATTTATATACTTTGGCAAGAACATCCATTCAGTTCCGTCAACCGCAGTCTGAATTGTCTTTAGCCATGTGTGTTTTTGATACTGCAAATGAATTGGATAAATGCTGAAATGAGCTTCCCCAAAAAACAAGAAGAGTGTTAACTAATCGAAATGACCCTCTTGGCCCTGAAAGGCATCTGGTGGAAAAAATAGAAGGTTTATAGTTTATACATACAGTAGAATGAGGTGTTAGACTGGATTGTTTCTGGGGAAGCTAGAAATGTCATTTCATAGATGGTTCTTCAGGTATTAATGCACACACAGATATAATTTTAAAAAATGAATTCTCCTGCATGTGTAGAAGAGGCTTTGGAGCACCTCTTGAAAGAACCTCAGTTTTTTATTCTTCTCAGTTTATTCTCAAGTCATGTTTACCAGAGTAAAACAGTTTCATCTTGTAATGTATCATAGAATCATAGAGTTGGAAGAGACCACAAGGGCCATCCAGTCCAGCCCCCTGCCATGCAGGAACTCCCAATCAAAGCATACTAGTGGTTTTCTCCTGTTTTGATGGGCTAAATGCCTCTGTAATAAATGCTGGCAGGTAGGTCCATGGATCCCCACCAGATTGTTATTTATGATCCCTTCATATACTTTTCTTGTCAGTGATTCCCTTGTCTGTAGAAAGAACCCTGATAAAAGATACATCTTACGTGAAAGAGACAGCCAGGCTCTTGGTTGCATTATAGTTTTGGGCAGCACCTTGTATTCAGAATCTGTAAAAATGAAGACAGAATTCATCTCTATCCTTTTGGCACACTTAATCATGAATTTAATTCAATGCATTTGGTGCATTCATTTCCTGGAGTTGCTTTTCTCTTTCCCCATTTATTTATTTTATGTATTTATTTTGCTGCTTTTCCTCGACACGTAGGATATTCACAACACTTTCAGGACTCTTTTGAGGGATCATCTTGGAACCTCGGGGGCATTTCTCTTGCACTTTATTCTGCCCTGTTCTCATACTCAGGTTGGGACACCCTCAACTATGTAACTGAAGAAATCAAAAACCCTGAGAGGTAAGTTTCTTGAAGCTCCGTTAAATTTGTCTGGAGTACTCCACAAGAGTTTGCGGCTAAACATTTGTCCCCAGTTGACAGTAGACTTGGATCTCAGTAGCTGAAGAAACATTTTATGCTGTTGCTAACAACTCTGAAGCCTAACAGTCTAAAGGACAAACAACAGGATTATAAAGCTTAGAAGAGGCTTGTCTGGCTGCAGCAAAGCTCATATTGTGTCTATCTTCCAGGGTTAAAAAGCATCATGCACTGCAGCATTTCATAGATGGAATTCAGGACACATATGGCCAAGTAATATCAGAGTTTGGTCAAGATGGCAAACATTATTAATGAGAAAAGCAACCACAAGCTAAGAGAAGCTGCAGCAGTTTACTTTTGCTTGACCGTACTGAGAAAGGCAAACTTCTAGCCTCTCTTCCCCTCTCTTCTGAATTAATTGACTGCAAATTATTTTGGCACTCAGTTTGCAGTAACGGAAGTAAGCTGAAGACAAAAAGGGGAAAGTGGGAGGAGGAGAGCAAAAACTGGGACATTTTAAAAGCAGGTGAAAAAGTGGGACAATAGAGGATTAATCAGGACTGTCCCTACCAAACTGGGACAGTTGGAGGACCTGTCATTCATGATTAGCGATAACTGACTTGATAAATTAATTTTACATTATGAAAGTACACTGACTTTTAACATTTTTCCAGAAGTATCAATGGAGTCTTTAATAATCAGTGGGAATATTGCTAGGAGAGTTGAGATAACAATACAAACATGTGATACATAGCCTTTTGGCTGGCTCTCACTACGCCAATATACCTGGGCTTGAATTACAACATTTTTCTCAATTGGCTTGTTTTGATAGGTGTCTTCATTTTTATATGAGCCTTAAATCAGTGTGAGATTGTAGGTTGCTGATATAGTTTGAATAATGTATTTGCCCAAATTTTGGGAAAAAAAGTAGACTCTACATCATGATGACAGTGACAATGATAGCAACAACAGTTACAGCAAGTAGTAGTAGTAACAGCAACAGTTGTTATGGTTGTAGTTGTGTGCCTTCAAGTCATTTCTGACTTATGGTGACCCTAAGGTGATTCTGTTGTGGTGTTTTATTAACAAGATTTATTCAGAGGATGTTGGCCATTGCCCTTCTCTCAAGCCAAGAGAGTAGGACTTGCCCAAAGTCACCCAGTGGATTTCCATGGCTGAGTGGGGATTTGAACCTTGGTCTACCAGAGTCCTAGTCTAGCATTTAAACCACTACACCATACTGTCTCATAGCAGTAGTAGTCATCAGGAAATAAAGGGTAATAAGTACTTCTACGTTTGTTCATGCGTATGTGCTTGTTTTGTTTTATTTAACCAGGAACCTGCCTCTAGCGATTGCAGTTTCTATGCCGATTGTGACCATTATCTACGTCATGACCAATATAGCTTACTATACAGTGCTGGATATTAATGCTGTACTTTCTAGTGATGCAGTGGCTGTGGTAAGTCTGAGAGTGCTATAATTTTTCAAGGTTTGGCTTAAATTCAATATAACGCTAAGGGAGTTTCATTTTATTTCCCTGTCTGTAACTGATAGCTTATTTGTTCTTGGTGCAACATCTGAATATGCAACTGAATGTACAGCATTTAGATTTTGAATGGGACAACCTGAAATAACTGGCTAGCATGTGATAAAGTTTGCTTTTAAGGTGTCATTGTACATTTTGTGACTTTAGAATCCTCGTCAGAGTCCTGTTGACTACATGAACAGTTATACTTTTTCCAAATTTGTGCAGCAATGGTGAAGAAAGGCAGACAAAACCTCCTGGTTCCAAGTATCCCATTTCTGTAGTGTCTTCCTTCTTTCACAGCTGCTGAATCCACCTCTTATCTTTTTCGCCTACCACCATGATTTATCTACGTAGCATAGTGCAACAATACAATTCTGTAGGTTTTCATGGAAGCTTACACAGACAGCCTTGCACTTCATTGGCTATTAGTCCACAAATGGATCTTATAGCCGCCTTGAGACTAACTGCGCAAAAGAAGTGGTAGCCTAAGCTTTCATAGACTTGGTCTACTTCCTCAGATGCAAGGAGTGAACTGGTGCCCAGGAAGTTTTGCATTTATTTGGCTATTCACATAATCTGTTTATAAATGTCTTTCCCAGGCACCAGTTCACTCCATGCATCTGAGGAAGTACACCAAGTTTGTTACAACTTCCTTGCACAGTTAGCCTCAAAGGTGCTACAAGATCCCTTTGCATATTAGGACTAGCACTAACACGACTGTTTCTCTGAATTAGTCCACAGGTTAGCTCCAAAAAGAAATATTTAAGAAAGGCAGCACTGATAGAAGTAAAGAAGCTCTCCAGACCCAAAAAAATTATGCAGAGAACTGCCTGTTACAAAAAAGATTGGGCGACTAAAGAAAATGGCAGTTGCTGCCTTCTCTGTTCCACATTATATTGTCTGTTTCTGCTTGATTATAATGTCATTTTTTTTTTTTTGCCCATTGGCTGATTGAAATACATAGTATAATACCCAAAAAGATATGAGACAAGTTGGTTTAGACATTGCAAAGGGGGACTGGGAAGAGGAGAAAAGAAATGTCTAAGAGAAAAGAGAAATTTGAGATGTGGCTGCCATTTCTGGGCTAATCCTAATATTCACTGTGATGTTTATATATTATTATATTATATGCTGCCTTTCTTCTGGAGAAGAACCCAAGGCGGCTCCCAAAAAGAAATCACTAAAACCAGAATAACAAAAGTTTAACCATAATTAAAATCACATTAAAACAATAGAAACTCCTTAAAAAGCATACAAAAGTTAAAATAAAGTGCATACGCATGGAAGGTTAGTAGGACCATGCCAATGTTCCTCTTCTATCAAAGAGGTGGGTCACAAAAGCAGATAAACAAGAAGAACATGATGCTGTCCACGTTCAGGTTCCACCTTTGTACAGCATTTTTACCATATCATTTGCAATATAAAAAGCAGCATGGAGACTGCTGAGATTTGGTTTTGAGGCAGAAAAAACACCATAATGCCATAAAAAGAGAAGCATACTCCTTTTGATTAAATAGATATCTGGCTGCAAGAGAAGGGATCACATTACAGCAGCTGCATGCCTTAACAAAATTCATCAGAAGAGTCCAGATGACTCAGAGTACCTTTGTTTACTTGCTTGGGAGTTGATCATGGTGATGAAGAACAGAAGTATATTGCTGCTTAGGATGATTTCGGGCGGAGGCTTATACAACAGATTTTTGTATTGTCTGACCTTATACAACAGAATTTTTTCTTTTTATTGTCTGACCTTGTACAACAAACAGAATTTTGTATTGTCTCACCGTCGTTCTGGTTAAAAGTGATTTCCAGGAATTCTTTAAACACAGTTGATTAAGGATGGCATCATTTTGCTTAAAAATCTCATACCAGTGGTTCCCAACTTTTCTTCTTTTTATACAGTGTGAACAATGAATGCTTGATTTCATTCAAGAATCACTTGAAATCCCACACTTAAAGTCCTTTATGATATATAGTTCATGGCATTTGCACTTGGCACCCCCATGATGTGGCTACAGAGTTTTCATGATCTACTATCTGGGATTCATTGGTCTGCCAAAGGAAATAGTCGCTGGTGATAACTCTTCTATTTTTAACCTTTGCAGTCTTGTTTATATCTGCAAATTTAATGGTAATTAGACTTGGCAGGAAGATTGTGGTCCAAAACACGCTGCAGAAATAATCTAGTTTAAGACTGCTTGAACTGCCCTGGCTCAGTGCTAGGGGATTCTGGGAACTGTAGTTTTGTGAGCCACTTAGCCTTCTCTGTCAGAGAGCTCTACAATTCCCAGGGCAGTTAAAGTGGCCTCAAACTGGATTATTTCTGCAGTGTGTTTCGGTCTTGTGTCTAACATTTGAAGATCCTTCAGCCATTTTTCTGTGTTGGCAGCTCTTGAAACCGCCACATTTTTTTCTGTTTTGAAGAATTCTGGTCTTTGAACACTGGAGGTATCTGGACATATTTGGACACTGCAGATTTTCAGTTTTAAAATACTTAAAGTCAGTTTGAGGAAAACATGTTGTCAATATCATTTTCATTGTGTGCTCCTCTGTTCCAGAAAGTTTCTTGTTAGCACCAGCTAATACTTTATACGAAATGCCTTCGATGATGTGTATGTTTTGGAAATCTTGTTTAAAGATTTTATTCAGAGCTATTCACAACTAAATAGTTACAACAACCTCCTTACTTATGGAACAACATGAATAAGGACTAGGAGTGTAATAGGTGACTACACACTTGCCATTTGTCAGCCCAAGATTTCTGCATAATCTCTCATCTGCCATTTATCTTTGTGTTGGCTAAAGTTTTGTTTCTTATAACAGTGACTGCATTGACTTTGTTTTAGTATCTATTTTTTTTTTAACTGCAAAAACTACCCAACAGCTATCTCTTTTCTTTGAAGAATTGCTCATCCCATTTTATGAAGCAAAACTAAACTAGAGGATCCATCTTTGGCCAGGTGAAATAACAATATCCTTCCTCATTTAAGCCCAGTGTGCAAGCTATTGCAAATCTACTCTTAGCACCACATTGCATTGCCATGCCATGCCAAACGGTGGTTTAGCCAATCTGAAATTTTAGATACTTCATTATTTTTCCATTGACCGTTCTGATGGCTGAACAATGACATGATACCATTATTTTGATTTGCTGCCAAGCCATTTTCCACTTCTGTGATTAGGAATGCAAGACATTTTCACCTGGTGATGCAAAGTTTAAATCTTTGGGAAATGACTTGGGCAGTACTAAAGCAATAAACTAATAAGGAAGATCATCAGCTAAGCATCTAAAAGCCAAATGTTAAACCTTTTAATTTAATCCTCTCCTGGAGCCAGTTTATTGCAATCTTTATAATTTGTGATTCAATATATTGGCTAGGTGGAGGAGAGAAGCTGAATCATACAGCAATATAGTTTGCAGAATATATTCATAATTCTTTGTACCCTTAGGTTTTCTGAACAGTAAATCAAATTGAATTGATTTCTGAAATTCAGTTTGACCTGATTTGAACCTTACAGCCAGACTGAAATGTTTCCCAGAACTACTGCTAATTCGTTTATTCAGTGATACTGACTGAGTATTTTTTTAATGTTAACCTTTTGCAGAGACAACCTCTTTGGTGTGTGTATGGGTACATATTTAAGAATATTTCTAATTTTCCTCCTTTTCTCTCATTTCTTTTTAACCAGACATTTGCAGAGCAAGTATTTGGCATTTTCAGTTGGACAATTCCAATTGCTGTAGCCTTGTCTTGTTTTGGTGGACTCAATGCATCTATTTTAGCATCATCTAGGTAAAGCATTTCTAATTGCAGTCTATCATATTCAAGTATGCAACTTTCCAAAGGAGAAGGAAGGGGAGAATCAAAATATAAATTGTGTTTTTGAAGGTACACATGACCTGTATCTACCTGGTTTCAATATTTCACATTCTGGTTTTGTCCTGAGTTCTGTAGGTGTAGTAAAGAAGCAAACGCTTTTTTTTATAACATATTAATAACAAAGTAGACGGGGCACAAAAATGTTTTTCGTAGTTTTGAGAAGAATACAAACTGCCTTAAGACCTACCCCCTTTCTATATATATTTGTGCCTTCTGTACAGACCTGCTTGCATTTACTTAGAACTGATTCTGTTTTGGATGCAAAGTTAAATATTTGAATTGTTCAGGATTATTTTGAATACAAGTTTTAGAGAAGGACAGGAAACAAAGAAAAAGTATAAGAGGACACAGAAGACAACATTGCATACAGCAAACAAAATTAGAAGCACTGAACAGGCGGACAAAGAAATGTCAAGCCAAATCTAAGGTCCATTTGACATTCAAGTCTATTGCAGGTCTTTCCTACATGACCATTTCTGCTAATCCAGTACAGCAAATGTATTGCATCGTTTTACTTTCTTTTTGTATAAAAGGAAGGCAAAGTGATGATTGGATTTATGATGCATGAAATCTTTACAGATATGTAGGAAGCCCCCAGTCATCTTGGATTCTCCTGGCTATAGCTTCTGATCACACAAATACAGCTTTGCCTTGTTTATAAAATAAATGTACATCTTTAAGGGGACATCTTGGGTGCGGTTCTTAGCTTCAGATTAGATGTGATGTAACTGTAGACTTGCATTTCTTTTTGTAGGCTGTTCTTCGTAGGATCCCGGGAGGGTCATCTGCCGGATCTTTTGTCAATGATCCATATAGGGAGGTTTACGCCAGTCCCAGCACTCCTGTTCAATGTAAGTTACCTATAGAACCTATTTTATAAAGATAAGACACTGTGTCCCACAGCACAGAATCTGTCTAATGGGGAAAATGGACAAACATTTCCAGTAGTAACTTTTGTACATATGATGAAATAATGTAGGAGTGTTGTTTTTCCCGAAAACCACGAAGCCCTTCAAATGGGGATGATGGAGAGAACTTATAGGATTTCTTAAATTTGCAACCCATTCTTTCCCCAAAATATAAATTGAAATACACTTTTGCTTGCTTATCGTCTGATTATTGAATACCAGCCAAAATTAGATTCAAGTAAAAATGATGCTGCCTTTCACAGCCACAAATGCTAGACATTTTATACAAAGTAAATTATAAATGACAGGATAATAATGTCAATACATAAACAAAGCCAGTACTCATTTCATTTATAAATGTGTGTATGAGGGCGCAGCTACAAGGGAGATAGACATTGTTATTGTGGGGCCATTATTATTATTATTATTATTATTATTATTATTACAGAGGTGGCATTGGTTGATAGGAATTGTGTATAGTTACATTAAAGTCAGTGCTCTTATGCAGGATGGAAAACTGTGATCTGGTCTATGAAAGCAAATCCTCTCCAGGTAGCTTCTGTTTTCGAAGATATGATGTTGCAACACACAATAAAAAGCAAATAAAGATTAGTAACGCAGAAATGGGGGGGGGGATTCTTCTCTTGAAGATATTCATGGCATTCTGTTATCTTTCAGTGTACTATGTCCCTCATATACTTGACTGTAGAAGATGTCTTCCAGCTTATTAACTACTTCAGTTTCAGCTATTGGTTCTTTGTGGGACTGTCAATTGCTGGACAACTCTACCTCCGGTGGAAACAACCAGATCGATACCGGCCCCTCAAAGTGAGTAAAACAGTCCAATCCTGCCGTTCATATAGAAATAATGTATTGCACCAGTTCTCTAGGAGGTGAATATCACAATCAAATCTCAGGTGGGAGTCTTGCTGGCATTTTAAACACATGCATGCATTCCCCTATCTAAGGTGTTGGATGTTTTTGCCCAATGCAGAACATCTGCATTTGATTCAAGACTGGGGAAAAGGAGCTGCACATGTGTGTCAGATTGTGAGCAGATGTGCCTTTGCAAGAGCAAGACCATTTGGTTGGGCATTCAGTTGTGCAACTTTGCCATTCAATTCAAGGGACTGCGTATCAAAGTGTACATCCAGTGCAGAGATTTGCACTACAGTCTTGATCTCAGCTCTTGTCTTGTTGCAATATTTGTGCCCAATGAAATTGTTAGATTGGAAGCAATTGCTTCTGGAGAAGAATTGTAACCTTCCATTAGAGCAAGAGTTGTGATTCTTCATCCTATTATTCATTCAATGTACACATTTCCTCTCTTTCAGCTGAGCCTGTTTTTCCCAATAGTCTTCTGTATATGCTCAATTTTTCTGGTGGTTGTGCCACTCTATAGTGATACCATTAATTCCCTGATTGGTGTTGGCATTGCACTCTCTGGGATTCCAGTCTACTTCATGGGAGTCTCCTTGCCTGCTTCCAAAAGACCTCCCATTGTCAGCAAAATCTTAGGTAAGACCATTTTTCCAAGATTTTGAAGGTCTTCCGTTACCAAGCGAAACGCAGAACAATGTTCACATAAATTGCAATCGTGGATCATGTACTTGCCAAGCGACAACCCTACTAAAAAGATTTTTCCCTTTTGTGTATCTGTGCAATAAACCTAAAAGTAGTATTGTTAAAAGACCTTTTTCCCAGACAGCTACAAAGATGTAGTTTTGTGAGATATTTAGCCTTCTCTGTCAGAGAGCTCTGGTGCCACAACAAACTACAATTTCCAGGATTCCCTAGCATTGAGCCAGGGCAGTTAAAGCAGTCTCAAACTGGATTATTTCTGCAGTGTATTTTGGACCTGTATCACATGGGGAATGCATGTTTTCTATGTAAAACCTTGAAGGAGTTTTGAGAAATTGTCTTACATGTTAAACACTGACACTTTTCAAGTTCCTTTTTAACCACACATTTTGTATCTTCTAGAAGTAAATATGAACCATAGTTTATAGAAGGAATGTTTTCCATCTGAACTTCATTGAAGTATCTATAATGGTAGATCTATCCATTCATATTCTGTTTTTGTTTAGGCATAGTTCATGTTTCATCAGTTGTAATTTTGTATCAATACATTGATAGCTGATTACTAAAGGAAGAATTACTGTATTTCCAGCTTTCTTGGTATTTATAACACTGTTATGGGACAAAATCTTTCAGGATGTGGTATCTAGATCGGTCTGGGCCAAATCCAGCACTCTCCAGATGTATTGGATTGTAGTTTCCATCATTATCCACTTGATTGGGAATGATGAGATTTCTAGTGCAACACTTTTGGAGGGCAACATAAGTTTACATCTGTTTGAAAATAGTTTTATATTTGACCCAGCTCTGTCTCGTTTTTGTGAGCTATTCAATTTTGAATTGGTATTGCATTAGTAATTGTCGAATTCAGCTTATGTTTTTGTATTTTCTGCAGGTGCTGTTACACGTGCAACTCAACTGCTTTGTTACTGTGTTTTGACAGAAATGGATAGTTTTGAAGAAAAATGAGAAAACAAGTCTATATAAAGATGCAAAAGTGACTAACAGATGGTGGTCTGACAGAAGGCACCACTGACTTGTGGACCTCTTATAAAACTGGGATTCTTGTGAGATCATACTGTGTCATGATCTAGGGGTTTTTATTTTATTTTCTAAAGGCCAGTCTTCTCAGGCGTAGAACTCATGATTTTCATTTAAAAAGGACATTTTTTTTAAAGCAACGAAACAAGAGTGTCTTAAGAGAAGTACTCAGGTATCAAATTAAGTGGATTTCGAAGAAGCATGGCAACAGATTATCAGTTCCTAACTACTGGAGTGTAAAAGACAACAATCATTTCTTCAGCCTTTCAACAACAGTTCTGCTGTTTGTGTGAAGTAAGCTTGTGTGGACTGACCCTTATGACAACCGAGTGCATTCAAAAGGTCAAGTGTGGCACATGAGACTCGACTGTCTTTTCGCCCAGAGGAAAAGCATCCTGGATGTCAATTAATGTTTTGAAGTTATTGCTGTCATATCCTTCAATCATGAAAACAGGTAGCTTTTATTAAATAGGTTTATTCAAAGTATACTGTTATTTTGTAGAAAAAGCTGGAACAGGATATCCCAACAGGAGTGTTCCAGAGCAAAACAGTAAATGATTTGTGTCAGGACAGAGAAGGGTGGATTTGTCTAAGTCAAAAACGGATGCTTATTTCTCTTTTATGTGCCTGTTTGGTAAGTGGATAAATAACAAAGAGATATCAAGAAACCCCTTCTTTACTCACAAATCTTTTGTACTGAGTTCATGAGCAAAGAATTTTGTTTACCTGAATTATTTGGTGCAAGGAAGTGAGAAAAGGTTGCACTATGCATTTTTAAACTTAGCCTTGAAAAACTGTGTGGAGGGGGGGGGAAGATTAAAATGTTTGTATATTACTTACTGTTACAAATGCCAGCTTGTCCCTTTGTCAGATTTGCCTTCCAATGTGGTTTACCCTATCCACACGCAGTGGGTGTAGGATCGAAAAGCCAGCTGTGCAGCGGATCAACCTATCCGTGTGTCTCTTCAGTGCGGCATTCCTGACAACGCAGGCAGAGGTTGGCTTGCAAGTGGCAAACCCAATTTAAAGAGTCTGCCTACAGTGACTGAGACCTATCCTGAATCTAGCTTCCCCTTTCACCTTGTGGTTTTGTGTGGTGGTAGTCCTGTCCTCTTGAGAAGAAACACCAGATTCCTGATTGGTAATGTCACATGGAATCTGGCCAGAATCTGAGAAGGTACTCTCCTCCTAACACAGTCCGATTATCACTTTACAACTCATCCCAAAGAGGCAGGCAGGTCTTGCTTCTTAACAGTGTCACTGGCTTGTGTTTTTCTCTTTGCTTTTTGTCTCACTCCTGAAGGCATGCAGTTTGCAAAGGGACAAGCTGGGATGTTGCTGGGGTGGAGAACATTTATCTTTATCCCCATACACACTTCTGCCTTGAGTCTGTCTCCTGCTTAGCATCTGGAAGTGCTTCCTCAGCATTTCATAAATGTGATTCCTGAGGCAAAAACCAAAAGGGTTTCGTTTAGAAGATCTCTCTTTTCATAAGCAGTTGCTGGTCATTTTTGCATGGCTAGCTGAACCAATCATGTCTATGTTTCATATATTTAAAAATGATCACAGAACTTGACATGGCTGTTTAGAAACAAGTTTACGTGCTGCAGTGCACAGCCCTCCAAGCAGGATAACTATACAGCTGTTACCTGAGGAAAATGTATTCAATCTATACATTCAGATGGCCCACTTTGGGCTCACTTTAAGGAATTATAGCTATCTTAATGAGATGTGATCTTGAGAAAAGGTGAAAGTGGCCTGCACTAGTTTCCAGTACTTTGTTATAGATAAAATTAGTGTATTTATTTATTTTGAAACGGTGGAAAATCCAAAATAATTGTTTTCAGTGTTTGCACCCCCACCTTGTTCTGTTCGTACATAGAGGAATGACGGATGGGATTATCAGCCCTTCAGTAGACTGACCCCTTTAATGTGTATCACAGCTTCCATCTATACAAATGCTTCATAATTAGGTTTTAGCCTGCTATAAACTACAGTAAAGTAGTGACGTTTGACAAGACACAGTCCCTGCAATTTTATTTAATTTCACTGTTTGGAAATGGCACTTCTTGTGAACTTTCCTCTTGAGTATTCCAACACTCCAATCTACTGTTAAAATATGTACCGGTATTTGTTTTATAATGGACTTTACCAATAGTACCTGATCTGTCCAGTTGACTTTTATACCATTTCAGTGTATACAGAAATTTTTGGGTGTATGTGGGGATCAAATTAAACTTCCACTATGTGGGAATTCTATCCCATTCAAGCTTGTGTCTGGATTTCATGTAAGGCAGTTAATTTCGCAAGGGGCGGGATATATGGATTAAAGGAAGATTTTCCATACCTGCTGTTGGCACAGAACACAGAGGTATTGCTAACAGCAATAAGGTGAGTATCACAGCTGATCCCACTGCATTCTTCCAAGCAGCATTAATGGCTGTTAAAACTGTTCCGTCGCAAGAATTTTCTCAGGACAACAATGGAAAGAAATTCCATATTAAGTATATTTGAATTATTGTATGTATGGGAGGGTTAGGGTGTGGGATAAAGGTGTTTTAACTGTTGTTTTTTAAATTTGCTGTACGCCACCCCGATTGCTGAGCAGAGGGGTGGGATACAAATAAAAATATTATTATTATTATAAGTGAAATGAGCAAGCTAGCAATGCTTATTTTACACACTACCAGGGTCAGGTAGTTCCTTTACCTACAGGTGCTAAGCAAAAAGAACGCCAAAGGGGAAAGGTCTCAACACGTCCAAGTATCATAGCAGGTAGATTATGAAATATAGAAGTGTCATCCTACTCTAATCTAGTATTTTGTATCTGCTTGCCTGCCTTAAGCAATCCAAAAGGAATAGGCTAAAGTATCTCTCTTGAATATATATATATGCCCATGCAGATTTGGTAACTGGGCGTTTGTTTTTGCCTTCACTTTACTCCAACTTATGATCACTCCATCCTAGGGTTTTCTTGGCCTGGTGTATTCAGAGGTCCTAGTCCAACACTTACATCATTACACCATGGGGATTTTTAGCTGGTTAAACCACCTCTGAACATACAGTCCCACACTTAGTGATTGTAGCTAATAGCCACCTCTCCCTGTAGAAGTCTTGAGTGGCACAGGACCAGGACAAGAATTATCAACAAGTGTTCATAATTCTGAGTAGAACAATTTCTGACTCCATTAGTAACTATTATAATGGCTCTGAAGCTAGAACTGATTACAACAACTGTAGAATTGTTAGGAATTAATTTATGGCGCTAATAAGGGAGAAGCATTACAGTGCACTTAAAACCACTAGATAAGATTCACTAATGTGATTTGCAATTTAGAGACATTTTTTCTAGAGCTTTCCCGCCTTTTAAATTAGCGTGGTACAATGTAATGTTTTTAACAAAATTTGCCATCTTCTCATCAATTCAAAGTACAGATTAGTAAAGCAGATAAATGGTACAGTTGCTGCAGAAGCCAGCATAATGTTGAATGCTTAATGGGATGTTTCATGATAGTCTAAACCAGGAGTGAGCAAACCATGGATACAAGTAGCCCTCAGTGACAGGTTTGGAGACCCCTCATCCCCAAAGATTTTAGGCTCCGAAATGGCTAACATCACCCCAATCTTCTAAAGTCTTGTTGCCCTTAAATTGAAAAGAAGGGGAAAGGGCCAAAAGGCAGACCAGGATCTACTAGATGTGCAGACAATTTGCAATAGGTTGGCTTCTCTTTCCCAACTATTGAACTGAAAAGAGAAATGAACCACCTATTCCAGCCCAAATTAAAATCATTTTCTAGGCTGAATATATACAGGCCCTTAGGTTTATAAGCATGTCTGGCCACTACGTGATTATTTTAGCATGGTTTTGTTAACAGATCTTGGTATTTATAGCAAAAAAAAAAGAAATACATCCTGCCTGTCTGCTCTCCCCTGCCTTAAAATAGTCTATCAAGCAACATAACAAATACTCTTGAAAAATGCAGGAAAAATATTAAATTGAATTGCCTTTGGCCTCTTCTGGGTCACGGACCCCTTTGAGAATGTAAAAGCTGTGTTGTCTGTTCCTAGAAAAATGCATGTATGCAGAACTTTCAAAGTAACAGAAAGGAATTTTTTTAAATAATTTTTCTTGTGCCTGGTTCATGGAACTCTTGAAGTTCATCCATGGACCCCAGGTTAAGAATCTCTGAATCAGTGAGCAAAAATGTTGTAACACATGCTGCTGAGCAGTTGTTCTTTGACACAGCATTTGATGTGGCAAGTTCTGAACATTTCCAACAGGAATATTCTCCAACAACTGCTCTATAATTCATCTGAAACTTGAAAAGTCTTTTTAAAGTAATCAGTGGAACAATCCAATTAATGGCAGGAAATGTGTGTGTATGTGGGGGGGGGGGGAATCAAGAAACAGCTGAATAAAAGCTTTTTAAATTTTATTTACATATCTAAAGTTCACCAAAAAAATCCCTGTATTACTTGGGAATCCAGTAATACTGAAGTGCAAAGATTCAGGCAGTATAAGCCAGAATCTCTTTAATCCAGAAGATTCCTTTACAACAGGAGACACAGACCTTACATTTGTGTGTTGTCTAAACACACATCCTTGTCTTTGTCAGCATTTCTAGTTTTATTGTGTCTAACGTGAAGTTTCCACTGTTCTTTTAAGAACTTCTTGAAGTGCCCTTTAATTTCAGAAGCAGATTTCAATTTCAGCAAGGCAAAATTTCCCGTTTGCCAAACTCAGTGCTATAGTACACAGACAACATTATTCAGTTTTAGAATCTCCTTACCATAGGGTTGACCACTGCCACCAAGGCTTTCATAAGCAAGCGATGCAGTATTCACTATACATAAGAAACACAACTGGCAAGGTTGTGATGAACTACCAAGGCCTTGTCACTGAATGAGTCTCTTAGGTCCTAAGAGTGTAGTGAGCTAATCAGAATCCAGGTCTTCCAACCCATCATACTCGAACTCCCGTAAAACATCAGACTGATATTTCTCCCATGTTCTCCTGATATAGCCACAGTCTTCATCACTGACACTCTCATTCTCAGATTCTAGAGGAAAACAGAAATTTGACACCATATAGCCAAGGTTTTACAAATTATGATTACAAGTTAGTTTTGGAATTTTAGGGATGCCTTAATTACTACCTTTCCCCCCACTACTTCAGGGACTGGGAATCTGTGGCTCTTCAAATAGTGAATGCCAACTCCTCTCATCATTGATGGCCAATGGTGACCATCACTGATTGCCACTTAGCATGCTCTGATCACTGCCCATGCTCAATGGTACTAATGGAAACTGGAGCCCAAAAACCCTCTGGAAGTTTCCCCAACCCTACAATACTTGTTCATAAATAAGGGTCTGGCCACAATTTAAAACTAACAAACAATACTAACAATATTATGGCAAAAACTTTTTTTATGCCACGCGCCCATCTCATCTTAGTTTATAGCTAATAGAAGTGTGCACGTGTGTGCCTTCATGTTGCCTGTTATGGTGACCCTATGAATTTCATAGGGTTTTCTTAGGCAAATACTCAGAGTGGTTGTATCAGTTCCTTTCTCTGCTTTGCTTCCCAGATCAGAGGGGAATCTGGTGAAACAAATATTACTAGCTAATGTTATTAATCAAGGCAGAAATACCATCTTTATCTTCATCAGGAAGAAAATCTTCTTCATCTGGGTAGTCATTACGCCAATTATCCTCATTGTTCTCATCATCCTCATCGTCATATATCTCTTCTGAGATGCGCTCTTCATCCACCTGCATGCCAATATCAAAAGGCATTCTCAGAGAAAAAAAGCCACCACTGCAGCCCCACATATTAAACGAAAGCTCAATTAGCCACCATAGAAAGAAAAAGAAAAAAAAGACACCTCCCCCCCCCAAATAGTCTCTACTTGAGCCTGCTATTCATTTAGGCACATTCCCATGGATAAAGATTTCTAGAAAGGCACCTGCTGAGTGCTCATCTAGCTCCTGAATATACATAAGTAAACAACTAAAGGCATCCAGATTTCTTTATAAATAATGCTATAGACCACATTCTATCTATCCACCTTTTGACTAGAAAGACCTTCTAGTGTTTCCCATGATTTCACCACTTCTAATCTTGCAACTTGCTTACCAGTTCACAATCTTGAGTATAGGGTTGCACAGACAAAATGTTTTCAATCCATCCTGGGGATGCTGTTTCCATATAGTAGATATCGTAAACGTACTCTCCTTCTTTTGAGCTATGCTCTTCTTCTTTATTACTGTCAGACACTGTTAAATATTCACGAATCATCTCTACAGCATTGCACAAAATCACATCTGGATCATCTGGCTTCTGTGGGATTGAAGCAATATTACTATCATGGAACAAACAAGCAACAGTGATATTAATATGGGATTTTAAAGAAGTAGTTTAAAATCTCTTCTACCAAGTTAGTTTCCTGATGCTTAACCCAAAGCAAAATGCAACCTGAAGAGGAGAATGTGTCCCAAAAACAAGTGCAAACATTTTTCACACCATCTTCCTTTTTTACGTATAAATATATTAAACAGAAACAATATTGATGCAGTTGAACAACACAGACAACTAAATAGTTGGTACTTTCCTACTGAAAAGTGAATCTCCTCAAGGAGAATAGTAGTAGTTAAATCATCTTGTGGACCTCTATCATATTTTGAAAATACGCTTCATTACACTGCCAAACTGTTGGAGCTGCACTAGGGAACACAATGCTCACTTACTAGCTCCCATTCTGGCTTCATGTCACCACAAACATCATTTTAAATCAAAAGACACACAACTGCATCGTCACAGGCTGTACCTCTTGCATTTCATGTCCTTTTGGACTATTTACTATTTGTCTTTTCTGTATCCATGAAGATAACTGCAAATTGAAGATAACACTTCATACACGTGATAAAATGATCTCAAGCCCCAGAAAGCGTATGCTGAAATCTGCTTTTAAAAATTATTATTATTCAGCACTATGTCCAAATGCTGGCATCTAGTGGCGAGCGAGATAAAATGTACAGAATATTAATACTTGACAGTCAGCCCATTCAGGCTACCAAATAAAGGAATAATGACAACAAAAGGTTCAGATTTCTAAGCAAATTTAAATCAAATACCTTAGGTTTGAAGATTATGAACACAGTAAGAGCCATGCTTGGTTACAAAAAAGCCCATTTAGAGCAATCTTCCATTGCCACAATGGTCAACAAGATGCCTGTGGGAAGCCCAAGGACATCTCAAGAGTACAACAGCACCCTCCTGCTTCCAGAAACTGAAAAGGCATACTGCCGCTGGTACTAGTGGGAATGTGTAAATGTATATGTGTATATACATATGTAATATAATATACATTTTTCCAGGATTGGTGGTATGGACCATTTAGTTTTTGAAGTGCAGCCACACCTCAGATTTGCAAGACAGTAGGATACTGGAAGTTTTATTTTTAAATTCAACAGTAGCAGCTTCACAAAGGTGAAAAGCCACTTTGTTCCTCACTCTCTCCCCCACATCTCCTTTTTTGATAGGCCTCCCCTCCACCTGTTCAAACTGAATCTACTTCTAATGGGTGAAAAACTCCTCCCTCCCTTGGTGTTTTCCCCCTCTAACCTTTTGCTTTTTCTCTTCTTGCATGCCAGTGAATGTTAAGACCTTCCCCTGCCCAACTCTCCTACCTACTCCTCCCTTTAAGGCACTAGGAGTTCCCCCATAGGACTGCTTGAAGAATTTGGGGGTCTTGCAAAGGAAAGAGGTATGTGGGTTGCCTAGAGGCTCTGTGGAGAAATAGTACGGGATGGTACAGCACCTAGTGGCTTGAGATGCACAGATTTTAATTAACGAAGGTCCAAAACAGATCAGCAGAATACGCCAGCTTCCCAGCGGTTTGGGGACATGGCATACGCATGACACCCTTCCCCCAAGACACTGGGAGGCTGCCGGGAAGCCGCCCACCACCCACATGGCAACATCATTATGGCTGCACAGCGTTTAGATGCCACACACCGGAGGAGCATGGAAAAACTGCCACCGAGGTGGAAAAGACAGCATATACATTCACACATATACATTCACACTTTCTGTTGCTTCTTTTTGCACCATGAAAATGGCGGGTTGGCAGCATGGCGTGTGGTTGCTGCGCCCCCAACCTGGTGATCAAAGGGGCAGTGTGATGCCGCTCCTTCAAGGCCTTCTGTTTTGCCCCTAAAATGCCTTTAAACACAAAATGATTTTTTGACACACAAGTTCCCTTAATAAACTTATCATGTTTCGAGGGTCTTATATCTAACAGTCTTGACATAAGCATCCACTTTGTTATTATTGCAGATTAAATTTCTAATTATGCCCAACAGAAAATTATGTTTTTAACTTACCTTTTTTTCAAAGGTACACTATGGACTGACAGGCCATAATTATAACAGTTGCTTTCTGTCTGCATTAATTCCCAAATCTTGTTTCTCCAGGTGTTTTGGACTTGAACTCCCAGAAACTTTAAAACTTTTAAAGCTTTTTCTCTGTAACTGCTTAGCATTCTATTCTTTGGATATAATAGTCTCTAGACTAGTGATTCCCAAACTTTGGTCCGCCAGGTGTTTTGGACATCTTGGCCAACAGTTTGGAAGTATGGGAGCTGAAATCCAAAACATCTGGAATGCTAAAGTTTGAGAATCACTGGTCAAGAGACTATTACATCCAAAGAATACAATGCTAAGCAGATACAGAGAAAAAGCTCCATTTGTATCTTTGGAAATCCCTTAAGCTAAGATTTGGATTCTAAACTATGACAAGCTCAGTTCAGGGATTGGCATGATGTCTGAATTCAGCCAGCATCTTTAGATAAAGCAAAGGCTTGCTAAAATTTTAACAGAGGCACCAGACCACTCAGAACTTGGCACCAACCTGAAAATCAGGATCCTTCTCCCCATCTTCTTCTTGTACGATATCAAACAACTGGAATTCACTGCAAGAACCTGAGAGTCCAAAACTTTCTTGCTGAGAAACATCATTTTTTGCTCCAGAGTCTAAGAGGTTGCTATCGCTTAACTTCTCTCCATCTACATCACCGACAGCACTTTCTCCGTCAGTGAAATTTGGGCGATGGCTGGCAACCAGGCGATAGCGGCTTTCTTGCCTTTTGCACTGCTTAGAAGAGCGAAGTCCTTCAATGACTCTCTGGGCACTTCCTAAGGAAGGTCGTAGGAGCTGGGCTGCTTTGTCTTTGGTAATAGCGTCTCGTACGTACTTCTGGACAGGCTCATCCTGTACAAAGCAAAAAATTGAAATAAAATAAAATTATAAAATAAAATAAAAATATTATAAAATAAATATATTTTACAAGTACCTCTTTCTTACAACACATAAAACATAATATTAACATTCATCATATTTTTGCTCTTACACCTCTCTCCTAATTCTACTTCCTCCTGGTTTCTCCATAACCTTGACAAAATAGAGGGTTTTTTTTTGTTATTTTCTTGTCACTCCATTAAAACTAAATCTTCTTAACTTCATTATCTATTTCCCTTCTAACAGTTGGACCTCATCTCATCTTAATTATCATACCAATT
>CM034704.1:3233799-3274547 GCA_020142125.1 Phrynosoma platyrhinos
TTGTCTGAGGGACAGCAACCCGGCCACCGCCTCAAAAAGGTTGCCTACCCCTGGGTTAAAGTGTAGAAACCCCACATTTAGCCCCCCTGGTGGGATTGGCTGAATAGAAAACCACACTCAGCTATTACTTCCAAGCAAGCAAGCATTGACCAGCAATCAAGAAAGCATCATTTAACTTGCTGTCCAGATAAATGGTATGAAATTACCTAAAACAAGATAGCATCAAATGAGTTATAATATTAAAATAACTTTTTGAAAATATTAGAACATATCTTTAATTCCTGGTTTATTTTAAGACACTGCACCACAAAATTTCTCCACTTTGAAAGACATAGCTGCATTCTAGTTTAGAAGAAACAGAGAAACATAAAAAGCATCTGGGTGCCTAGGCTGTTTTAATTAAATATATAAAAATAAAAAGGACAGTACATAATAATATAAATTATTGATTCAATCTGTCCAAGTTCAGAAGGACACTTGTTTGCACAATAAGGATTTTTTTTTTGGTGTCTTCTCTTGAAATCTGCTGAAGAAAGAACAAACATGCCAAAATGAAGACCTTTCATTCATCCTTCGGAATAAGGAATGTACAGAAATAATTTGCTGGTTTAACAACCTTGTGTGCTGTGTCAAGTAGAGTAGGATTAACAGTTAAGCCTAACCCTTTCTGACATTCAGCATCTTCAATATTACATCCAACTAAATGTTGTAGGATTTGCCTGTGAGACAGATAACCAAGTCCTGTTGAGAGAAGATTCCAAGCCGTAGAAGAGTGGGCCTCATATTTAGTTCTGAGTTTCAGTTGCGGCCTTATCTTTCCAGTTAAGAATCTATTTCAGTTTGATTTTTCTCAGAGAGCATGAAATGGACATTGCTCAATTTCTTTATTCTTTGTTCTTAAATGTTCAGGAGGGATGTGAGGCAGTGCCTCATAGGGCAACAGTATATGCTCAGTTAGTGGAATCCAAAAGAATGTGGTCCTGGAACAAGCTATTTCCCATTCATGTCCAAGCAGAAGATGGCAACAAAATGATTGTCTCCCCACCAGAAATGGAGAACTGTCCTGGAGCACCTTCTGTCTATGATATTCAATTGAATCAGGTGCCGTTGTGTGACTTTATGGCTCTTAGTGAAAGCGTCACAATGTTCAGGTGAGTACATAGCTGTGGTGGCATTTCTTGATGAATTTAAGCCATTTCTTTCAATCTTTGTTTCTCAGAGTGGCTTAGGACATCATTTAAATGTTAGGTGTAAATTAGTACAAATAAAAAGGGGGGTATGCTAACCATGTGCATTCTTTTCAAAGTAGCATACAGTTTCACACCCCTCTCCCTTTTTTGTACCTGTGCTGTCATGCTAGGTTTAGCAAAGGTGGGTGAGGGGATGGGGCAACAAAACTGGAATAGTGTATGTTGCTCATGTTGCCCATCTTTTTTTCAGGACTTTAAAGATTAAAGCCAATGCTTGAATTCTGCTAGAATCAGCTGTTAGACAATGTATATCTATGTGTATATATGTAATTGTGTATAGAGAATTTGTGAAAGAAAGCTTTTAATCTCCTAAGATGAAATAGCTGATATATGTAGCTATTGATGAGATGTTAGAGAATGTTGGGGTTGGGGGTACAGTACTATTTGAGGATGAATGCAGTGTCTGCTGCTGTTCTTGAAGTCTAATGATGGATCAATTTCTGCAGACTTAGAGAAGCCTTGTTAGCCCAGTTGACATATATCTCAGTTCTTTGGTTACTGATTTCTGAATATGTTTTGTTTAATAGCCTGGATTAAAATATGTTATTTAAAATGAACTGATTGCAGTTCATTGTTTTCCACAGTGTAGATTTTAGTAAGCAAGTAAGCAGAGCTCCTTCCTACCACACAGTGCAACTATTGCCCATGAAGTCTGGCAAAGCCCAAGTGGTCCTCTCCTGGTGGGATATTGACATGGACCCTGCTGGTTCAATAAAATGTACAATGGCCCCTTACTGGACACGGTCTGCTTCTGAAGATATTCCGGTAATGTTTTGAGCCTTCTTAATCTTATGATATTCTCCTGTTATTTTAATGCTAATGGATAAATTAAAAACATTTTTATAGACAGCTTCTAACATGCTTACTATTCTGTAAAATAATTTTTATTGTTGGACTTGGTTTCAGTGTATATTGTGGAGAGCGGGAGCAACATGCCCCTATTGGGTTTCATGAAGCCATCTCCTGTAAAGTGGGTTGCTAGTCCTTCTGCATTTACTGTTAACAGGCCAGGCACAGGTTAATCTTGCACTTGTACAGTTTCTAACATTTAAAGAAGTAGAAGTGCCTATGCAGTGGCCAGTCGCCCAGTTTAAACAAGTGACCAGTTCTATGGAAGTTTGCACTGAGATGTTTTCGAAATGTTTTTAGCAGACCCAGCATCACATTTTGGTTGGATCATATTTCCATCTATCTTTTTTAGAATGGTGGGAGAGACATTAAAGATAAAATTAGACAGAAGAAAGGTATCCATTTTCCTTAGCTGTTATTCTGGACAAAACTGGGTTGCAATATTGGGTCGAGTATTTCCCAATAAATAAATTGTAAACCACCCAGTTCCCAACATTGCATCTCAGACAAAAGCAACCCAGACTGGGGCTGTGAAGGTAGAAACAAGCTTGATTTTTTTTTTTTTTTAGCCAAGAACACTGGACTCACTGTGGATAGAGGACAACTTTAGCTCTTCTCTAAATAGTCTCCCTTATTACTTTCTCCTGGCACTTTCACATCTTTTTGTTTATCCATGGCACTATATCTGGCTTCATCCTTGTTGACAGAGCACTGTAAAGAGGTTTAATATGTCTATATACAGAATACATGGCAATGTCCTGCATAATTAGAGATCCTTTTGAGCCTTCACTTCTCTTATGGACCCCCCCCCCCGATTGATAGCCATTTTACTTATGAAAGGTAGATGAGAAACAATTGCTCTGAAAACATGTTGTCCATTTGTCATCCCATGTTGTGCCTCTGCATTTATTTCCTGAAGTTTCTCTCACTGCATTGCTGAATTAGTTAATCATTTTGTGTCTGAGTTTCTTTTTACTACTGAGGTTTCTCTACCTCCTTCCTTTTTAGTGGAGAGATCACTGGATGCAATGTGTGTATTTCCTTCCAAATGAAGAACCTGTTGTCCAGGGCGAGAGTGTGAACCTGACTGCTTTTCATGATGATTACTCTGTGTGGTATAAGCTTCAAAAAGGCAGGTAAGTAAAGATGTGAAAATCACCCAAAGAATGTTATACTAGGAAGATTTTCTTTCCCAGTTAATGTAAGTTCAGGAAGGTCATTATTTTAGGGAAGCATAACTGAGACAATTATCTGGAAATTCTAAGGACCCACAATGAATGATTGGTTGTGTTATATTTTGAGCATATATATATATGTGTATGTATAGTTGTCTTATTAAGCTACAGTTGTAGGTCAGATTAATAAAAGCATATTTTGGTGATGGTACAAATGGAAAGTAGTTTTATGGCCAAAAAGATGCAGCTTAGAAGTTACTTTTTAAAAACGTTAATTACCATTTGAAGGCTCCCAAATAGTTGCTTACTGTTACAGTATTTTTAAAAGTATCTCTTTCAAATACAGCTAAAATGCTACAAGCACTGGCCTGTAGTACAAATTACACTCCCCCCCATCCACCTTGTTGTTGCTTCAACACCCAAAAGAGAGCAGAACACACAGCACAAGCCAACACTTGAACCATGGGTTATTCCTTCTCCATCCTTTAGAGACCCTATAAATATTATAGCAACTAAGAACTTATTATGTAGCAAAAGGAGTGATGTTACCTCTTGTGAAGTTACAATCACAATATAATTTAGTCTCATCCATTATTTGTAACAAGTTAATTGCAACTCCAGATAGAAATCAAAAGAACTGCAGCAGTTACTGTGTAGAAATGGTCATGGGACTGCTACTCTTTCACATTGATGGTCAGCATGTATTGAAAAAAAGAAATAGGAACTTCCAGGTTTTACCAAACTTGGCAAAAGCAAACTATGACAGGTTGAGTTGTTCCTTTCTTTTGTAGAAAGAAAAGCTGGAATCTGTGAGTTTAGAGAATGCTGTAAAGTATCCAAGCGATAAATGCAATAAAAATCCATGAAAAACAAGTGACTGTTGAAATGGGAGAAAAAGCACAACACAATCTTGCTGTTCATTCACTGAAGGTTTACTACAGAGTTAGATAAATGAGACAGTTACTGTGAATCCTGTGGGGGCTAGAAGGACAAGATAGACTTTTAAAGCACTGGGCCAGATACCTACTGGCCATTTTCAGGTGAACTTTACTTCCATAAATATGAAATACCTACTTTTTTAAGAATGGAGCTTTAACAAGGATATTGCTACTCCTACAAGGTAGCAGATCTCCATGACCGGGAGGCTGAGAGATGGCTAGCCCTTAATGTTACTTATGTCAAAGGAAAAGGGTGAGGGAGTATTCTAGCCCTTTCTATTTTCTGTCTGTTACAGACCCCGGTCTTTCCTGGCTCATTGCCACCTCTGTTTACCTGAGGTGCCTCTACACTGCAGAAATAATTCAGTTTTATACCACTTTAACTGCCACGGCTCCATCCTACTGAACCCTGGGATGCATAGTTTTGTGAGGCATCAGAATTCTTGGCAGAGAAGACTAAATACCTTTTAAAATTACAAATCACAGGATTACATAGGATAGAGGTATAGTGCTTAAAGTAGTGTCAAACTCCATTATTTCCACAGTGAAGATACATCCCTGGACATAAAGAGTATCATGGGACTATCTGGTGTGCTTCCAAGTCCTGGCATTAAAGGGCCAGACCAAATCTCTTCTGTCCTGTATTTTGCCTCAGCACTTAACACATATTTTTATCAATGTGGTTAATGCAATTCAAGAAGAGTACTGAGGTACCTGTTTGATGAACTTAGATAATCATAAGATACTCCAGCACAAATAGACCTTAGTTAAGTCTTCTCAGTTTGGTGCCATCCAGATGTTTTGGGCTGCAGCTTTCATGAGCCCCCGTCAGCATAGCTAATGGTGTGAGTTGTAGTCCCACACGTCAGGAGAGCTCCACTTTGAAGAAGGCTGTCTTAGTTCCCTTTTTCTTTAACATGCAACATAAAATATAGTTTGGGTCCAAAACACAAATGAATTGGCTGTGTTCATCTCAATTTTTTCAGAATAGAAGAAGACAACATGCCTGCCCATGTTGAGAGTCCTGTGTGTAGGTGTCAGGCCCACTTGTTATGGAACCGGCCACGGTTTGGAGAACTAAATGATCAGAACCGAACAGCCCAGTATATACAAGCTCTGCAGAAAGTGAGTAGGATTTTCTAAATATAGTGTGCTTTTCTTCCAGTCTCTACCTTTGAATGCCAGTGTGTCAGGTCATTGAATAAGAAGGGGCATGGATATGTATACTCTTGTTTCTTATAGCATAGTGGAAGACATGCTGAGTCACAAAGCCAGCAGTACTTTCTTTACCTGGATCTGCTTCAGCTCTAAAGTGTACGTGCATCTGCATGCTGTATAAAAGGTGTTGGGGTGTGCATTTCTGGCACTACATCCCATAATTCCTCACAGTTGGCTGTGCTGGCTAGAGCTAATGAGAGTTGTGGTACAACAACACCTGGAAGGCCACTATTGCCCATTCAAGACTTCAACATCTCTTTCCATGAATGATAGAAACCACAAACTTGTTATTAGGAACAGATTTAATTTTTTTTAAATAATCTGATATGTTTGTGAATTCATTTTTTGTTCCTAACAATACAGACTTTGACTGAACTGTAAGATTTTTTGAGAAGTCAGAGGTTAAGTTCCTCAAATGATTACTGTGGTGTTGAACAGCACATTCTTACTTTGATTTCTTAACATAGGCTTTGTTTTCCCTGTCCTCTGGGCTTAGAGTAAATCTCTCTCCAAGCTCCTGGGCTGTATTACCCCCATCATCTAATGCCTTGAGTTTGTGCAAGTGGATGATGTTATAAATCCGGCATCCTTAGACAATTTAAAAGGATTCCTACCTGTCTTTGCACAAAATACACATTTGGGGTGGGAGGGAGCATGAAGCTATGAAGACAGAACCTAGTTTGACCACCATGGATTGTAGAGAACCACCATTTTGTCACTGGATGTAAGAGCTTTTGAAGAAGCCTGGATATAAGAAGCAGTTGTCAAAGTGTCCCATTCCCAAATCTCAGGGCTGGAGTGGACAAGTGTGGTGGGTCCCATCATATGTTGCATCTGTAAAGAGAAAAACTATGACAGCTTTTTTTCCTTTGAAGGTTTTGAAGCCGAACAGTATATGCCTCAGCGTCAGTGACGGCAGCCTCCTTCCTGTGTTGGCTCATCATCTGGGTGCAGAAGAGGTACAAGGCTTCTTTCTTGTTTTTTTCTGTTCACTCAACTATTTGTTGCACAATTTTTTTGTATAGACTTTTACTGCTTTCTTTGAAGAGCAATTGATGATAATTGACACTTAGATTAGCATTGTATGCCTTTCACAACTTTCCTTCTATCCGAAATAACTGCTCATTTCTGTATGCTGCCCCATACATATCCCAGAGCTCAGATACAGTGCTTTCTCATTAATTGCTGCTTCAAATTCTCCTTCAAAACACCCACCTTTCCTAAGACGTCTTAGCACTTGTCTCCAGTTGAACAAAAGCTTGTGAATATAGGGCTGCATATGCCCATATAAAATTATGAAATAATTTGAAATAACTGGAGAAGAATAATTAATCTATTAATTCATGCTGATTCATGGAATGGAATGGGCTGTGTTAAGCAGCATTCATACTTTTATTTTTTAATGACAAGATGTGCTCTGCTTTTTCTATTGCTTCTTCTTTGTAGCATTAATTCCATTATAGAACATCTTTGATTATCTTTTGCAAGCATAAGAGATGGTGGGACATTTAGGGCAAATTCCAATTGTATTCCCATTAAAACAGATAAATGGAATCAATGATACTTGTGTAAGTGTTGGTTTAAATCCCATTCAGACCTACTCTGGCTGGGATTAACAATTCAATTTAGTGCACATTGTTTGTACTCACTTATCTTGCTGTTCCAGTGTTATATCTTTGCATAGCCAAACTGAGAGTCTGATTATGTAAATTGGAAATATGCATGTATATGTGCTTTAGTGACTTAAGGCATTTGCTTCTGTGCATAAGTAAAGTATCTTGGTGGTGATGGTTGTTTAAAATCTGTGTTTAGGAGCCCACAGAAAGGCTGGTCATGTTTGATGATTTTGTGCAAAAAATGTGCCCAAATCAAACAAGTGGTTGCTAGGCACAGAAAGATGCTACTTAGAATTGTCCGGCTTTTGAACTTTTGTTTGCTCCTTGCAGTTTTAAGCAGGGCCACAGTAGAACACAACTCAAACTACATATAACCAAGCAGTGTTGTGGGTAGGGAAGGGGGCGGGGGGGTCAAGGACAGAGTTTGGGGAAGGTAGTTTTTGGACTGTAATTCCCAGAATCCCTCCACCATCATGGGCACTGTTTCTCAGTGTTCTTTCTGCTTCTTGGTAGATTTCAAAGACATAGCCATGTTGGTCTGGAATATCAATATGCAAAGAGATTTCGTAGCATCTTTGAGACATAACTGAAAGAAATTGGCAGCATGAGTTTTTGTAGACTTGACCCTACTAAACATACATCTGAGAAAGTAGGCTCAAGTCTATGAAAGTTCAAGTCTATGAAGCTCATGCTACCCGTTTCTTTCAGTTAATCTCAAAGGTGCTACAAGATCCCTTTGCTTTCTGCTTCTTGGGAGTCTCCTTATTGAACCAAAAATATTCTCTGTTCATTAGAATAATTCAGCTGTTGTCATTATTGTTATTATAATCAGGATCTCCTCCTTCTCTTCTAGGTGTTTACATTGGAGACTTCCTCAGTTTCTCATTCACTTATGCAGAAAGTAAGTAATATTCTCTCAGCAGTGTGTGTATGTGGAATGCTATCCTGTTGTCAGTATGATCTCATTATATTAAACCCAAAATGAATTTCACTTGAATCTCTGCTACATCTTAGCATGGCTTAGCCACACACCTGAACTTGTTGCCCCAACGTTTTGAACTTGCCTGAGGCCACCCTTGTTAGTTGTGACTGAAAATGATCTCTACTGGAGATGACTTTGTGTTGAGATAAGAGGGTCAGATCTTTCAGCACATGAACATTTCAAGGACTGGGTTGAAAGGTTATGCTTGTGAAATATTGCTTGTTGCAGCTTCCAGCCATATTTTGGTGCTCAACATCTTGTTTTATTCTTTTTGTGTGTGTGAGATGCATCTATCTTTGAAAATTTGTTGTGAAAAGAAATAATGAAAAAGTACGGTACTCTTTATAAGAGTATTTTGTATAGACCTTTTTATATCAAAGTATACATATTTTTTCAAAAATACAAAATGTGTTGTTCTGTATTTTTGATCAAGTTATCTATAACAACCTAAAATAAAAGGATTAAATCTTTGAGAGGAAATTGGTGGAATAACATGAAAATTGCTGTACAGGCGCTAAGCAGGAAAATTAAACAAGAATGCCTCTACAGTGTCGATTCCAGAGTGTTGATGAAAAGACTTTTAAAGAATTTCTATCTGCTACAAAATAGTAATAGTAGTAATTTTGGCCAATTAGGGCTCCTGGTGTTTTGCATAAAAATAACACATTAGAAACATAACAACAGGTAGCCTCTGTCACAAGCCTTCAATATTATTTTTAAAAAGCAGAGTGATAAATCAATTAAGAAAGTGTGGCTTCCGTCATATTAAAGCTTAAAGTCTGAAGACAGTGAGGAAGCTGGCCCCAAACTGGTGTTTTCTGGCTGAGGATGATAGGAGTGTAGTCCAACACATTTGGAGAACATTTTGTTGGGAAAAGCTACCCTATGGTAGCAAGATTCCATAAGATGTAAATGAATCCACACAGGACTATAGAATCATCCATCATTTGCCTTAGTTAAAATACTTATTGAGATGCCATAGAGTAGTTTGGATAGGATTTTTTTTTCTTTTTGGTTAACTGAGGTTGTTCATCATATTGTCATTCCTAGAGCACTGTTTAAAATCACTAAGGATTTTCTTTTTTTCTTTATAAAGATTTTTAAGGCCAATCATTTAGAAAATAAAATTAAAATAATAGAGAAGAATCCTGAATTGTTGACTGCTTCCGATCTTGGAGACAAAAAGGTATGATGACTAAATCTGTGTGACTTTTTAAAGAAATAATCTAACAGAGAAGGTAGCCTGTAGTGAGTTGGGCCTTTGCCACCAGGTGGTTGGGTTTTAGAGTCCTTGTTTGCATCTTGGCCAAATGTTAACAGCAGTCCAGGGGTAGAGTAAGGTTTAATTTGTATTAGTTAGATACATTTTTGCATTAGCTTGGTATTTTGGAGTTGGGAAAAGATGTGGAGGCTGAATACAGCCTGAGGGAGGAAATTTTCCTCTGCTATTAACCTGTTTGTACGGTTCTCCTAGCTGTGAAGGGAGGGATAGAGGAAGAGATGGGTCATGCTTGTGTACTTTGATTTTTTTGGTTTGCTTCTTTACTGGGGAGTGTAGCCAAGGGGAATTGGATTGCCAGCCGCGGATAGTCCAGGTAGAATTAGTTGTTTAGGGGCCCAGTTCTACCCTAGGCTGTGAGGGGATGCTAGACACTAGTCCAAAAACACTACAGAAATAACAATTTGGTACCACTTTAACTGCCTTGGCTCAATGCTAGGGAATTCTGGAAACGGTAGTTTTGAGAAACAGTTAGCCTTCTCTGTCAGAGAGCTCTGATGCCACAACAAAGTACAATTCCCAGCATTCCCTAGCACTGAGCCAGGGCAGTTAGAGTGGTCTCAAACTGGATTATTTCTGCACTGCATTTTGGACCCATGTCAGTGAAAGGGCTGGAATGCTTCTTTGCTATCTAACCATCTGTTAAGACATTTTACCATTTTACTGAGAGATAGGTTAATGTGAGGGAGGACAAGAAGATGCACAATGTTAAGGGGTCAGTGAAACTCTCTTAAAACTCTTTAGCTTAGCTGAGATGATGACTGATTATAAAAGTGCTCAGATGTGAGGACAAATCTGATCTCTGATCCCCTTGCCTATGTGAATCTTGATCTGTTTTGAAATTCTTAGACCCTTTTCCCTTTCTTTCCCTAAGGTATCTCTTTTAATTGGTGAACCCTTTTTCTCTACAAGTTTGTTGCCATGGCACAATTTATATTTCTGGTATGCTCGGACAGCCCTGGCACACCACCTCACAAGTGATGTAAAGGTCCTACCCCAATCTGCATCCCTTCACCTGATGGTTGTGGAGTTCAAGGTAAAGAGGCTGTCTCTTTTTGTGTTTTTCTCCAAAGTGGCATTTTAAGATTAAAGTGTATCAGTTCTAAATGCATCATACAGGTTTAGAGTAAGTGCTTTGCTTTAGAACAGACTTGCTTCTGAGCCATTTGACAACAGTTTGAGTTACATGTACTAGGCTGACAGTCCTTGAGAGTAGTGTTCCCTAGAGATAAAAATGCTTTGAATTATAATGCTGACACTCTCCAGCATTAACAACATAAGGATGACTGGTTTTAAAAAAACCCTTAAACTTTCTTCTTTAGAAAGGATTTGTATGTTCTGATGAGTGGTGGAGGAAGAACAGATTAACTGCAGCCATTTCTTCTCTGTCCCTGGAGAGTTCAGCCAAACCCAAGAGCTATTTTGCTCAAGCACAGCTTAACCTTGCTATTGTTGTTGTCGTTTTTGGCCTAAATTTCTGATTGGAGTAGACCAATTAAGTCAATGGAATTTACCTATGTGTTGACTCACCATTCAGCAATTGACTGAATAGGTCTACTCTACTAGGGACAGACCTACAGGCGGTCAACCTCTATTAAAATATTAAAAATTATATATATTCTGTCTTTCCCCCAAGGCTGAGGCTGCATCTGCATTGGAGAAATAAAGCAGTTTGACACCACTTTAAATGTTATGGTTTTATCCTGTAGAATTCTGGGATTTGTAGTTTGCTGTGCCACCGGAGCTGTCTGATAGGAAAGGCTAAATATCTCCCAAAATGACAAATCCCAGAATTCCATAGCATTGACCCATGGCATTTAAAGTGGTGTCAAAGTACATTATTTCAGCAGTGCAGGTGCTGCCTGAGACTCAGCTTTCACAACTCTTAGTCTTGGCCATAAGGTAGGTTAAAAATAAATTTTAAAAGATTACAATTAAAAGCATACAGAAAATCAGCAGTCAGCGGAGCCATTGGAGCAGGGGAGTTGTATGATATCTGTAACCAGTCCCAGATGACATTACAGCTGCAGCTCTTTGTACCAACTGAAGTTTCCAAGCACTCTTCAAAGGTAGCCCCACATAAGGAGCGTTTACACTGGGAAAGACATTATTTTTTTATGCCATACTTGGACTACTGTCAACCAAATATATTGCATTTCTGTTTATTTTAAAACCAGCTTCTCATTCTTTCAACATAATTTTGAATTGCTAAAGAATCTATTGTTTTTCTTCTCTAGGACTTGTGGCGTATCCGTAGTCCGTGTGGCATTTGTGAAGGGTTTGATGTGCACATTATGGATGAGATGATAAAGGTTAGGCTGTCCTCCTAATATGTCTTTGAAATGCCAGCTGGATTATGGATTTAGTGGTGGGGAAGGTGATCCTATGTGTGTTTCTGGCTAATATGTGCATTAAATGGAACATATACAGCAGGATTGGTCATCCAGGGAACTAGACCCTTTCATAAGGTCGTCACTGCCTCCCAGCTAAAAAGAAAGAAGTGAAAGGGAACACTGCAGAGGCCTTTAGCACACAGTCCAGCTGAGAGGTTGCCTTGTATGTTCTTTGGCTTGGGCAACATGATCCTCTTGAGTCCCTTTGCTATACCAGCCAAGCTCAAGGAAGTACAAACATCTCTCTTAGTTATGAACTGCCTCTTTGGTGGTTGAATGAAAGGATGCGGGTAAACACTGCCCATGTTTCCACACATGAAGCAGCTATGCATCCCAGAGGAATCCCTTGAATAACCCATAAATCTTTGGCTCTTTTCTCATTTGGAGAAACCGCAGTCATGAGTAGGCATTAACCAGTGGCATATGTCCAGATGAGGTAGGGAAAGAGGTTGTGAGAAACATGGACAGGAATCAACTCTGGACATGGCCTACATGTAATTGAATAACACAATCAAAAACTTTGTGATTGTGTATGTGTAGGTAGTGATTTACTGAACGATTCAAAAAGGTTGGTGCAAAAGTCTTATTTGGTTTTGCACCATTCTTTTTCAATCACCCTGTGCTTACCTAGATGCAAACATGTGCATACATACACTTAACTATAAAAATAGTACAAAAAAAACCCCAGCATTAAAACCAGCCCAGGAAAATTGACTAGACATTGCAATAAAACAAGCAGTGGGCTAATTATATAAGATCATTAGCAAACCATAAAAAGCAGCTGCAACAGAAATCTCACAAAGAGAGATGAGAATGAGAAGAAAAACAAAGGTCCAATAATGTTTTTTTTAAGCAATGAATACTCCCATGAGAACTTTTGTACCACATTCTTTTTGTAGTAATAAGGTGCATTTGCAAGTCCTCAGCCTTCATTGTTCGAGGACACAGGGCCAATTAACTTAATTGCAAAAATGTGTACTTATTTGGAACTACTACTTAGGAATGTCTGGGATGACAAGTTTAATGAGTCATTTTAGCAGCTGTGAAACTGTAGCAGAGACTGCACAGAAAAGGATACATACTTGAATATAGCTGAAGAAGAACAGAGTTTATCCAGTTATTAATTAATAGCAAATTCTTCTCTGATTTCCATACAAGTCTACTACTTGGGATTCATCTGTGCTCTGGAATTGTCATGCAAACACACAGTCTGCTGAACAAGCTGTAGCATTCACCCTACAGTGAGGACAAGCGACTGCTGGGCTGGGATTTGCCATCATATTGGCTATGACAGTATAGGTTGTAGTATGCCATTATCTGTAAAATATGAATAACAGAGGTGGTGAACCAATGTGGTTTACAGAGTGCTGGACTAGGACTCTAAAAGACCAGGATTCCAGTCCCCATTCATCCATGTAAACCTAGTAAGTGACCTTGAGGAAGTCACACACTCTCAGCCTCAGAAGACTTTGACAAGCCCCCTTTTGAAATATCTTGCCAAGAAAACCTTGTGATATGTTCACATTAGAGTTGCCATAAATCAGAAATGACTTCGAAGACACACAAGTACAGTGGTCCTTATGACCAACAAAGGTCCTTATGCACAACAAAGATAAATTCAATTGCTAATCTCAGCTAGAGCATACTCACTGGATCAGATGATGAATATAGATCAACACTTAATGTATGTTCCTTCAGTTGTGTGTTGGCTTGCTCTGGTTAGGACTAGCCAATTGGATTTAGCCTGAAGACTGGAAATTACTTGGCCAAATCAGGATTGATACTTAAGGGTGAAATGCACTCTAAGAACAAACTGAGGAGTCTAAGAGTTAGCCCAGCTTCTTATAATCTTGGAAGCTGGGTTTCAGTAATGTTTGCATTTCAGATAGTTGGAAGAAGACTGGATTTGATTTTGAGTGTTCAGTCATTTCGACAGATGTTTTTGCCTCCTGCTTATTGATTTTTCATGGTTAAAACTTTCTGCTTACTTTACCTTAACTGTCCATTAATAACAATCCCACTGCAATGTTTTTAAGTATACAAAAACCTCTTCACTTACATAAATCCTTCCAAAAACCTTGAAAATGAGTTCATATTTTTAACAAATTGGCAGGGAAGGGAAGCTTAGGCTGAGAGACTGACTTGATTTACTCAAAGAGTACTGCATTAACATGAGATCTGAAATGAAGACTGTGCAGCTCACAGACGTTGCTGGTTTATTACCCATGTTCTTGTTATTTCCATGCCCTTCTTGCCTCCTTGTTCCATTTTGGCTTTCTTTCTGGCATACCTGTCCATAGCACAAAATAATATTTGGGTATTGGAAATCAGGCAACTGCTTTTAATTTTGGTGGGTGCTAGCATGGCGTAGTGGTTTGGATGTTGGACTACAACTCTGGCAATTTTCCATTTTTGGGGAATGGAATTGATCCCCTGCGAAAACAGAGAGGGGACTGTATATGTATAAGGTGAATGTGGCAGTTAACTATACTCTTGCCAACGCTTCTGGGAAGTCCAAACCCCTACACCAGAGAAACCAGTGTGGGTGGTGGGTAGAGTAAAAGTCCTCCCCTGAAGATCATAAGACTCAGGTGTGCTGATTGCCACGGGAGGTACAGTCTTTCAGATAATCTGGGCCTAAGCCATATAGGGCTTCATGTGTTATAACCAGCACTTTGAATTTAAACAAAAAAAATTAGAATGCTCCACCGCTTACAAGGCGTTGTTTTCTTTCCTTCCACAGAATTCCTTAGACTTCAGGGAATCAAGGGAAGCAGAGCCACATCCTTTGTGGGAGTACCCTTGCAAATCCCTATCTGATCCAGTGGAAGTCTTCACATTTGATTTCCAACAAACTGTGCCGGAGCACGTTATCAGGAAAGAAGGCCACATAAACCTGGCAAGGTAATTACTATAAGAGTGTAGTGTGATAAGGATATAATGAGATGGAAATTTGGCTGGTGAGAATTACCAGATCAATTTAGTAATCAATAAGTCAATTAACATATGTGGGGTGATCTGGGAAATTATTCTCCAGTTCTAGAGGTAGAATTGATCCATCTGATATACTGAAATTCTGCAGACTCTAAATCTCTCTTTGAAGTTACTTAACTCAAGAATGGCCAATTTACGATCAGTGGCAGAAAGTCCAGGGAAGTTACCATGATCTCTTTCTGGTGTTTAAATATTGCCATTTCTCATGTCAGATTTTCAATGGTTCTTTTGCACAGAAACATTGTACACTGATGACACTATATAAGGATATATTCAGTTATTTAAACCAAATATGGTTTAGTATGAATTTAAGAGCAGAAATAAAATTAGTCTAACCTAGTGCCCTCTAAAAACAATAAATGTTATTACTAGCCTTTATGACTAGTGGTCATGCTGACTAGGAGTTATGGGAGCTGTAATCCAACACTTCTGGGGAACACTAAATTGGGGAACAGTGGTTTAAAAGAACAGCACATTCTTACCACTTTTTTTTTTAAAAAAAAGCTTTGATGGAAAAAGCCTTGATCTTTCTGTATTTTAAAATATTTACTGTATAATAATAAAATGTTTCTCATGTATGAAACCTTATGCTGTTTTAAATGAATAATGTATAAATTACAATGTAAAATAAGATTGAATTGATTTATAATAACTTTTTTCTCCTTGCCAAATACAACCATCTGTTCCCTGGTTGATCATTTCTTTCAGAACCTGCTCACATTGTATGGCGTTATCACTGTACCAAGTGATGGTGTTATTGCTATACCAGCTGTAAAATCCTAGAACATCCTGTGCAGGAAAGATCAATATTTGTCTGTAGAATGATACTTATTTTAAACATCAAATGTAGATTTTTGAGACAATGTTTTCTAATTTGTGTTGGCCAATAACTTACATCATCACCTACATATGAAACATTGAAGCCAAAATCAAACAGCAGACATTTATGCCAGGTTTTGGGTTCATAGTTTTTTCATGTGTAAAGCTCAAAGGATGTGGCAGGTTCAAAAACCAGATTTCAGAAGAGCAAGGGTTATGTTCATGCAGTATGTGCTTAGTGATTGCAAGGCTTGATGCAGTGATTATTTGAGAATTGCTGTGCATACACTTTTGGCTCCCATCTTTTGGCTCCCAGTCCTGCTTGCTTTCCTGTAAAACGCCATGCAAGAGAGTGCTTTCAATAATCTGATAAAAGAGTTGCTACTGGTAAAGCGCTTCTCATTTAAAGCATATGTTCAAACATGGTAGAATTCAAAGACATCGCCATGTTAGTCTGGAAAGTCAGTTTGCAAAGGAATCTTGAAGAATCTTTGAGACTAACTGAAAGAAAGAAGTTGGTAGCATCAGCTTTCATAGATTTGAGTCTACTGCCTCAGAAATTAAGTAAGCTCATGCTACCAGCTTCTTTTTTTTCAGTTAGTCTCAAAAGTGCTACAAGATCCCTTTCCACATTGTTGTTCAAATATGTATTCGGACACAGGGTAATTTTCATTATTTATATTTGTGAACAAAAACTTCACTCTCAAGGCATTTTGTGAAGATTTCTGTTTCGACTTACAGTAATATTCTGTATCTCTTGAAATATTTAAGAACTCAAGGATTGGAACTACAGTTGTTGAACATTTGTTGTTTCACTTACAGCCAAGATGTATCAGATATAAATACTGAAGGCACATATTTGAGCCTCTTATTGTTTTAAAATCAATTAGCAAAGGTGAGGGAATATTTAACCCCTTCCTGTCAACATCTTTTCCATTCCAAATTTTCCCTGGCAAAGAAATATTCTCCACAGAAGGATCTAAAGTGCAGTCATCCAGTCTAAACCATATACACAAAAGACTTGTTAGAGGGAAATTTTCCCACCATTTTTCTTTGCAGGCAAAGAATTAAGCTTGCTTCCCTCTTCCTCTGCTCCAAATTTTCCCTTGCTTTGGCTGCTTCTGTAACAACAATCCTCAGACATGCTAACTGGAAGAATCAGGGTACTTTTTGATCTCATATTAGTAAGTCTCATGGCAAGAGCATATGGTAGAAATTGTGATTTCTGTCATTAGGGAAGAAGAATGATTCATATCAGGTTATTCATCCTTTAGGAGCTGTAGGGGCAGTGTTGCTGTATCCTCTTTGTGAACTATTTTAGTCCTGATGAGAGTCTTTTCTCAGAACTTCCAGTCATTTCTGGTTTTGAAAAATAAGCCCTAAACAAACTCAGAATGGGACCCCCAAAAGTTAGCAAAGTGGCCTCCATGCCCCATAGGAAGAAGGGTTTTGGAATGGTGTTACCCTACAAGGTCTAATGAGATTTCTAGAAACTGCACAGTCCTGCTTTATGCCTTTGCAAATTCGTTCCTTTTCCTGCCCTCTTTGACATCATTAGTCTGCAGTCCATTTTTCCCTTTTCCCAGAAACGGGTTGGTCTGGGGAGATATTGAGGACTCCCAAGAACATACTTGCAGGGCTACATATAGCCTCAGGGACACACTTTGCCCACCCTGCTGTAAAGAAATAGGTGACTTTTCTTTGGTTATTGAAAGGTTTTTCCACTACTGCTTTAATCTCAAAGCCCTGATGGATAGAATATAGGAAGAGCCCTGCTGGACCAGAATAAAGGCCTATCTAGTCCATCATTCTGTTCCTGCCGTTGCTTAACCAAATGCCTCTGGGAGGCCCACAAGCATGACTTTTTGAAGCTTGTCTATATGACTTTGAAGTCTAGAGGTTTTCATTAAAAAGAAAGCCAAAATGCATAAGAAGGTAGGTTCTTATTAAGCTACAGTTTCTAGCTCATATCTTTAATGTGCTACTTCAGTTCCTGTCCTATAGGTTTCACTTTGCTTCCTATTTGAAATCCCACTTTACACCCACCTATGGTTTGATGACTTGCTTCCAAGGTATCAGCCTCCTGTAGAACTGCATTCTGGCTCTTTCATCTATCCAACTGATGTGGGAGGATACTGTTCATATTTCAAAAGGAATTGGCACTCTGTTGTAAGTTAAGGTACATCTTGGTCTACTGATATTCTTCAAAGTATGCAGACGATCAATACCTGAGGTTCTTTCTTTCCAGGATTGGAAAGAGCCATGGAGCTGTTCTGTGGATGGAATATCAGCTGGTACCCAGCCTCATCATTAGCACAGGACTTGTACAGGTTTCAGATGAAAAGGTATTTGCTTAGTTCACTTTCCTTCGTGCATCACAGGGGCTGGGTGGGAAGAGGAATGTTAAATTCCAATAAAGAAAAATCCAGCTGTGCTGTTCAGTTCTGTCTCAAATATGGGACACATTTGGATTCATCAGCCCTCTTGCATTCTAGTAATCTAGTAAACAAATCTAGTAATTAATAGAAAACTTGCATTTATAATAATCCAGTGGGAAATATATACAGAAGCTGTCATAGTATCAGTGTTGCAATGTGTTTAGGATAGACAAGCCTCCCTGGAAAACATCAGAGCTTGGAAGTAATGTATAACATTTTGATGTCAGGCCAAGGGATGGGGGAAATGTGTACACTATAATTTTCTCATCTTCATCAGAGCATGCATATTTAGAAGTAAAGCCATTCCTGTTTACAATAATTAACTTACAAATAGGTCTTTGTAGGAGTGGAGTCTTAAACTTCCTGGAGATAAAAAGATGGCTAACATCTACTACATTCTGCTCTAGATTTCAAAATAAAATCTGTAACATTTCTCTGAGTGTACATATCCCTGTTGATGACAGTGTAGGCCTTTTGGAAAGGAACACAATCTGAAGGGAAAGGCTTACTGTTATTAACAAATCCATACACATACTTTTGAAACTGATGTTCCTGTTCTTTTTCTGCAGGGCTATTGTCAGTGGACTCCCCACTGCAAGCAGGCTGTGTACTTCTTCAGATCAGTGATTGAGCCAGAATCTCTAATCAATAACCCTTCTACAGTTGCATACACTGTAAGCTTCAACCCAAAGACAGGAGAGGTTGGCATGGATTTTCAGCTCTTAAATTAATGCAGCATCCTTCCAAAGAAAAATATTTTCCCTTTCTTGTGGCTAGATTATAATAAATATAATTGATAGATGGCTATGGAGGATTTCTCTTCTTTGGGAGCAAGATAGTGTTTGTTTATCTTAGGACACATTCTTAAGGGGCAGGAATGGTGTAGAAACAGTACTACAACTTAGCTGTTCTGACTTTGTCACTTGGGAGGCCCCATGTATATCAGTTCAGAGAAATAAAGACAAACATTGGTTGGAAGCAGAATGCACAAAGATCTTTTCTGGATTGGAACAAAGGTCTACATAGTCCAGTTTTCTGTTTTTACTATGGTCTCTGGGAGACCCACAAGCAGGATGTCAGTGCAACTGTAGTCTTGCACTCATGTTAATCAGCTACTGGTATTCAGAGGTATTGTGGAACTGTGGGTTGAAAACTCTTGGAGAAAGTCCCATGTACTGGGTACAAAAGCCATTTGCTTCCAAGTAGAGTCTACCAGGGTTTTTCTGAAGTGGTTGTTTTTGTTACAGTGATCAGAACCCTCTGAGCCTAGACATGCATTTTGTACAAAAATGCCAAACATAACCCACACTGTTCCGATTCTTAATTTGGCTGATATCTCCTAAGAAGCTGGAGAACATTCATAGAAGCATAGGATCTGACAAAGGAGCCCTCCAACACTGCTGCCAGCTGACTCAAACAATAATTGATCAGATTGTTGAAGCACGAAAAAGGAAACCTGGGTATTTACAGTATTGTTGCTTTAGCATGTGTGGCACAGTTTAATAGTAAATGCATCATCATTTCTCTCTATTGCACATACACCTTTTAGCTTCCATGCCAAGTGAAGAGCAAGTGATAGTTAATGTTCATCATATGTATCTGTCAGGTAAATTCCATGTTAGTGGGATTAAAGAAGGACCCATTAGTGCCCACTAGTTTGTCAAGCTTCTGTGTTTTTTGCTGAGTATGCAAGCTTTTGGAGTCATTTCTACATTGGAAATATTTACTTTTGTCAAATTGTGAGTCTGGTGATTAGAAAACCTTTCATTGTTGTTGTTACTTTCCATCAAGTTGACTTTGATTTATGGCGAGCCTATGAGAGAGACCTCCAAGAGCCCTGGTCATCCACTGTCTTGCAAACTCAGAGCTGTGGCTTCTTTGATTAAATCAATTCACCTTTTAGAAGACCTTTGCGTGACTGCAAATCAAGTGTGTCATCTTAGATTTGGATGTATATGCTAATTAAGGTTCAGTAAACTTCACTTGATCAGTAAACTGAAAAGAAAATACCTATGATTCTGCCTCGTCTGTGATGACAGTATTTGTCCAGTGGTTGGTTCCATTTCAAGATGAAGAAATTCTAAGATACACAGAGGTCAAGATCAGAGACACCAATTAAGGAAGGTGCTATGGATTTCTGAGTATCACTTCGAGCTCCTAGGAACATGTGCCTTAACTTAGGAAGAAATGTCATGGCTGCCAAGGATGATTAACTGTAAACTCAGCAGTTTTCCCTGCCAGATAGGAGCCAAGGACTGTACAGGGGCTTTACAGAACTCAAGTGGGGTGCATCTAACACTTAGCAACTTCCCTTTTCCCCAATTCTCTTGTAGTTATTATTGTCTTCTTGGTCCAGGTCTCAAAGCACTGCTTTCTTGCTCTCTGTTCTCAGTTTTGGGCAAAATCCAATTATTAATCACAATTAGAATAGACAGATTGCATCAATGGATCTTATATAAGTGTTGGCTGATCATGTTCCCATTGGTTCAGTAAGTCTAATTTGGTTGAGACTACCAGTTGGTCCACACTCTGGGACTGAATTATGGCGTACCCTGCAGTTGTCCCATTTCCTTTGTCTTTGCAGCCTTCAGCCTCCTTGTGAACAAAAAACACTTGGCAGACAATGAGTTCCATTTGTATACAGGTCAGAGACACCATAGTACCCCAAAGACTTCCTGATCTCATCTGATTGCAGATACTAAGCAGATGTGGGACTACCAAGTAATCCAGAGATCTACTGGTAGAGTAAGGGGAGAATTCTGACTTTGGAGAACCATTGCTGCCAGTCAGAGTTGATAATACTATATGGCCCAGTGGGTTGACTCATTATAAGGCCTCTCCTTGTGTTCTTACATAGAATGAGTGGAGGCTGTGTGACTCTCCAGATGTCAGATAGCAAGTCCCATCATTCCTGGCCAGCAAAGCTAAGGGATGATGGGAACCATTGTTGGACAACATCAGAATCTGAGCCAACTATTGCCAGCTGCAAATGTCCACAATTCCACACAACGTATGCCCTGCTCTTGTGAAACCTGTAAATATGCAAGTAAATATACATGTAGTGCTGAAGAATTAATGAAGATGTGAATTCTCAAAGACCACTTGACCCACAGCTGGAAGTGATGAATTGTGGCTGTAGATATGGTATATGCCTTAGGGAGATGATATCATGCACGTCCTGTACTGCCTCATCCCATCATTGTGTGTTTTATTCACTTTTTTCTCTCTGATGGGACAAGAAAAGAATGACTTGGCTATGTAGTTTCTTATCAGAGGCCCAGGAGAAAAGTGTAGGAACATGAGCTGGCAGCCAGAGCTGGTTTCTTTGGTGCTTGTAATGTAGTCGATAGAAACTGAAACCTCTGGGTGTTCATGCGTATTTGATTCGTTTTGCTTGACCTGCAAGTCTGTAGCCAACAGGAATCTATACTAACTTGTTCAAGGGCCAGTCTCTAAACAACAAAGGCAGAAAGGTTTTCATCTATACAGAAAGAAGTGTCAATGTAATGAAATTTTGTTTGCACAATTAGCCTGGAAAAAAGAGGCAAAATTGTGGCCTGAAATGACCAGATGAGTCTCAAAGGCTAGTTTTGTTGTTGAATCTTGATTCTGGTACCATAAGGTAACATGGACCACCTCCTCAGCAATGCTTTTATTGCTTTCTCACCTCACAAAGTCTGAGCCTGATAAACCACTATCGTCTTAACCAAATGTAGGAAGGCTTAGGGACAGTGTTCATGCCAAAATAAATAAATTGGTCTTGAAGGTGCTGCTACATTCTTCCTTTCCTCCCTGCCTTTTCCCCTCTTTATCGCAATGCAGTTACTAAGACCACTCAGAAGAATGGGTGATAGAATCAACTGGTACTTCTCTGGAAAATGGTCAGTGGATATCATAGCTATACCCATATCCAGAACTAGAGACTGAAAAGAAATTTCCTTGCTTGCTGTGTTTTAGGCAGCAAGTCACTCCTCTCTCTCTCTTTTGGTAGGGGTTTGGGGAAGGTGCATAGACAAGTTCTAGTTTTTATCTTTGCTAGTTATAGCATTTTATTGCTGTGCAGTAATTGTGTAGGTTTCTTGTTATTAGGTGCCTTCAAGTTGACTCTTAGGGCTACCCTATCCTATGGGTTTCTTGGCAGGATTTATTCAGAGGAAGTTTGCTCCTGCCTTCCTCTAAGGCTGAGAGTGACTTGCCCAAGGTCACCCATTGGGTTTCCATGGCTGAGTGAGGATTCGAACCCTAGTGTCCTGGAATTCTAGTCCAGTACCAAAACAATTGCACCACATTGGCTCATGAGTGTGTCAATATTTTCATTTCATTATAGTTGGTTTTGTTTTGATGGAAAATGATCTGATGAAATTTATATCTTAATATGGATATTCTGCGGTGCCAGTCACAATGATTGCCTCTGGATCACCCATTTTGATTTTCTCAGGTACCCAAAGGATCTCTGAGGCCTGATTGTAAAGCACCCCTGTATCTACTAAGCCACAGAGGCCTTCACTCTGACAGACCATGGAATTATTCCACTGGAATGTCTGCTATTTAGAATCCTCTTCTCATGGGAGAAGCCCTACTTCCAGGTGTACATTTGCCCAAACCGGATAGATTCAGGCAGTGAGATAGACTTGAGTCTATTGACTCAGACTCAGCTTGCTTCAATGACTCAACTTGGACTCAACTCGGCAATAAATGATGCACTAACTTGACTCAACTGGCAACTTGTATGTTTTTAGCAACTCACTTGTTGGGGTCATTCACTTCAAGCAGCGGGCAAGACCAGCCCTCAGAGCATGGGGGCATGTTTTTCAGAGGGCAACAGCAAATGGGTTAGGCAATGCGCTTGAGGTGGAAAGATCCTTCTAAAGCTTTTGAAAAGCTCTGAGGTGCAACAGGGACAGACTGCTGAGCAGACCTCAACCCCTACCTCAAGCTCATTGGCTAACATATTTGCTGTTCCCTTCCAAGAAACGTGCCCCATCTCCTTTTTTTTTTGTTTTGTTCCAGACAAGACTTGACTTGAGACTTGACTTGAGACTTGGAACAAAGACTTAAATGCATCACTGGATTCAGGTACTTTGGAGGCTTCTAGCATGGACAGGAGCTTTCTGTGGGGTGAGTCCAAGCCTTGCAGCTGTTGGATATGCCAGACAAGATGGCATCCTACGTTCTGTATACAAAAGCCAACTAAACTGACAATTGACTGTTGTAGCAACAGTGGTGGAAGGACAGCCTGTTCCACTACTCCTATGATCAGCAGATTAGTTTAAAGGGAGCAGGATTGGTAGCCTAGCCTCAAACACACTGTTGCAGTCCAGTATTTGTAGTCCATATCTCGCAGTGATCTCTCACTCTGTCTCATGGTAGGGCTGGTCCTGAAATCCAGACTAGATCTTGTCTTAATGGGGCTATAGAGCATCAATATAGCAAAATAATTGCATGCCACACATGTATTATACAACCTGCTATGCCTTGCTCCCCAAAACCAGTCTGGAAAACATGAGTGTGAAATCTGCTTTATAAATAGCCTATATTCCTCCCTTCCCTTTCACACTGGTGTCTTGTCACACTAGTGTCACAGAATCCAAAGTAGACAGAAATATCTATTTATCCTTTTTTAGCCTTCACAATGTATTATTTCATTCGCATCAACCATTAATTCCTTTCAGCACCATTAGAAGTGGGAAGTTGTTTCTGGTTGTCTACATACCTTCATTATTATTATTTTTTTAAAATGCAAAGTTCTACTTTTCATTTTGTTACACACAAATAAATGGATGGCACCTTTTCCAATTGGCTTTCTTTAATATATATATTTATATATAATAATAACAAAAATGCCAGAAGGTTTGTATGTGCTTACCATATAAAAACATTAGTTTTTAGAAGGATACAATACAGAAAAAGAAAATCGTTGAAATAAAAAAAAAAGTTTGTATAGGCTTTCTAAACCTATGAATACAATATTTAAAAAGACAAAGAGATTCATAGTTAAAACGTGTGCAGGTTAAGGATAGAGGAAAATGACCGCTTCAGTAATACCAGTTTTTATTTCATCTGTGTTGTCAATGAGGTCAATGTCTGGATACCTATATTACATATTTTAAGTCTACATAATCTCCCTTCACCCAGTTTGGACTGAGAGCTGGACTGATATGTCTTGACCAGGACAGAGAGAATGTCATTCCAGACTGAACCTAAGTTGATACAGACTGTCCCAGTTCTGCCAAAATGCCACCATCCCTTGGGCACACCAATGTGTGGCTCTGCAGTAGAGAAGACCTAGTGTGGCTGTTGGTTGATCACTTCATAATGATGAGAAAGAATGAAAAGAAGGGCCTGGGGAATATGTTGCCCATGCAAAGTGTGTTACCTGCCTTCAATAAGAAGCAGAAAGAAGTTGAGAAGGAGAATGGAAGAGAAGACAGCTTAGGAGAACATTTCCTAGGGAAGATTGAAGCAACTTGAGTCATTCATGCCAATTCCGGAGCATTTAAGAACTCCCTGTTGAGTCTGAGCAAAATTGAATCTAACTCAACTTTTTTTCAATAACTAGGTTTTTCTGGAAGATATACAAACAGGATTCCACTTGTTTCTCTCCTGTCTAACACTCAGATTTCCATTTTGTCCATGGAGGATCAGGCATGTTAGCTACTAGCTATTAAACAAGGTAATCTCAAAGTTGATTCTTCGGGAGTTGTTATTGAGAAGTACTCATCCCTGTCTAATAAACTGTTTATCCGACCAAGGATGAGTGTGATGGTCATACCTTGAGCTTTTCTTTCTGCTATTCCTTTCTTGCTCACTCATACCTTAATGCAGTTCTTCTGAGGCTTTATAATCACCCAGCCACCTAGGGGAAAACTCAACCTTGGGTGCATTTTTCAATATTGGATTCTACCTGGAAATAAACCTGCAATGAGATTGTCACCTCCATGGTAGTATGCCATGTTCCCCAAATTTCAGCTGCTTTGCATTTACTTTGTTTTTCTAGGACTGATGCAACAGCCTCTCTAATGATTTTGATGTTGTCTGCTTTGTGTCCTCACTTCATGGATTATACTGAGATAAATGCTTACTCCACTCTAATTCATCCAAAGAAGCAGGCTTTAAATGCTTAAGAGCTTCTCTCCTCCAACCAAAACAAAGCCAGAACACAAAGTATGCCAACAAATTGTGTGTGTGTACACTCTTTTTTAATCCCAGCCAGTAAGAAATGTTGCCATAAAAAAGGGCCTGTTGAGACTCAAAAATGCATCACAGGACAAGAATTAAGTGCATTTCTTTTGTAATCACACCCAGATTCAGATTCACCATCCCACTGCAGCGAAATGATCCAGGACAATCATTCTTTCGCACCTGTAACTAAAGGCAGGTTCCTACATTACAACAGACACAGAAAGCATGTTGCTCTTTGCCTTTCTCCATGACTTTTGTCAATCTGCACTGTCTATACTATGACATGATTCTTGCTGCAATGGCATGGGCCAATGCATTTCCCCATCCGCACACACTGCATAGCTGACCCATAGGAGGATGTACAAAGTAATGCCATAATATCCCATGTTATCTTGCATGCAATACTATGAGAAAAGTGGAGCGAAAACAGATACGAAACAAATCCTGCTCTGTGCATTTTGCAAAGTGGGGCAAGGATTCTTTTTCTATCATGGACTGCAGCTCCCATAGCTCCTTCCGATTGACCTTGCCAGCAAGGGCTTTTGGAAGTTGAAGACTGAACCCAAAGGTTCCTTATCTTGTTGTAAAGTCTTGCCTTGACAGAGCAAATAGCCTGCATGTTAAGTATGCAAGCACGCATGCACATACCTACTTACCTATCCTACCCACTTCAGAAGGTTTTCATGCTCTAACTCATCTAGAATCTAGGGAACATGCTGAGTTGCTAGGGCTTACAAATTGACTGCTTCTATAAAGAGATTGTTTTGAAGCTAATGCTGTGTGAAGTGTCTTTGCTCATTGTGGGCAAGTGCATGATCCAGAGGGAATCACCCATCAGGTATATCATGCCCCAAATCTTATGTATAAATTCACACAAGCATAGCCATACTGCAGGACTGAATGACGCTGCTGCATTATCTAGCAGGCCATATGTCTGCATGATCTCCCATTGAATAACAGTTGCACCAACTCCCTGTCATTGCCAAAGACCACACTTGTCAAAACTCCTAGGCAGCACTGCTAGTTTTGTGCAACCCTTGCATGACTTCCCACAATGTGCAATCACTTCCATTTGCACCACCATAAAACCCCACGACCCCAGTTCTTATTTCAATCTGAAGTTCCACAGATATGAATGGGATTTATCATTCACACTCCCATGCATTTCAAGCATAGAGCTGTTCCAGGTGGACTTTCCTCCTTGAAAGATTCTGGTTGCTTTCCATCAATCTTCCTAACCTGGGTACCAAACCCTACCCGAATTTGTGTGTGAGAATGAGAGCCTGGAAATTGAATCTTAAAAAGTAATTTGTTACATTTTCAGCTCAAAGGGTCCAAAAGTAGTTAGCCGCATTGATCATTTTAAACTTCTTACTGACTTAGAATACACAACAACTTCTCACACCAGCACCTAAAAGCCCCTGGCCTGGTACAAAACATGCCAAAATAGTGAGACCTCACTCTCTATAAATATAAAAGTAATTATCGATACTGTGACATTTGAAAAGGAGTGAAGTTATCCCTCATGCTGTTAGGATAGGAATGCAAGTTAGTTATGCCTTTGTTATTGTAAAGAAAAAAAATGAATATAGTCGCCCCTCCGTTCTTGCAGACTTCAAGTCCGTGGTTTTACATATTCATGGAGGGGTGATCTCCATTTAAATCAATGGGGTGCAACCCCATGGGGGTGCACCTCATTCAAGCCTATGGTGCTTGAATACTCACTAATCTCCGTTTTCACAGGGGGAGAGGTCTGGAATGGATCCCCTGCGAAAATGGAGGGCCAACTGTAATTACATCAGTGGTTACCAAACTGAGGTCCTCCAGGTATTTTGGACTTCAGCTCCCCAAATCCCTGACCACTGGCTAAGTTGGCTGATGTTGCTGAGAGTTGCAGTCCAAGATACTCCGAGGACCAGAATTATCACTGAATTCTGGGTATCAAATTATGACTAGTTTCTTCTTGGTGTGCATATATGTTTTAAAAAATGTAACTCAGTATGACACTTTGTGCATCTGAAGAAACTGATTGCAACCCAGTCTTTAAAGGAGCTGTCCAGCATGCTGAACGTAATCCCTCCAATAGGTCAAATACCTTGGATAGGCCCTTTTGAGTTTGCACTAAGATCCGGTATGGATTCTCCACCCCACTGACATGGAAGCCACTGCTCAAGACTATTTGAGAAGAGCATGCCTCCCCAGATACGGCCATTCAAGAATGCCCTGTCTCCCTGCCTTCTGCCCATTTTCAGCACTGTCTTGCTGGCATGACACAGATTTCCTTTTATAAATTATGCAGACATCGTACACTCAATGGCCTTGCTCTCCTTGTCCCTTCAGAAAGGCTGACACAGAGTGACTCTGAAGGAGATGCAAATGGTTTTCTGCTCCTTCAAATTGGTTTCTTGCAGATTCAAAGCATCTTGCGGGAGCTCATTTTGAGTCAGCCAGTTAGCCATCTTAATCAGGAAAGTGGAGGGCCAAATATATAATATATAAGAAATATATAAATCTGGGCCAATAACCAAAAGCTAGCCCTGAGAATCCAGGAAGAATAAACCTCCCCCTACCCAACAAAATGCACAGTTAGGCAATACCTTTAGGAAGGCCGATCAAAAGATTACAATGTTGTGCAAGCTTTTAGGTTCTCCAGAAATATTCATCAGGCTACAGGGAATGGAGGGAAGAAACATAAGAGGGTGGCAGGCCTGTTTTTTTCTTTTTTTCTTTTTTTCAGGCTGTGAGGTCTGATCCTTGAAGGGCCACTAAAAAATAAAACCAAAAAGTCACCTGAAGTCTATTTCTGGTTCTCAAAAATGTACATTTTTAAAATGTTAAACAGTGCAAGGAGGACATGCAAGATGTTCTCCTTGAAGGATCAGCAGTTGGAGGGCACGGAAAGCTCAGTCTGGGGATTCTGGGGCATTGAGGGCCAGAAAAATATCCTTGGGGTCCGCAAGTGGCCCCATGGCCCATCCGTTCTAGAGTTACCTGGATGGTATTGCACAAGCATCCATGACACAAGCCAGCATTTCTTGGCCTTTGGAAGAGCACCAAAACCTCTTGGGAGAGTGGCCAGGTCACCTCTTTCCTTGAGATCAACCTGCAATCTGTGTGTATAAACCTCACACTAAACACTGTCATTGGAAACCCGTCCCCAAATGCAAAAAGCAGACATATTGGCACAAGTATGCGCCTGTTGCTCCTGCATATAAATTGCCCTTTTCCAATAGATCCCTGTACAAGACCAAAGACTCCTTAGAAAGGAGTGAGTCTCCTGTTCATAGATTATGAATTTAATGCAACACTTGGACATCACTGGCTGCTCATAAACCAAGTTCAAAAAGGATTACATACTGGTTCCTCGAGGGAAACCCTTTCCCAGCCTGGAGTTCTCAGGAGGTTACAGACTATTACTCCCATCAGCTCCAACCAGTGTGGCTTATGGGCAGGGATGATGGGATTTAGAGTCCAAAAATCAGGAGGGTGATGGTTTTTTGGGGGGCTGTTATAGGGCCAGGCTTGGCGATCAATCCCAATGGAGCACATCTCTAAACTGATCAGCATTCACAGAGCTGGGAAAGGCATTCGGACGGAGTCAACACAATTCCAGAGACAAAAAGCAGAGTCAAAATGGTACATTACCATATTCTCACAGGTTCAAGATATTCCCCAATGAATATAGAGATGTGATTTGGCAGCGCCCAAAACAGATCGGGTGTATTTGTTCCAGAGTAGCTGATGAGGATAATGGCTGGGTGATTTGGGAGACTGGCATGTACTTCACAACCCATGTGCCACATCACCTTGATTCTATTCCGTACCACAGAAAATAAATCTAGGGTCTAAGGGTCCACACATATGACACATACATAATACAGCTTTTGATCTGAATAGACAGCAAATTTGCAGTTATGGGAAAGAATCTGATTGGGGCTACATGACATGTTTTCCTTTCTTTTTAAACACCATTCCCTGGAATGAAGAGTCTCTTTCTCCCATTTGCTTTCCAACAGGATTCTAAGTTTTCCAAAGCATATCAAGGCACCAGAAGGCACTAGGTCAATGCACTAAGAAGGTGGCAATGAAATACAGTTCCTGACCTATATGTTTTCTCAAAGTTCAACCCACAAGATGATCCAGCGGTAACAAACAGATTGCTTATGGCTAATCCAGAAAGTGACTACTTCTTTGTACAGCAGTTGTTGTTGTTTTGTTCTTCTACAGTTAAAAATGGAACATATCCAAAGATGATAAAAACTCTTGACAAAGTTTAGTTCAAACTAACGCCTCCCGAAGAAAAGACCCCAAGAATCTCAGTGCATCTAAATGCGAGACGAAGAACTTAGTTCTTACCGTCGTTTTTCAAAGATGCAAGAACCTACAGAAAATCGAACTAGGCAGCTAGTTTTGTTGTCGATTTTTCTTGTCATTTTTTTTTGCTGTACATAACGTAAGTGTTGTTTGCTAGTAATTGGTACAATTGCTTCTATATACACAGTATGTCTACTCCTGCTACTTGAAGAACGCGATTTATTGATGGTAACTTACACTGTTTGGGATGTTTTAGAATACTGCACTTGGATGAGTGTTAGCACTGGTGGCAAAGTTTCTAGGCAGAGATGGTGGACAATGCACAAATTGTAAATTCATACTGTTTTTTTTTAAAAAGTTAATTAAATTATCAGAAAGATAGAAAATTGGACGAGGAAGTAATATTTCAGACAAATACACTCTCAGCTTTAGTTTGGGCCCATAAACTAGCAAACTCAGCTGAGTATTTTTGCAGAGCGAGTTAGAAGCAACAGTGACAGATTTGGTCTCTGGAGATGGCCAAGCTTATTCTGTCCTCCCGTTTGCTACAGATTTGCACAGAATTTGGTGCAAAAAAAATCAGAAAGGAGCCTTGAATCTGGAATCACTGGAAGTCACGACTTGCGTGTTAGGCTGGAGGTGAATTTACTCTTGGATTTTGGTCTGAATTTTTCAGGAGCTAGCAACAGTGTGAAACTTATTTGGGGGATAGGGTTTAGCAGTATCTCTTTCCAAGTTCAGACGAAATGAAAGCCCGGAGCAAATTCACCCATCAGCCTGCAAGGTTTGGAAATACAGAATCAAAACTAGACCTGGGGCAGAGATTAAACAGGAATGGCTGGAGGTAAATACAACTGCATGTAGTTGTATTGCAGTGTAGTAACTACATGCATACAACTGCATGTAGTTACTACACAGCCTCTTCCCTTGGGACATCTAAGTACAGCTTTTCTCCTCCTGTTGGATGGAGAAAATGTTGGGTATTAGGTGGGTGGACCAAATCTGCCCAAACTGGGATTTAATCCAGGGAAGCAACTTGTACTGTGTGTCCTCAATGCTTTCTTTTCCCATTGCCTTCCATCTACTAGTTCAGACTCCTAGATGTTTGTCTGTTTTAGGCAATGGAAAAACAGATAGAGGAGAGGGTTGCAGGAAGAGTGTGGCCAGGATGGAAAGGCTTAAGCCTCCTTCTCCTTCTCTCCTCCAAACTAGGACACAGGTTTGGCAAATTTGGGGGAGCAGCTCTGCAAGAAAAGGGTGACCATTTAGGTTTATACTCTAGTTTGATCCTCATCACACTTTCTTTTTGTGCCACCCGCTTACTAGTTTTTAAGTGGTTTTCTCCCTAAAAAAACCTGGGTCTCCCTGAAATGTTTCTGGGATCAGACCCACATTCCTGACATACTAGTTTTCTGCATGCAGGGAAGTGGTGTTTCTTTATCCTTTGGCAGAGTGTTCAGACCTTTGGGAAGACACAGAAGAGATACTGTCTAAGGAAAGATTTTTTCCCCCCTTTGCTTCTGGTGATTTACGAAGCCATCTTTCATAGCAATTGCTTGGGAAAAGCTTGTCATCACTCTGGATTGCTTTGCATGTTTTGAGGAAGCAGAAATGGACTGTGGGAGTGAGAGTCAAACTAGATGTTAAAGGGGGTGCATATTATCTCTGATTATCCATTTTGTCCTCCCAGAATGGGATCTTCTCAGATATACATGCCTCAGCCATCAGACTTGCAAACTAAGCCTGTGTTTACCTTCAAGTGACTCTTTGCAAAACAAAGCACATTAAATGCAAGATACATGATGCAGGTTTTGCAAATTTGGGGAAGCAGTTCTGCAAAAAAAAAAAAAAAAGTGACAATTTAGTTTTATAATCTAGTTTGATCCTCATTGCCCCTTCTTTTTGAGCTTCTGGATACCATGCGGATGAACAACCTTGCCAGGAGATGTGGGGGATTTCAAATTGGGTGCACCTCCTGCATTTCCCCAAACACTATGTTTCTGTGGGGTTTCCACCTGTCCCTAGACATAAGGAGAAATGCTGCACAAATAGTTCACACGCTATCTATCTCCATTTTCTTAGATCAGGCAAAATATCAAGTCTAGGAGTGCTTCCAAGACTTCAACTCCCTAGCAGCACGACTGATGGAAAGGAATTGTGATGTTTTCTGCCCCAAAGATCTAGGACCTTATCACACGCTGCTCTCAAAAGTGGCAAGAAAGCAATATGAGCATCATTCCAGTACTATAGCGCTAGTATAAATATGGCGCTAGTGCTATAATAGCGCTATGGATCAGCTCGCGCTATTGCAATGCCCGCTGAAACCGACATTCAAAAGAATGCGAATGATGCTACATTCCGAGCGGTTTCTCGCTGGATTCCGAGCGACGTCGTGTAATCGCACGGAAAAATATAGTGCTATAGCGCCTGATTCTTAGCGGATTCTGAGCGACGTCGTGTGATCACGCGGGAAAATATAGCGCTATAGCGTCTGATTTTTAGTGGATTCTGAGCGACGTCGTGTGATCACGTGGGAAAATATAGTGCTATAGCGCCTGATTCTTAGTGGATTCTTGCTGCTTTTGGCCCCGTGTGATAAGGTCCCTAGATGGCTAAAGACTAACCTCACACTGACTTAAACTTTCAGCCTTAAAGGTTATGCAAAGCAGTCGCCTCCTTCTTCAAAAAAGGACAGTAGTGGATTCCTTCCAAATCTCTATGCATCATGAATGCAACAACACATAGCATATTGTTGCACACAGGCTGGCCATTTGGGTCTTATTCCAAAGCATTGAAGGAACTGGACGATCCAATCCAGATTTCAAATCCACTGCAGAGTTTTTGGCTTACTCCAGGTCCCCCAATACATTCCCAAACACTGTCCTCTCAAGACAAGTCAAGATGATCTACTAGATCATCTACAACACTTTCAAGTGTCAAAAAACAAAACAAAACCCAGACAAGAAGAATCCTGGACAGAGGAGAATCTTTGCATTTTGGACTTATTTTATACAAAATTCACACAGAGTTTATTTGCACAGAACACAGCATTTTCCTATACAGAAAATGCTTTCATTCAGAACTTATTTGCTGGTGGCTGAATTATGCAGAATGCAGCATTTTCTGCATGGGAAACAGCTTTGCACAGAAATGTTTTACAGAAATCCCAGGTTTTGTTTTTTTGTGTTTTAGAAATTCAGCTTTTGGATGAAAGAGCGTCCTGAAAAACAGATTGGGCTTATCAATATTCTTTCTCTGTTTGCAATAGTACCTTGAGATTCTCTTTCTGTATAGTTATACGAATGCTCTGGAGGGTATAAAGCCTGTCACTTTACTAAAAGGAAATCCATGTTTCAAATGGGAGCAGAGCAGATGCACACAATAAAAGGTGCATGCTAGAAGATAAACGGGTTGCTGCAGAATAGAATCTATCTATGACTATGACTGAAAACCACATGATTTTTGTTTCCAAATGTTATCCAAATATTGTCAAAATAGATCACAGGGAAGCGTCTCCTACATCAATATATATAAATCAGATTTACACTGATGAGCAGACTTTATATGCTGTCCCTGCATATAAAGCTGTAAGGTACAACATGTCTTGTGTTTTGTCTCAAAAGAGATCTTGAATATTGGGAACCCAGTTTAATACTGAACAGTCCTATCTTGTAATAGGAGTAGATGTCACCAACCATGTGAAGCCTCAGCCATTTTGGGTTGGATAACAGCTATCTGGGTTTTAGAATTCAAAGACCTAGCTGTGTTAGTCTGGAAAATCAGTCTGCAAAGGGATCTTGTAGCACCTTTGAGACTAACTGGGAGGACTTCATGCATCTGAGGATGTAGACTCGAGTCTACAAAAGTTCATGCTACTAGCTTCTTTCTTGCAGTTAGTCTCAAAGGTGCTACAAGATCCCTTTGCAGACTGATGCATCTGGCTTGTACAGCATGGTGATACCTGATGGTTTAGATAAGGATCTCCACCACTTTCCTCTTCCTTGCATTACTCTCTCAATTCTCATTGTCTATAAGGCTTAATCCATACAGTACTCTGGATTCCCTTTGGCTATGGCCCATGCTGTTCTGAACTCCTATGGGATTGCTAGGTCCAGTGGGAACTAATAGCATCAAGGTTTGCCTCCTTCACAGTTGACAATATTGGCCATCTCACCCATCTTTTCATCCTCCAAACATTACTGGAGGTATGTGAAATTGAGCCACAGGGGGAAAAGCGACCCACACCACTGACTTCTTTCATCAAGTCTTTGGGGCAAGTTATGCATTGGGCAGAATCCAGTAGTAAAGTTTCCCCTGGACTAGATCCCTCCAAGCTGAAGATGGTCAATGATTTCCTTACTCCTAATTCCTGCATAGAGGAATCCACTGTGTCAGGGAGAAGGATCTGGGCTAGCTATACCCCTGGCATACTAGTTTTCCACATATAGGGAGTGATCCAACAACAGCATTGGGCAGCTTTGTTTGCTGGTGCACTTGTCTAACCCTATCCCCAGCATGCTGAACTGATAATACTCCAGGAAAACCATGACAACTTGACTCACTTGTGTAAATGGGTCCTCCCTGAACATTTCCTTTTGAAAGCATGTGGCCTGTAATGGTAGAGCATGCTGTAGGGTTCAATGCTATTGTTTTGAATTGCGGCCCATACCGTGCTCCTGCTGTCTCTGAACATTTACTAGGAGATGTGAAGCTTGGTTATCCCAAGTTTTCAAAGGCTGTCTGGGTGTTTTGGGTTCTGAATTCTCCTTGCAATCCTTGTCCCTACCTGCTTTCCCTATCCCACCCGACCCCGACGGCACCATAAAGACTATTCCGTTTCAACGTGAGTGGCATGCAATGCGGACGCATGCTTCTGATGCAGGCATGCTACTACAACATTAACAGGCTAACAAAAAAGAAAGAAAGAAAGAAAGTTAAGAATTAAAAAAAGAGAAATTAAGCATTAGCTTGTTAAGGATTTAGGAAGAAATGATGCAAAACTTTGCTCTGGAGCAGCACTAATACAGAGACTGATTACAAACTAAATTGTGCTATATATCAGTGTGTGTGTGTGTGTGTGTATGTATGTGTATATATATATGCATATGTATAAAAAACATTGTTTAGTAAGAATGGCACTGGTTCAAAGAAATTGGGACTTCTGTCTTGGTTCCTTTCAGTCCACAGTGAAAGTGTAGAAATCCAGGCCTGCCCAGATGCCTGGGCAACTTGTGACACTTGCTGGTGGGTTGCTCCCCATCCCACCCCACTTCGTCTCCCCTTACACATGTTCACGTACGTTCTTTGCTTCCCTTTTTAACGTCTTCCTAGCTGGACGCAAATGGAGAGGAGCTGGAAAAGCAGGTAAAGCTGCAGCTGCAGGATCATCTGAGTCGAGCTTGGTCCATTTTGCAAGGTCTGGGAAGGGTGGGGGAGACGAGAACGTCCCACTCTTTGTCTTCCTGCATCTGGGTCACAAGTTTGGAAGTTCCCTCTTCTAAACCCTCGGAGAAAAAGAAAACCCAGAGTCCTTCTTTAAGGGTCCTCTTCTCCCATTGAAACCATCAGGCGCATGGCAACCGGCAGGTGATCTGTAAGTCCTGCCAACTGGGTAATAAAACTGAATTCTTCTACTTCCTGCAGAGGAAAGACAAGGAAAAAGATTTTGCAAAGACTAGTCACAGGGCACCATATACGGACCATTCCTCTCTGTCCATCTATCTGCCTATTACTATTAAAGCCCTGGTTGCTTTGGTTCCAGGTTACCTATGGGATCACCTTCCTCAGGTCCTCTGGGGGGCATTCAATCCAGTCAACCAGGACTAGGTTGGCAACAGTCCGCCAGAGGATTTTTTCTGCAACCGTCCCCAAATTGTGGAATGACCTGCTGGAAGAGATTCAATGGCTGGATACACTGTCTGAATTTGAAAGAGCATTAAAGATCAGTCTCTTCTGGCAGACCTATCCAAATTATTTCTAAATTTTAAGTGATGAATTCACAATTTAGAAATAATTTGGATAGGCCTGCCAGAAGAGACCGATCTTTAATGCTCTTTTAAATTGAGACAGTGGATTGTTTTAATATGTATTACAGACTGTAAACTGCTTAGGGAGGGCTGAGTGCACTGATAAGCGGTATAGAAATGTCCATGCTATTGTTATCGCTATGTGCATTATTTTTAAATTGATGTGTGTTTTAAGTGATATTATGTATTTGTTCATCTGTTGTTGTTCCCCACCTCAATGCATGGGGAGAGGTGAATAAGAAATAAATATCATCATCATCATCATCATCATCATCATCATCATCATCTATTAGGCAGGGGGAAAAATGAAATGCATAAATATACGATGGGTGACACCCAGGCATGAAATCTTGGGTGGAGTAAGTGTGTTTTCTGCTACTGCAAAGATTACAACACAGATCAAGGGATTCAAATTGCAAGAAAATTGATTCCACTTAAACATTTGGAATAACTCCTTCTTTTTTTACTGTAAAAGCTATTCAACAGTGGAATGGATTGCCTCAGAGGGTGGTGGGCTCTCATCCTTTGGAGATATTGAAATAGATGTGGGGTGGCCATCTCTCTGAAATGGTTTAGCTATGCATTCCTGCAGGGGATTGTACTAGATGGCTCTTGCTCTCTCTTCCAACTGTGCGATCTATGGTTATATAAAGCAAAAATTAATACATAAAGCCTAGTTTGAAATTGCTCATAAGTGGATACATGGGCCCAAAGACCGTTCATTGATTATGCAACAAAGTTTTGCCAACACACGCACACACACACCTATGCTAGAGGTACACTGGATTGTATCATTACACAAAAATGTATTCGGCGCTTGCAAAGTGACTGGTTTGCAGTCTGCTTGCCCATGCTAGGAACTGCATTTGTGCAATGTCCCCCCCCCCAAAAAAAATACAACGGTCTGTGCAACGGTTATGGCAGTATAGTGCTGCTTGCACAGCCCAGATTAAAAGACTTCACTTGTGCAATGTTTTATAAAATACAACTTCTTCTGCAATAGTGTTTATGCCAGTATAAGTCAACAACACCTCCTACTGCAATAAAAAAAAAATCATTGGTTTGCATGTGAAAAAACTGCAGCTTGTTCCACACAGATCCAGATGGATGCAGCTTACCACTTTCCACTCGAGATAAAGTCCTTCTTCTGTGTAAAGCATATAGTCAATTCTCCTTCCGTTGCCCTTCAGAGCTCCCTTCCTTCCCTTCTGACTCGAGGCATGGCTCTTGCTAGTAGGAAAGACAAGGAAACCTTTCCGCCCATCTTCACATTCCACCGTCCTGGTTCAACACAAAAAGACAACCGCTTCATAAGAATTTGCTCCATCTGGATCACCAACTCATTTAATAAAAGGAACTGATCCCCATTGCTTGGCAGTGGACACATTTCTACAGTGGAGTGCAGGAAGAAACTGACCAAGGCCACGTTCCCACTATGATTTAAAGCGAATTGCTGATTGGGTTATATGACTGTCGTTCCTACTTGAAACCGGTTCAGATCCTACTGTGTTTGGTTGTAATCACAAATGCAAAAAAATCCGCTGTTTTCTGACACTAGTTTTTTGGTGATTCTTTTGGAAAGAATCGATTCCGAAGCGTGTTCTACAAGTGGAAATGACGGATCTGAATCACATCATTCTGGAGAGGAGGGATTAATGGCACAGGGGTGTTTACCATTCCGACTCAGTTTTTGGCAGATCTGCAGAATATATATTATGTTTATTAAAAAAATATTTTTTAATTTTTAAATATATATTTTATTATAATTATTCCATAGATACAAACATACATGTGGCATTAAAGAAAAAATTTAAAAAAAGCTAATCGTCCATTTTCAGGTTCTTAAGTGAGAAAAATTAAAAGAAAGCGGTCTATAACAATAAGCTGTGTATCTATTCAATAAAGGTTCTTACTATTGTATATCCAATCGTTGTAATCTTCTACCTTGCGGTCCCCTTCCTTTAATTTTTTTTAAAGCTCCCTCTTTCCTGATGATAGGCTCATTTTTTAAAAATAATATCTTTGGATATATATATATATATTAAAAAATTGAGGGACAAATTGTATTCCCCTATACTCAAATGGGTCCCTGAACAGATCAGACCAGAGTCTTCTTTGGAAGCCAAGATGATCAAGTTGAGGCTATCATACTTTGGACACATAAAGAGAAAGCATGAATCACTAGGAAAAAACAATAATGCTAGGAAAGGTAGAAGGTAGAAGGTAGACGAAGGAGGGGAAGACCGCAGACCAGATGGATGAACTCCGTCCGGGGGACATAGGTATGGGCTTGTAGGACCATCCTAAGCAGAACAGTGGAAGATAGGGATTCTTGGAGATGTCTCATCCATAGGGTCACCATGAGCCGGAATTGCTAACAACAATATTTAGAAGTGTGTATCTGTGTGTGTGAGATTTTCTATAAAAGAAAAGTTGTTCCTTTTCAGGAAAATTAGATATACATGGAAATAATGGCTCCAACTGATTCTTGCTACCCAGCTGTTATAAGCCTTTAAAATGTAAGATCCAGTTTAAACATGTCCTGGAGCCTTATCTCTGGAGACTAACCAAGTGACGCCTGTTTGCCACTTTTGATTTATTTCAGGACGGAGGGATCAATAATCATCAATGCTCTCCAGATGGGCATTTTTAATTACAAAGCAGGAGGTTTGTTTTTGTTCGGAGGATGGTTCCAATCAAGGGCCGATGTTTAATTAATTTTTTCCAATAGGAGAGGTTTGCATGATGTCATGAGGCCAAACAGAAGAAACTGACGACGAATTCATCCGAAGTTTGTGAATATCTCAATTAAATGGCTGCTTTTCACTCTTTGTCCTAACAGTATCTTATTCCATCAAGTCAGAGGCAAAGGCCCAGTGAATCTAAATAGCCATGGTGCGTATTGATCCTTTTAATAAGAAAATAGCTCATGTAGACACTCTCATTGATGTATTTAATACTGTGGTCTCTTTAACTTTATTAATAGCTTTCTAGGGGTTGACAATGAAAGTCTAATTTACTGGGCCCTTTCCAGAACTATTGTTGCCAATATAAACAGGATGATTAATTAGCTTTTTACCCACCGCCAAACTTTATTATTGAAGGATTTCCGAACACAGGTCTATTTTAAGCCCGAACAAGATTGTCGATGACACTGGCAATTTCAGAGAGGGATTTGCAAGTGCGTGAGTTCATTTCTTTAAAGGCGAGGAGACCATTTCAAAGCGGCTGGATAAAGTATGAATCGTGAAAGGAACGCTAAAGGATAACAACAGAACGGTTGCTCCGAATGACTAAAGCAAACTTTGCAATGAAATATTTGAGAAGCCAATTTTTTAAAAAAAATTATAAAGGAAAAGATATATGCATTTACTTTCTTGCCTCTGAGCCTTTGGAATACTCCTGCATCTTTCCAGTATAAAGATTAACAGTATATTCCTATCCACATCGACTCAGAAATAAATCCCACTGAGTTCAATGTGACTATCTAAGAGTCTAAAATATCGAAGGGTTTCTTTCTAAGCACCAGTATGGTATCATACTTTGTGCGTTGTGCTAAGACTTTGGAAGACCCGAGTTCAAATCCCAGCTCAGTCATAGAAACCTAGTGCATGACCTTGGGTGAGTCATGCTTTCTCAGCCTCAGAGGAAAGCAATGGCAAACCTCCTGGGAATAAATCATGGCAAGAAAAACCTTGTGATGGGATTGCTCCAAACAGCTTGGGGCCAGGATAGCTGAAGGACGGGCTCTTCCCATATAAGCTCATCTGAAATTTTGAGATCTGAGGAGGAGGAGGCCTTCTTGTGTGTCCCAACACTTTTTGAAGACATATTCAGTCCACATAGCAAAGTACAATCACATCCAAAATCCACAAAACGGTGATGCCTTTAATCGGCCAAGCAAAATGCATGAAATGTATGTTGCAAGCTTTCGAAGCTCCACTGGCTTCTTCATCAGGCAAAGGTGTTAAACAATTAAACAATTGACAGTTTAAAACACACTTAAAATAATAACACAAACCAACAAGAACTGCAGCAGAATCAGGGATCAGCAGGTTGGGCTATCTTTTGGTGGCCAGGGTATCTATTCAGTATATTATCCATATTATATAAAAGCAAGCTAATACGTACTTCTGTAGGTTATCTGGAGTGCACACTTCTTCATCGTACAATCCTTCTGGATCTAACAAAGTACCTGCAGAAAAGCAAGGAACACATGAAAACTCATATCAACCTCCATCTTCTCCATCCTCTGTCTAAAGTCACCTGCTCCAGAGCTGGTTCTGTATTGCACAATATTTTATGGTTACTTCCATCAAAGTTCATCATGGTGTGTAAGTGAAAAATTGACAGACAGTGTGGTGTAGTGGTTTGAACGTTGGACTATGACTCTGGAAACCGGGGTTTGAATCCCAGCGCAGTCACGAAAACCCATTGGGTGACCTTGGGCAAGTCACTCTCTCTCAGCCTCCCTGCGGATCGAGGTGGGCTATAAATAAAATGTATTATTATTATTATTATTATTATTATTATTATTATTATTATTATTATATTAATGTGCGATCAGCTGGACAGCAAATCAGCATACAACCAGTTAAATTTGAAGAGTCATTTCCAAGCTCTGCTCAGGTCTCTCTCATTCTCTTTGTCTTGCACACACAGATGCACACACAAAGACCGCTTATCACCTCCCCGTTAACCTTAATTTTTAATTTGCCCTTAATGGCTTTATCTGCCATTGGTAGTATGCTGTTTAAATTTATTGTATTTGTATCGTGAGTTAATTTAATTTAATACTATTTGAGTTTAATTCAGTTTTAAGGGGTGGGAGGGCTTGGGTGTGGGATATAGGAATGTTTTAACTGTTCTTTGCTTTAACAATGCTGTATGCCGCCCCGATTGCTTTGCAGAGAGGCGGGTTACAAATAAAAATTGTTGTTATTATTATTATTATTATTATTATTATTATTATTATTATTATTATTTCTGAGCAAAGAGGATATGCCAATGCCATGAGCAGGGCGATCTATCTAGGATGTGGGATATAGGAATGTTGTAACTATTCTTTGTTTTAACAATGCTGTATGCCGCCCCGATTGCTTTGCAGAGGGGCGGGTTACAAATTAATAATAATAATAATAATAATAATAATAATAATAATAATAATAATAATAATAATAATAATAATATCTGAACAAAGAGGACATGCCGATGTCATGAGCAGGGCGATCTATCTAGGATGTGGGATATAGGAATGTTTTAACTGTTCTTTGTT
>CM034704.1:3287504-3299793 GCA_020142125.1 Phrynosoma platyrhinos
GAAATGAGATAACAAACCCAGCCAAGGAAACGCCACTGTTATGAACAGAGGTGCTTCTGTGTTGTTCCGTAAAGGAAGGAGGATTTACTGAAGGACATCTAAGCTCTGAAATGTAAGCTTCTCCTATTTGAATAGAGCGTGACAGATAAGAGCAGAAACATGGAGCAAACATAGGAAAGGCAAACAGGAAAGGAACTCTGAAGCCTTAAAGGAGACAGGCTGATGGAGCAAAGGATTTTGGTCCTCTCATCTCCATTTTTTCTCTGTCATTTTAGAACTGGGTCAAATCCAAAAATAAACCCATCAAAGTCTATCTAAAAAAAGAGGGAAACTGGGGTGGTATCTGCACAGGTTGGAGTATTCTGGACCCAGTGTTTCCCCATTACCTGGGATCTCCGTTGCAATGCTCTGCAAAAGCTTAGTTGTTGTTGTGCGCCTTCCAGTCATTTCCAACTTATGGCGAGCCAAAGGCAACTCGACCATGGGGTATTCTTGGAGAGATCTGTCCAGAGGAGGGGTGCCATTGCCATCGTCTGAGGCTGAGAGAGTGTGACTTGCCCAAGGTCACCCAATGGGTTTCATGGCCGAGCCGGGAATCGAACCCTGGTCTCTAGAGTCATAGTCCGACACTCAAACCAATATGCCAGACTGGCTAAACCCTTAGAAGGATATGGAAACTAGCAACTGTTGAGTACAAGCATGCTAAAGTTGCTCCATGTTAAATTAATAAGGAACTGGATGTCCTGGTAAACTAAAATTTCCAGGGATCTTTCTGTTAGGATGCCCTGTTGAGGAATGTCAAGAAACAACTATTTCCTAATGCTCTCCATCAGCTTTGAAGGGTGCTAGGCTTTGCTATGATTTTGATGGTATTATCAGATGCTCAATAAGGACCAGGAGTTTGAAATGAATTAATTGAGATCCAGCCCAAACAGCATGACCAGATGTCCTCCTTTCCCAGGACATGTCCTACATGTCTGTCCAGGTGGAATTCCAAAATGTCCTCCATTTTGAGCATGACTAAGAAGCACGGGTTTGGATTTATATCAGTGTTTTTAGCTTTTAGTTTGAAACGGTCCCACATTTTTTCCCCCTGAAAGTCCTACATTTTGCAATGCCTTGTCCTCCTTTGTGGTCGTCCTGAACCCAAGTTAACTCTTCTCCGGGGAAGTGCTTCTGATCTGCTGAAGATCTGCCACTATTTTGCTCCATCTTTTTGCAAATATAAGCCTCATCTCTGGTGTTGTAGACAGTAGTTTATGCAGGAGGAGAACTGTTCTTTGAAAGACATTAAACTTTTGCTAACAGTTTATGCTGGAAATAGCAAGGCCAGGAATGTATATTTATCTGATTGCTAAGAAAAGACTTGTTCTTTAAGGTGATCCTCCTCAAACACATAATTCCTTGTGAAAAAGCCCTTTTAAAATGACAACCCAAGAGTGAAATCTTATCAGACGACATGATGTTTATCTGGAGATAAGATTTAAATAATATTTGGATTATCGGCTATTACCCAAACTGGGTGAGAGAAGCTCCATTTGCTGAAATATGTACAGAAACAAGAGCGCCTGGTTCTTGTCTGGATCCTCGCATAAGACTCAAAATGGATTCAAAATGAAATATTTCACATTTCTGCATTTATGAATATAAGAACATAAGGATAGCCATGTTGGATTAAACCAACGTTTAAGTTTTGATTGCAAGAGCTATGGGGGATTCAAAATGAGGACATTGCCCCCTAAAATAAGAATTTTTATTTCCCCCTGCTATAAAAATTCTGTTCAATACCCAAATTTCTAGTGTTACAGTAACTGAAAACTTCAGCTGAGCATTTAGAAACACAATTTAGGCAATGTGACTAACTTTGTGAATAGACGAATTCAACGTCATACAATCTGCAATGCTAGAAATTTGGGGACGGAAGGAAAATTTCAAAGTAGGAAGGCCAATTCTTATTTGAGTGCCAAAGCCCCCCTTTTGCCCACTCCAACTAGACCCAACATTCATACAGGGTTCAACGACTTGCTTATGGAAATCCCACCATTGGGATGTGCTGCCACACTGCAGAATTAATGCAGTTTGACACCTCTTTAACTATCATGGCTCCATCCTACGGAATCTTGGGGATTTGTAGTTTTTTGTGGCACCAGAGCTCTCTAACAGAGAAGGCTAAATGTCTCTGAAAACTACAAATCTCAGACTCCCACAGCACTGAGTTATGGAAGCCAAAGCGGTGTCAAACCGCATTAATTCTGCAGTCTAGATACAGCCCCAGTGGATGCTCAGCAAGAGCAGATTTGTGCAAGGATCGCAAGCTCAGTTCTGCAGTGAAAGCAAATGCCTGGGCTGAAAATGCATTCAAAGGCACCCTGTTCTTCACTTCTCGGACCCCACTATTGTGCACCTTGCACCAGATGCAGTTGGTGGATCCTGGGGTTCTAGCAAAAGGGGGGGAAATGAAGAGAAAAAAAAGGTTTTGCACACTCAAAGAACTATTCATCTCTTCCTCTGTATCTCTCTGCTCCAGGAGTTTGATGAACTCAGAGTAGCAAGAGAAACAAAGCAAAACGCAGGAGAGCAATTCCATACAGTACCTGCCAGAGCTTGCAAGTGAGTGCAGGAAATGTATCCTACAATTCTTTGGTCCTGAGGTGTACTTCCCACTTGCACCTGGAAAGGAAAAAAGGAAAGATGGAGAGAAAAGAGTTAATGGGACCGTCAGAACTTAACATAGCATCAGAGCCCCACAATCCAGTGTAAAGCATCACAACATTTCTGGAAGCACAAGTCTCATGTAGACAGATCTGATCTCAGACCAGAATGAGAGAGACAGAAAGAAGAACTTGTACTGGTCCATCTTTTAAACAAGATGTGAACCACACCATCTTCTTCAGCCCACTAAAGTAGCATCCCCTTTAATCCTTGATCTGTTTTCTCCATCCATCTATTCTGGATATACAGAGGATTTCAGATTTGAAAAAGGAATGGTTAACCTCTCCATGGATGGCTTGTTGGTAATATATGCATTAAGAGCGAATCACACCTGCATATGACCTTTTCTGAACCAGCCTAGTGAAGTGGATTCAGCATTGAGATGACAACTGGAGATCAGGGTTTGATTCTCTGCTTGGTCATGAAAACCCACTGGGTGACCCTGGGCAAGTCACACACTCTCAGCCCCAGAAAACTCCATGATAGGTTTACCTTAGGGTTGCCATAAATCGGAAACAACTTGAAGGTACACTACAATATCCTTTTGTGATCATTGTGGGAGGAGGTATTTATGACCTCCTTTGCAGAGTGACCTCCTGCATGGAGAAGTCACCTACCTCCTGTGTACCCCCCGACACGTCCACTTAGGGCCTTTGCAGACTGCTAGAAATAGTGCAAATTGAGTCCACTTTAAGGGTTAAGGTTAGGGTTAGGGAATCATGGGAACTGTATTTTATTGTGGTACCAGAGCTCTCTGACAAAGAAGGCTCAATGTCTCAGAAAAATAACAATTCCCATGATTCCCTAGCACTAACCCTAACCCTTAAAGTGAACTCAATTTGCACTATTTCTGGCAGTCTGCAAAGGCCCTTAGACATTTAGAGGCAAGGAGACTGTGGTGGGCAACCAAGGAATATCCAAGCAATGCATCCATATCCTGACATAGAATCATAGAATCATAGAGTTGGAAGAGACCACAAGGGCCATCCAGTCCAACCCCCTGCCATGCAGGAACTCCCAATCAAAGCATCCCCGACAGATGGCCATCCAGCCTCTGCTTAAAGACCTCCAAGGAAGGAGACTCCACTACTCTCCGAGGGAGTGTGTTCCACAGTCGAACCGCCCTTACTGTCAGGAAGTTCCTCCTAATGTTGAGGTGGAATCTCTTTTCTTGCAGCTTGCATCCATTGTTTCGGGTCCTAGTACATTGCCATACAATGGCATTGCCAAACATTGCCATACAATGGCAATGTTTTCCACTGTCTCCAGAGGACCCTTTGGAAGGTCCTGAGGTTCCTTTCTCATGATGCATGTAGCTTCAAGTAGACCACCTGTAGTCCTTGGTTGTCCCCACATCAAATGGCCATGTTGTGGTGCAACCCAAAGGAGGAAGATGAGTTCCCAATTCAGGGAGAGGAAGGGGGACAGAGTTCTCTCTGACAAAACTTTACATTCCACCAGATGATGGAGAGTCGTGGACAAGATTTGTCATGTGTGTGTGTTGTGTACCTTCAAGTCATTTCTGACTTATGGCAACCCTAAGGTGAACCTATTATGGTTTAATATCACCACAGATAGACTGCTCCTCCTGGACTTGTTCATCTCCATTTAAAGCCATCTAAGCTGTTGGCCATCCCTCTACCTCCTGTGGCAAGATGTTCCACAAGGTCATTGCCGTTGTGTGCTTTCAAGTCATTTCCAACTTATGGTGGCCCTAAGGCAACCCGATCATAGGTTTTCTTGGCACGTTTCTTCAGAGGAGGTTTGCCTTTGCCATCCTCTGAGGCTGAGAGAGTGTGACTTGCCCAAGGTCACATCACATGGCAACAATTTTGACACCCTGGCTACCATTTTGCATCCTCCACAATGCCGCAGGCACAGAGTTGCTCTGGGGACAGACGGCAGCTGCAAGAACAAAAATGGAGGAGAACATTGGGAGAAAATTCTGCCCATTGCTTTTCTCCTCCTAGGAAGGGAGCAGGAACGAAGAACCAAGACATCTTGGAAACCTTCTTAGAAAAATCTGAGATATTTGGGCTCTGTTCCCTCAAGCTTCTGCTCCTCCTCATGCAGCACATCAATGAACACTGATGGGAAAAGGTTCTGCAGGATTCTGGGCTGGTTTTTCCAACTCACGCAGTTCCAGGAAAGTTTGTTAGCATAAGTAGAAAAACATGACACAGTATGGATTTCTTTTACAGTAATGAATCAAAAAAGAGAGGCAAGGTTAGTGACTAAGCAGCACTTCCATGGCCCCAGGCTTGCTCCTGAGTTCGAAGCGTCTTCTATTTTCAGCAGAGTTTCATTTATTCTCCTTAAAAAGTCAGTGGCAGGACTATCACATTTTCAATCTGAAAGCAGCTGACACATTTACAGTCAGGAAAATGTCATGCCAGATGCTTGAGGAATATGACCACTGAGAAGCTTTAATACCCAAGTGAGGAAAAAGATATTCAGGATAGGTTCGCTTTTTGGTCGCCGTAAATTAGAAATGACTTGAAGGCACACAAGGCGCACACATACAACTCATTTCTCTTTTCCGTGACATCCTTTGACCTGAGATTTTGGGTAGCGCACCTCTGTGCTGAAATATTATTTTCTGCATAGAAAAGCTGTTTCCACTTACAGAAAAGTCTGAAATTGGAGACGCAGGGTGCATCTACACTGTAAAAGTAATGCCGTTTGACCCCACTTTTAAATGCTGTAGCTCCATCCTATGGAATCCTGGGATTTGTAGTTTCACAAGGTCCTTATACCTCTTCTCTGCCAAAGAGTGCTGGTGCTCCACAAAAGTACGAATCCCAAGATGCTATACGACGGGAGTCATGGCAATTAAAGTGGTGTCAAAGCGCATTATTTCTCCAGTGTAGACACACCTGTAGTTGCTAACTCCTTGCTTTGATACTGACATTTCAGATCTCCTCACCATGCTGATGTGCCTTTTCTCTCTCTCAATGGTGTCCCTCCACCATTGCACACACTTAGATTGTTTTCCTTCTGCTTCTTTGTTTTGGCACGGCGTCAGGAGAAGCAATTGCTTGAAAATAATACTGGCCGATGGGTACAGTCTGATAATGCCATTCTCCTGTTTTTCGCATGCAAGGTTTCTCTGCAAAGCCTGGATTTGATCATGCAACCAGCTTCTCACTGTGCATTTTATTTTATTTTTTATTCACTCGTTCCTTGGCATCCCACTGCCAAGGGGCACAATTGCAAATGGAAGAGAACAACAGATACGCTTTGGGCGTCTGAACTCCGAAAGGTAGCAACATATTTCAAATCTCCCTCTAAGGAGGCAGGAATAAAAGACTGTATTACATATTGTTCTGCCAGCCCTGCTGTTCTGCTGTTCTAAATCTCCTTTTACCTTTGGCATTACAGACGCTATTTAGGTTTCTCTCTTTGTGCGTAGGTGAGATTTACAGCAGCGAGGCTGGAAGGCAAGAACCTTTATTAAATTCAGGAATAACAGGCTTTACTCATTCAAGGATTCTGCACTCGGCTCTATAAGGACGGCAAGCGTATTAGAAAATAATTGGAAAGAGGGAAGAAAAAAACATGTTTTTCTAGTGCTGAGAAATCCTGATGAAAATAATCCTGGCCTGATGAAAATTTTTGTATTTTGAGACTGCTTTCTGTGCAAAATTCACACACAGTTGTGTTATGCAGAAAACAGCATTTTATGGGCAGAAAACAATACTTTTAAGCAGAAATATTATTCCCTGTACAGAAAATGCTATTAACTGCACAAACATTTCTTGCTGTAATTGGGGATTTATTTTGTGCAAAATTCACAGGTGGTTGATTTGCACAGAAAACAATATTTTTTTTTGTGAAGGAAACAGCAAAATACTCCTTGCTTCTTTCAAGAAGATCTTAGTGAAGAAATATACATTCCCAAATTGTGAGCAATTCCTGTTCAAGGTTGCCCCCAAAATATAAATAATTTTATAAGTATCAGATCCAGATTGAGGTGTCCCAGAATATAAATTGATGGCAATGTAGAAACAAACCACCACCACTAAAAAAAACATGGAAGAAAACAATGTTAAACGTCAACATGTGGTGTGTGAAAAATGCTGAACTGCTCTTCCTACAAACCTATCCCTATTCTTTCCATATTATTTCTGTCTCTGGTGCCCAGGGACACATCTACTTCATTAAGTGATGTATTCCTCTAGTTTTCTTATGGGTTCCTCAGCAACGGAAAAGGATTATGGGAGGGGGGAGAAACAAAAGAAAACAAAACACCAGAAGTAGCAAATATCTTGAATGTCCAGTCGTCCCTCTGGATTCGCGGGGTATCCATTCTGGAACCACCACCCCCGAATATGAAATTTCACAAATATTCAAGTGCCATTGTCCCCAATGGTGGTGCCATTGGGGACAATGGGACTTGAATATTTCCCTCCTTCCTTCCCTTCTTCCCTCCATCCCCCCCCAAGCGTCTTCCCCCCGTACTGGCTGAGAAAAGGGCCTTGCCTTGGCCGGCACGACCTTCTTCCCGTGGGGTTGCCCTTGCTTCGGCTAGTGCAGCCTTGCCTCAGTTGGAGCAAGTCCACGCTGGCCAGAGGATGTTTGCGCTGACCACAGCAAGGCTGCGCCAGCCGTAAAGTAACGGAAGGAGGGAAGGAGGGAAGGAGGGAGAAAGGGAGACGCGGGTTTGCCATTTGCGAGTAACTGAAACCGCGAATGGCAAGTACGCAAATCTGGGGGAACGACTGTAGTAGTAGTAGTAGTAGTAGTTGTTGTTGTTGTTGTGGACGTTCAAGTTGCTTCTGACTTATGGCAACCCTAAAGCAAACCTATCATGGAGTCTTCTTGGCCAGTTGTTGCATACGGGGTTTGCCATTGCCATCCTCTGAGTCTGAGAGAGTGTGACTTGCCCAAGGTCCCCCAGTGGATTTACATGGCTGAGCTGGGAATCTGATCTCCAGAGTCATAGCCCAATGCTCAAACCACTGCACCACACTGGCTCATTGTATTTTTACTTCTCAAATAAAATAAGACATGGTTTTAAAAAAATGCGGTGAGTGTGTAGGTGTGTTTTGGGATTTTTTTTTGGAGGGGTGTCAATATGTTGCCCAATCCACTCCCATATATTATTGTCCCAGTTTTGTGGAAGAGAATCATGGCAGCCCTATCCAGTGTTTGAACGGAAGTCCTTTGTAACAGAGTAGGGTCGGGGCACCTGTGGTCCAGGATACTTTGGGGTATCTTGGGCAATGCAGACTGTACCCCGATCCTTCTGAAATCCTACAAAGTGCATTTTTTATATATGAACACCTTCTTGGTGCACAAGACTGTAACTATGAGTATTTGGCAACACGAGTGCAGCGCCTCCCGCAAGTAGCCCAGCCAGGGCATGAAGGCAGGGCAAATATTCTATTCTCCTCAAGGTTTTTGAAATATATTTTGGTTTGTTCTCCTAGGCTACCTGCCCACTGCATATTTAGCTTCAAATCAGGGCTGAGTAAGATTTGCAGAAATCCCATTTTTATGAGCTTGGCATGCTTGCCCTCCTGCCTGCAGAGATTTCTTGTACCTTATGTTACTTATGCTGCTTTAATATATTATTTAAGCATGTCAAAACAGAATTAAAGGGAAGAATAAAATTCTAGTGGGAGGAACGGTCATCTCTTGCCGGTTGCGTCCCCCTTTCTGCTGATACCCGGTTGGTGCGACTGTCATCCTAATGCCACATCATGTGGAACTTACCACCATGAGATGCAGTGAAAGCCACTACCTTAAATGGCTTTAAAATGAAAGTGGGGACAAGTTATTCCTCTGGATATCTAAGTGACAGCTAAGAGAAATATCAGCCTTGCCAAATATGAAAAGCCACTTCATGTTATTTAGTTGCATGCCATAAATGTGACTGCATATCAATAATATAATACTACAGGGAAGAGAATGGCCATGTACAAAAGAGGACAAGTACCTTTAATAGTAAACTAATTTCCCCTGCTGAAATGTTATCCTCTACACAATTATTAAAGGTGCAGGGATCCCATCCAGTTTCTGAACTTGGGCACTTTCCTGTAGACTTGTCAAGTGTCATATATCATTTCGTAACAATTAGAAGATTATCGCACGTCGTTTTTTGCCCGATCTGGCCATGGGCTCGAACGGGTGAAAATGGGCATTATCACACACAAAAATGCCGTTGATGCTTCCGGGTGACTACTACCCATCTTCCAGCCACACTTAGTGGCTGATTTTCAAGGATGGAAGCTTTCCATACTTCAAAAGTGGCTGGCTAAGCATGGCTGGGAGATGGGTGGTAGTTGCCCGGTGGCATCAGTGGCATTTGTATGCACAACAACACCCATTTTCATGAATTCAAGCCCATTTGCAGCCCGTGCCCGGATCGGGCAAGAAATGATGTGCAATAATATCCTTAGTACAGGGGTAGGCAACCTTTTTCCGATTGGGGCCGGTCCCACGAAATCCCTCCTGCTGCTGGGCCAAGGAGGGGCAATGGCGGAGCACACGCATGCGCGCGCACACCCCCACGCGAGCTGCCACCGCCGCCTCTGTGCAGCCGCCTCCACTCCACGCATGCTGCCATTTTAGAAACGCGACGCGTTTAATTTTCAAAATGGCGGTTGAGACTCGTTTGCGCATGTGCAGGAGTACTGCGCATGCGCAAATGCATCGCGACTGCCATTTTGATTTCCAAAATGGCAGTCATGGTGTGCGCGGGCGCACGGCGGCAAAAACGCATGGTGGCGGCGGCGGAAACCTTCCGCCTGGGCCGGTAAGTCCAGGGACCTGGGCCTTAACCGGCCCCTGGGCCGTAGGTTGCCAGTCCCTGCCTTAGTAAGTAATGATTTAGCTGCATGCCACAAAAAGCTTCGCCAGCTACATGACAAACAACGCATACTACAATTCCCCCTTGTACACACTTAAGGGATAGGAGCCCTGTTCATGCACACACTGGTGGTGTTGAATAACAAAATGCAAGAGAAGCATTCTTTTCTCTTAAAATTCTAGGGCAGCCTTCCCCAACCTGGTTTTTCCATCCAAATGTGTTGGACTTCAGCGCCATCATTTCCATCATTTCTTCCCGAAATGGCCCTTGGCTTTGCTGTCTGGGATACATGAAGAGTGCAAACCTGACACAGCTGGAAAGTGCCAGTTTGGGGAAGGCTGGCGAAAGCAGAGTCTCCAAGATATGTGGACTTTTGCCAAGTCTTGCATTAGCAGAGAGGTAGCGGCGTGTATATAAAATATTTAGATTACCACCTAGGAATCAAAGAGAAGGGTTGCTTTATGAAAAAGCTGACATGGATTTTCCCAGGACAGATTTATGAGCTGTAAGAAGCATAACTCGATTGTGTATTCCTGCACGACAGGAGGGTTGGATTGGATGGCCCTTCTGTCCTCTTCCAACTCTAGGGTTTTTATGATAAGGCCACTGCAAAACCAAGAACAGTTCATAAGCTTCAGTGGCTTTGCTCATCTCTGCTTGTGAATTGTCACTACAATGGTGACAATACAGAACAGGCTCATAGAGGACACTTGCACGAACACCAGTGCAATCGGCAATCTCTTTCTGTTGACCCAAATTTGGAAAGTTACCTTTTAAAATTACACCCCCTAGAAGTTGTAGTCTGGGATTGTTTTTCCTCCTAAGCTGCTTAAAACAACTCTCCCCCTTCCATGTTGCAATCTGCCTTTCATTTCTTTTATCACATCTATAAGTCACTCTTCTCCCAGGATGGGAATCAAAGCAGTGTACACTAGGAATGCAATCCTTCACTAAATTTCTTTTTCAAGGAGGCCACAAATAATTTATGCAATATTCTTCCCTCTGTGAGAAAGTCTTTGAAAATCACAGAGTTTTCAAAGCCTTTTTTGCCTCCAGAAACCCTGACGAGAAAAATTCTGAACTGATGAGAATCTTTGCAGTTCAGGACTTATTCTGCACAAAATTTGCAATTGGCTGATTTGCACCAAAAGCAGCATTTTGAGAGGTAGGAAATGGTTTTTTTCTTCCTTCTGTAGAGGAATATTCTTCAAAGAAAATGCTGTTTCCTGCAGGAAAAAACTGTTGTTTTCTGTGCAAAACAATCACATATCAATTTGGTTGCAAATATAATATAATAATACATATATAATATAATATAATATAATATAATATAATATAATATAATATAATATAATAATACACAAATTTGCATGTGGTTATTTTGCACAAAATGCAGTATTTTTTTCCTTGCAGGAAACAGCATTTTCTGTGAAGACTATTTCCCTACAGAAAAAAAGAAGCTATTTCCTGCATCCCAAAATGCTGCCTTTGATGCAAATCAACTACTTGCAAATTTTATGCAGAATAAGTCCTGAACTGCAAAGATTCTCATCAGTCCAGAATTTTTCTCATCAGGATTTCTGGATCTTCAAAAACCATGTTTTCCAACCGTTTTCCATATCTTTTCAAATATTCTTTCCATGCCTAGCTGTGCACAGGAATCCCGGATTGTCCCACTTTTAGGTACCAAACAGGACCAGAGCCAGTGATACATGTACACACAAACTAAAGTCCATCTACACTACATAGTACAGAAGTCTGATACCACTTTAACTGTCATCACACCATTCTACACTATCCTAGGATTTGTAGTTTAGGTAGATTCTGAGCATTCTCCACTAGAAAGGTACTGTTGTTCACCCCCCCCCCAAAAAAACCCTATAGTATCAGTGCTCTCTACCAAAGAATTCTAAGTCCCAATTTATCCTCTGCTGTTCTACTTTCCCAACTACTTTAAAAACTTTCTAGTTTCTTTGTCCTTCCACTTTCCTGCTTTGTCCTCAGCTTACATCTGTTGCTGCAAACTGCAAAGTGCAAAAGGAGCTCAACAGAGGAGAGAAGGGAGGAGAGCAGAGAGAAAAATCTTGCCCTTCCCAGTAGGCTCAGGCAAAAGCAGACTGCTGCAACCACTCCTCAGTTGTGTGTTCTTCCTCATTAATATTTGCCATCTTGGCCACACTCTGATGTAGCTTGGCCACAGATGTCCCACTTTTCATCTGTGAAATGCTGAAGAGTTATGTCATTGCGATCAGTGAAATTTAAATAGGAACAATTTTGCATCTGAAAGCCAGCATGGTGCAGTGGTTTGAGCATTGCACTACGGCTGTGGAGATCAGGGTTTAAATCTTGGCTCGGCCATTTTAAACCCATGGTTTGGCCATGTAAATCTATGTAAATCCTGGCTTGGCCATGTAAAATGAGTGACCCTGCGCAAGCCACACTCTCTCGGCCTCAGATAATGGCAACAGGCAAACCCGATCTGAATCAACTTGCCAAGAAAACCCTTTAGGGTTGCCAGAAGTTGGAAACGACTTGAAGGCACACAACCACAACAATATTTCACCCAGCATATTTCATCTTTTAAATATATATATATATATATATATATATATACTGTATATACTCATATATAAGTCTAGAAACTTAGGTCAACTTATCCACGAGTCAATATATGTTCTGTATGTTAACTGTTATTTAAAAGAAGGAACCATTCCCTGATGAAAGGCAAGAGTATAATCTGTCCTGGAGCCACTGACCTTGATC
>CM034704.1:3332824-3349786 GCA_020142125.1 Phrynosoma platyrhinos
AGCATGATGTGCCAAAGACCATCTGCATTGCAGAACGCTGTAGAGGCAGAACAAGAACAGGGAGTAGATGTGGAGAAGCGTCTCCTCCTGTCTCTTTTTGTGAGTTACTTTTACAGATGTGAATTTAGGAGCTCCGATTATTATGGGCAGGAGCACCCCTTGTACCTTTCCTGCTAGTGACTTTTAGTTGCTATTCAGTGTTCCTTCCAGAAACACACAGACAAACCCAGTTCCTCAAAACAGCCTGTTCTTTGTTCGGCAATAAGAAGAGCGAGTAAGAGCAGGATTTATGTTCCCAAAAGAGGATCTGTATAGGAAAAAGAAAATGACGACGCAAAAGCCAAATGACAGGGCTCTGTGGGAAAACAGAGGAGTTTGGGGGAAGGAAGAGAGGAGCTTTGTGGGAAATATACTGGAACGCCGGGCTTCGGTTTGTTAGCAGTTGGGATTGCCAACCATGACAAAGGGAAAGCAATATATCTCCATGCCTGAAATGGAAGAGCTTACGTCCTTTGAGAAGTTTGTTGTAGAGTCCGCAGCCAGAAGGCAAAAGCTGATCGCTGGGGAAAATGTTCCTGTGATAGGAAGAGTGTGCATCCTTATCAAATACCAAGGCCCTCAGCAAAGGGACCTGCAAGGCTTAGCAATAAAAGAGGGAGAAAGAGCAAAGTGAGACTCAGTTGAGAAGAAATATATGGGCTGGAGACGAAGAAAATGACACTGTGATGGGAAGCCCTGAATGCCCGGCCGAGGCCCTTTCAAATTACACAATTTTAGAGCTATGATTTCATTTCAATTGCCATGGAATATGCGATCCTGGGATTAACAGTTTTAGGAGCGGTATTTCAAATTCTCAGCCAAAGAGCTCTCCTACTTCACCCAACTACCAGCTCCATGATTCCATAAGACATAGCCATGGCAATAATAGTGGAATCGTAGTGTTCTGCAGGGACAGTAGATCTCGATTCTTCCAATTCCTGACAGATGTTGAGAACAATGAACCAGTTTTTCATCCCATAGCTTTGGGACAGCCAGGAATTTTGTCGCACAAAACTACAAATCCCAGAATACTATATCATTGAGCCACGGCAGTTAAAGCAGTGTCCAATTGCATTAACTGGGAAATCTATAAGCAGCCATAGTTCAACAACTTCTGGAGGGCTACAAAATTCCCAACCTTGGACTCAATCCCATTGCTAGTCTCAACTAGAACAGGTCCATTCCTTGTAAGTTAAATAGTTGGGCTAATGCTTTACGTAAGTTTCACTATTTTACTAGATCTATACTGGTTGGGATAAAGAGTAGGATACAGGCCTATTGGATAAGGATTATACACTCTTGGGATGCATCTACACTGCACCATTAATGCACTTTGACACCAGTTTAACTGCCATGGCTCAATGCCATGGAATTCTGGGGTTTACAGTTTTGTGAGATAATCAAGCTGTATCTATCAGAGAGCTCTGGTGCCACAACAAACTACAAATTCCAGCATTCTATAGGACGGAAGCCATGACAATCAAAGGGTTGTCAAACTGCATTTATTCTGCAGTGTGTCAGCAGCCTTGAACTGGATGTTCAAGCAGATGGAGACCTTTACTGGAGCTTAGATATGGCCCTTCAAGCTTGAAGCCCAGTTTGCCAACCTTCCAGGTAAGTACGGCATCAAGGATGGCACTATTAGGCAGCTGCCAAAGTCCAGAGCCCTTAAGGGGAGCAATAGTGGCATTAAAAATACCAGCAAGGGAAATTCTGGGAGTTATAGTCAAAAACAGAAAGTTTTCCAAACAATAGTGGAATGAGTTGGGAATCAACCCTGATTCACACCATCTTTCAAGTGGATGTACTGGGAACTAAACATGAGATCTTCTGACACAAAGAATATATTACTGAGTTATGGATTATTCCCATTCCACATTTTATGCATTGAGCTCATGTGAGCTGTTCCCAGGAGGAAAGCGTGCATGAATTGGCTATCTGTTCAGGAAGCTTGGAAAATTGCAAGTTTAAAATCCTGGCATTTTCTATCTTCCCAGAATAAGGATCTATTGAGAACTGGAGTTCTCTCTTGCCTCATTCATTTCTACACAGCTTTATACCTAGATCTCTAAATCAGGCTCCCTTGGTATATTCCAATGAGGTATACCTGTACTGCCAAACCATATACCTTAGACACATATGGAAACCACACCAATATTTACCCACAAACCAAGACAGCTAAACTGACTTACACCACAAATCTTCACAAGATGCCAATGGAGAGTCTAGCCTTTGCAAATAACCAATCTCATAGTCCAAGACTGGACCTTGGCCATTCAAGGGCTTGGCTGTTTGACCAAGCATCTCAGTAGCCGCCAAATGTGTACTGTACTTCCCAATAGCCATGCAGGGTCATTCAAGGTTGTGCAAGACTTTCCCAACCTCTAGCCTAAAAAAAAGAAAGGATCAAAGTGATGATTTCAGCTGGCTGAGTAAAAGCACCAAAGAACTGCTTAAGAAATAAGTGCATCTGAGGAAGTAGATCTAAGTCTACAAAAGCTCATGCTGCCAACTTCTTTCTTTCAGTCAGTCTCAAAGGGGCTACAAGATCTCTTTACGTACTGATTCCACAGACTAACACAGCTAAATCTTTGAATTCTGCCTGAAGAAAAGTGATATTATTGAGCCAATTCATAATTATCCCAGATCGCTGAATTGGAAAGGACCAATTCAGGTCCTGTTTAGGGCTTTGAGGTTGCCTACAATTGCTGCTGAGCAGCAAACTCTCTGCAGTAAATAATGCAATAAAGCTTAAGCTGGGCAAGAATGGGAGTTTGTTCTAACTGATCTTGCTGTAGCTGCATGCACCTGCTTACAATGCACAAGTCACACAGCAGCTGCCTCCAGAGATCCTTACTCACTATTCATAAACAGAGAGAAAAAGGGAGAGTAGATAAGCCTGCCCCACCAGCTATACCCAGCATGTTTTTAAAAAGTATACATACAGTATATTTGTGTGCTGTGTGCCTTCAATTCATTTCCGACTTGTGGGGACCCTAAGGCAAACCTATCATGGGGTTTTCTTGGCAAGATTTGTTCAGAGGAGGTTTGCCATTGCCTTCCCTTGAGGCTGAGAGAGTGTGACTTGCCCAAGGTCACCCAGTGGGATTCATAGCCAAGCAGTAATCAAACCCTGGTCTCCAGAGTCACAGTCCAAAGCTCAAACCGCTATGCCTACTGGCCTCCAAAATAAAAATCATAAGGAAATTGGAGGTGGGTGAAAGAAAGAAAAAATGCCCTTGAGTGTATTTTAGAAGAAGCCTTTTCTTCACTGATCTCTAGAAAGGTCAAAATGTCTTGGTTTACTTATGCAAGGCTGATCTTATGCAAGAGCCGGTTGTTTCATTTGACATTTGCATATTGTTAGTTATGAATAAAAAGTTTGCAGGAACATGTTCTCCTCTTTTTGTGGTGAATGGACCTATATCTTTTCTTCCCCTGCTATTTCTGCCTCTGCTACCAAATTTTCTTTTAAAGAAGTCATGCTCAAGAACAACATTGACTTGGTGAGCTGACATGAGATCTTTTTGCAACTTTGAGTCGAACTGAAAGAAAGAAGTTGGCTAGTCTCAAAGGTGCAAAAAGATCTCTTTACGTACTGGGTTTACACAGCTACATCTTTGAATTGGTGAACTGGTGTTCCATATTCTTAATTCGAGGTTTGGATTGGAGTACCCAGGTTTGGATTGGATTTGGATTTGAGTACACATTTGAGCTCATAGTCTTGGCCTGGATTACCTGGTGCACATTTAAATGTGTAAATGTGAACTTAGGATTCATCTACAAGGCAAAAATAATGTGCTCTGACATCACTTTGACTGCTGTGGCTCCAGCCTACAGAATCCAGGGATTCTGTAGTTTTTCTGAAGCACCAGCATGCTTTGGCTGAGAAGACAAAAGACCTTGGTAAAACTACAAATCTCGGGATTCCACAGGATGGAGCTACAGAATCCAAAGTGGTATCGAACTGCATTATTTCTACACTGTAGAAATGCACCCTCAGTCCGGGTTGCAATATGGCAGATTTTATCTTTTCCTCTTTCTGCTGTTGTTCCTTAATCTCTTTAAATGGGAGAAGATTCTTGCCTTTTATAAGCGATCCCTCCTGCCCACTCCAAAGACTACTCTTTTCTGGCTCAGTAATATTTTCTTAATAGGAGTAACATTTAAGATCAACATTCCCCAGCCGAGGTATTTAATATTAGCAATACAAGCTGTTCTTTCAGTTGAATGCCTTTATTGTTACAGTGCCAGTCCTATGTGGATTATTAGTACTTAAGAAGGCAACACTGGCGCGTCATTTGGATTTTATTATATTTTTTACATGCCATTATTTGGAACTGTTGGTGTCAAGGGATTTGTGGTTCTGGGTTACATTCTGGATTCAAAATAAAACCCTCACTGTTGGTACCGTAACACAACTACGCACATAGATACCTACACAGGCACACCATTCCCCAATTGCCACTTTAAGCTAAAGTGAAATGCATCCAGTAAGCAGAAGTTCTCTTTCCTAAGATGAGTCCATTTTTGGTTCTTCAGCTACAAGAGAAAACTGTTCACCAGGGCTTTATTATACAGGGGAACTAATAACAATTTTTAAAAATCCAAAGCTTTGCTCAATACAGATTTTAAAGTTCCCTATTTACTATTATGTTTGAAAAACTAAGCACAGAAAAGCAGCTAAATGCACCATGGGATGGACACCGTTTCCGCTCTTGTTCTTGCACATGAAATCTGGAACACAAATGTTTCATAGGGAAATGTCACCGCAAGGTAAGGAAGCCTTGCAAATCTGCCCAATTTAATTGGGTCTTACAGTTGAAGGTCCACATATGGGGGAAACAAAGACGGAGAGTAAGATTGCATCCGCAGTGCAGAAACGACCCAGTTTGACACCACTTTGACGGCCAAGGCTCAAAGCTATGGAAGTCTAGGAATTGTAGTTTGGGTTGTGTCACCAGAGCTCTCATATATATGAAATGTATATTTTAATGTTGTAAGCCGCCCTGGTTGCAAAATTATTATTATTATTATTATTATTATTATTATTATTATTATTATTATTATTATTATGGCTAAATGTCTTGCAAAACTGCAGTTCCCAGAATTCCATAACATTGAGCTATGGCAGTTAAAGTGGGGTCATACTGGATTATTTCTGCCGTGCAGATGCAGCCTAAGACAGAAAGAAAGAGGGAAGGAAGGAGGGATTGAGGGAGATGTGAAAATAGGAACAGACATCTTGACCAAGAGCCCACATCAAAACTGTTGGGAGCATAAAGTTCCACCATAAGTCAGAAATGGCTTGAAGACAAGGAACACCAATGACGACTAACAGATAAGTTGGAGCAGGTTCAGAGAAGGATAAGAGGTATGGAGAACAAAACATGAGGAAAGGTTGAAGGACCTTGGCATGTTCAACTTGGTGGAGAGAAGACTGAGAGATGACATGATCATACTCTTCAAACTCCTCAAGGGCTGTCACAAGGAGAAAGGAGCAGGTTTGTTCTCTGCCACCCCAGAGCGTAAGACCAGGTTTAATGGTTTAAACGTTACAGGAGGGTAGATTTTGATTGAACATTAGAAGGAATTTCTTGACAGTAAGAGTGGTCTTGCAATGGAACCGAGATGGTGGGATCTTGTTCTCTGGATATCTTCAAAAAGAGGCTGGAGAGCTACCTGTTGGTGATGTTCTAGCTGGAGATCTTGCATTGAGTAGGGGTTTAGTCTCGTGGGCCCATGACTCTATCCCCAGAAGACAAAATATAGGATTACAGATTTACTACAACCCACAATTTACAACACACTCTTTCCCAAGAGCACCTAAGTCTCTGATGTTGCTTGGCCACATACGTCATGTTTTACATCTGTGAAATGTTGGAGGATATGCATTCTGATATTGGGGCTTCTAGCTGCAGAAGTGCTCCAGCAGTTAAGGAATGGGGAAATGCACCATTTCTTTAGTACCAGGGCTCCGAGAGTAAGTGGAATGGCGGCGAAAACTAACCTTTGATGGCTACAGTTAGAATCCCCACCTCATCCTTTCACCAGCCATCGTTAAACATTTATATCTCTCTTCACCACCCTTTCCAAGTGATTTATAGACAAGATCCAGCTGCTAAATATTTCAGTCGCCGGTGCTCATCATGGGCTGTTTTTTGGGCAAGGAGCCAGCCAGCAGATTTCTGCGCTGTATTGATCAAAAGCTTTCAGCTTCCTGCAGAGAGATGGTAGGGAACCTTGCCGAGAAACAACACAATCAGAGTGCCACTGGAACGCAAGCTGGCTTTGGAGATGAGACAACAAAGGAAAAGAACGGTGATCATTTTTCTGTGATGGAACAACCCTCTCTTATCTTAATTTTCCTCAGTGGGAGGCCTTGAACAACCTGTCTCCAGCTCAGCCAGACTCAATCCACCAGGCGAGTGTGCTGAGGCTAGATAAAACCTTTAGGCTTTCTGATCCCCCTGGATGGGACCACATATCCCTCCAACATTTTACAGATGAAAACCAGGACCCATATGTGGCCAAGAAATATCCGATTGTGGTCAAGATGGGAGGAGTCATTTATGTGGGAGAACACACCAGCTAGGAGAGGTTGCAGCAGTTTGCTTTTGCTTGAGCCTACTGGGAAGGGCAAGACTCTGCCTCTCTTTTTTCCTCCCATCTGCTCCTTACCAGGCTACACAAAGTGACACACCTTCGTCCCTCCACATTTGTGGCTTTGACTTTTGCGCGTTTGATTATTCATGGATTTTATCAATATGTGCTCTCTGGGAATATCTAGGTCTTCCAGCGCAATTCTGTGGTCAACTTTAACCAAATGTTGCACTGAAGGACCTAGAGATTCCTAGAGAGAACACTCCGCTAGGCATTTGTAGCTCCTCCAGCGCAATTCTATGGTCAGCGTCTGGCAGATGTTGACCATAGAGTTGCGGTGGAGGACCTAGAGATCCCTAGAGAGGTGTTCTCTCAGATAAAAACATAATGCTTTTGTTATTTGCGGTTTTTCCACATTCATGGGGGTCCTGTGCCCCTAACCCCAGCGAATGTGGAGGGACGAGTGTATAAAGGATAGAAACATTTAAAACTTTAAATATATTCTTAGCTGGTTATAGTATGCCGTCTCTGGTATAAAGAACTTTTTTGATTTCTTTTCTCCGTTGCTGTTTCAATGAGCGTCGCTAGGCTTGTGCGACAGCATGCATGCCTTTCAACACGCTTTTCCTCTACTCCACTTTTGACCCATCGATATCGTCTTCAATATGCAATCCAATTCTGGGTGCATATTTTAAAAATCAGCTCACAGCAATCGGATTAAGCGGCTGGCACATTAGGAGAGGTGCCAGATGTAAATGTAAGGCACCACTGCCTGCTGAGAAATGGAAAAGAAATCTGGTATTGGTTTTGAATTTCCCTATGAATATATTCATCTCATACAACCCAGGACCAGCAGTGGAGTGAAGTGTCGCTGGCCTTACGAATCTGTATATTTCTATCGTTTTTAACCGTTTATTAATATATAACATACCCCCTAACTGTTTCGATTTGGCAGGGACAGTCCCAGGTTACTTTTCAGAGATGTTTTTTTAAAAGTTCCCAGTTTCTCTCTCCTCCTCCCACTTTCTCCCTTGGTCGACTTCAGTCGCTGCAAACTGAGTTAAAAGTGGGGAAGGAGTTTGCATTCATTTAACAGGGAAAGAAGAGAGGAAGGGGCAGAATCCTGCCCTTCCCAGTAGGCTCAGGCAAAAGCAACCCGCTGCAACCACTCCTAGCTTGTCTGTTCTTCTTCATTTTGCCTCCTTGACCAGACTCTGATGTTGCTTGGGCACATGTGTTCCCATTTTCAGCTGTGAAAAGTGGAAAGGTGTAATACAATGAATTGCAAAGAACTGCCAACTTATAAGCTAAGAAAAACAAAACAGAAGAGAAAAACAAACCTAAATGCAGGTAAGAGCCTCAGGACAACACATTGGACCACAGGTACAATGACAACAGACAGACAGATCAACATAGATACAAAATGGATACGAAATCTCCTTGGTACAAAATCATAAGTGTGAATGGGCCCTAAACCTGCTTTCAGCTTCTTTGTTGCATTTAATATGTTTTTAGTGTATTATTGTTATTGTTTTAAATGGTTTTAATTTGTTTACAATGATGACACCCTGATATCTTTTGATACAGAGTGGGACATAATTTTTTTTTTCATAAATAATACGTAGTAATAAATATAAATTTTACAGTAGGTCAGGAAAATAAAAAGTCTGGTAATATCCTTATCAGGCTCAAAGTAAGAAGACTGATTGGAAAGGACTTAAAGAGAACTTCTCATAGGATTCAGAAGGATTCATTCTATTATATAATAAAATATACAATAAAAGGATACCAAGGCTGCTGCCTCACTGCAGAATTAATGCAATTTGATGCCACTTTAACTACCATGGCTCCATGCTATGGAATCCTGGGATTTGTAGTTTGTTGTGGCACCAGAACTCTCTGACAGAAAAGGCTAAATATTTCACAAAACTGTCAAATCCCATCACTGAGTCATGGCTGTTAAAGCGGTGTCAAACTACATTAATTCTGCAGTGTAGACACAGGCCAAATTAAGGTAAAAATGCATCTTGGCTGTTGTTTATGGAAGCATATAATCAGTGGGTCTGGGGAATCTGTGTATTTTGAGGCTTGCAATGTGACGCTTTCTGGCAGAGATAAAAACGTTCACAAAACTAGGCTTACATTTAGAACATGCACATAACTTAATATGCATACGGCTGAAAAGAGCATGAATATGCCTTAGTAAGTGAGGAAAATTGCATATAAATTTAAAACTGTGTACAAAAAAATCTATGCACGGGGGGGGGGGGGAATGCTAAAAATATGTACAAAATTCTAAGTAAGAAGGTGGGGAAATCACAAGCCACGATGGAACTGAGAGTGCCAATGGGATTCTTAAAAACACAGCAAAAGAGAGACGGAGATAGTTGCACATCCCTATGCTTTCTTCTTTCCCAATAAAGCATTTGCACATCCCTATGCGTCCTCCTTTTTCAATACTAGAGAGAGGAAAAAAGGTCAAGTGATGAGATTTTTCCTCCTAAAATCGTAGCAGAGAGGACTGGAGTGGATAAAGATGGCAAATGGGAAAGAGGAGAGGCCATCTGCTTATTAGCGAGATGCTTTCATAGGCTTTCTATATTTAGAAGGCAGGGGGATTCAATATTTATAAGGCACACGTTCGATCAGGTGGTTAATTTCCGCTCCCAGGCAACGCGACGTGTTAATTCTGACACACGGCTCTCCTTGCACAACCAGACTACAAAGTTCCTTTCCCGTTTGGGGAGAGGAAGGCAGAGAGAACAAAATTGGTCATGCCAGTCTGATTCGGTCCATTCACACTTATGATTTGGAACAATGGAGGGTGCAAGATTACAAGATCTCCTTGGGAATGGTTTACCTTCATTCAGGAGTCCAAGTTTTCCAACATCGATAGACTTGTTGGGAAAGAATGGGAGAGCCAGCATGGCGTAGTGGTTTGAGTGTTGGACTAGGATGCTGGAGACCAGGGTTCAGTTCCCAGCTTGACCATGAAACCCACAGGGTGACCTTGGGCAAGTCACACACTCTCAGCCTCAGGGAATGGCAATGGCAAACCTCCTCGGAACAAATCATGCCAAGGAACCCTCATGATCAGTTTGCCTTAGGGGCGCCGTAGGTTGGAAATGACTTGAAGGCGCACAACAACAACCAACCTTTCAACTAAAAAGTGAAGACAGTCATGTCGACATGTAAATGTTCTTGTCGGAGTTCCATGTGCGCCTTGCCTGCCGTAAAATGTGGCGACGTTGTCATGGTGGGTTATACAGTGGAAAAGGCTATTGCTGAGACTTGGGGATCTTCCGACCCAGGTGCTGAAATAACAATGGCTGCATCCGCACTACAGAAATAATCCAAGTTGACACCACTTCACAGACATGAAGGAGGAAAGGGGCAAAGGACAATCAGCCCCAACGCTAACATGCAAATCAAAAGCAACTTTGGAAACCCATGGAAGAAAAGTACCCCTAATGGAAAAGGTCTCTCTATCCTCAAGTATGCTTAGTTTTAATTTCATGGCATTTGTCTCTCTCACGCATAGGATCCCGGAGGGAACATGGTTGGCATGGAAACTATTGCCTGAATGAATGGTTGGTGCTTCAATTCTTTAAACAGTCCTAGGATTCTTTCTACTTTGCACTAGGGCCAGGTACAGGCAAATAAAAAGGGCTTTTTTTTGCAAAATAGTATTTGGGAAGAAGGTGGAGTGTGGGGATGCGAGGAGAAGAGGCATCTGGACCGGCTCTACCATTGGGCAACAGTTTTTAGCCTGAATCCAGTTGGTCATTCCCTGTGATGTTCTGGGCTTTCCATCATCATCATCATCATGATCATCATCATCATCATCATTTTATTTTTATTGGATTTATTAAACAATAAATGCACAACAAATAATACATATAAATACAAGACGTAGAATTCTGTAACAATACATAACAATCTCCCTTAATTCATGCATAATGGCTGTAAGGCAATGGCTGACTTCCTTAGTCACCCTTCTCTAATTGCTAAGTGTTGGAATGACAAGTATGCAAAACCTCTGTCAATGTAATTAAGGTATGAGCAAGGAAGGCAACGCAATATGCAAAGGAAAGACCTAGAAGAGAGGCAGTTAACCTAACAGCAAGTGCTTCAGACAGAAGAAAAGCACCTTTTTTTTGCCATTCTGACCTTTTGAAAAATGTAAATGCACAAAAGAGGGGGAGGTTAATAACTTACCTAAAGACGAGGAGTGGGTGGGGTGTTCATTTTTAGTGATTTAACAATTCTTTCAAGGCACAGACTACTTGGATTTGTTAACTGTACTTATTTAGGGACTTTGCCTTATGCTCTTGGGAAAGAGCAAGTTGTACGTTGCGGGTGGTAGTAAATCTACCTATGTTTTGCATTCTGGAGATAGAATCCTGGTCAAATTGTTTTTGGATGGTTTCTGTCCTCTCCCTCAATGAGTTAATAATTCAGTAGATGCTTTTCTGCATTTACTGCTGTGTTGATTTTTAAAAAAAGTTTAATTGATCATTTCAAAAGACGTTATTGAAAAGCCTTGGGCTTATTGAGCAAAGGCAGGGTGAAAATGTATCAAATAAGCACAAGACTGCTAATTCAAAAGAACCAGGGTGATGTAGTGGTTTTGGTGTTGGACTAAGACTCCAGAAGACCAGGGTTTGAATCCCTCCTAGCCATGCAAACCTATCCATGGAAGCCATGGGGTACCTTGGCCAAGTCACTCTCTCTCCGCCTAAAAGTAAGGCAATGACCAACCTGCTCCAAAGAAATCCTGCCACATCGGAGTTGACATGAAGGCACATAGCCATTAACAAAATTCAAAATATCCCATATCTTGCGGAGAGGAAACATAGAGGAGGGGGAGATTTTTGCCAACTCTTTCCATGTGTCATTTCTATACCTTCTCCTTCTCCTCCTCCTCCTCCTCTTCCCGGATAGAAAACAGGCTTAAGAAGGCCTAACCTCATGCAATAACAAAATAGGATTTAACAAAAGGCTCCACAGGAAATAAGGGGAAATGAGATTATACTAATTCAAACACTGCATAAGGAATGGGCCAGCTGTCTTAATTCAGGCAATGTGCATTATTAATTATTTATATTTTAATTCTTCCCTCCCTATTACTCTCATGGGAGGCTTGCTTCTCTTGGTAAGACTTCCTTCAGTGCCTTGGTCAGGAAATTGAGAAAAAATCAGTTTCTTTAAAGGTCAAATGCTACAAGCTAGTTAGATTTGTTCCTTCACAAAGAGCCTGGCTTTCTTCACCGACATAGGTTGGAAATCATGATTTTGCATGTTCTGGACAGAGAGGAGAGGGAGAAGAAAGCAGGGAACATGTGCACCTATCCACCTCTTCCCCAAAATGGTGGTTATCCTGTCTCTATGCACCAACATTCTCACTTTGCAAGGACAATCCTGTATTATACACTTTCCCCAAGAGTCAAGATTCTCTAATGAAAACCATATATTCTGAAATACAACACTCCCATTTACAGGAGATTAAACACGACAACATAAAGGTCAATAAAATACAGTTAAAAGCCTAAGCAAGAATACTGAATTGCAATATTATCCTCCTTGGTAAAAGACTGGATGCCACATGGTATACTTTTTCAGAGAGAGTCAGGCACCCCAGGGAATAACTTTTTCAAACTCCCTGTCTTCCTTGTGAAAATCCACATAGTGTAGTCATTTGAGTTTTGGACTAGGACTCCGAAGATCAGGGTTCAATTCCCTGGTTGGTCATGGAAACCCACTCTCAACCCCAGAAAACCCAGTGACAGGTTCCCCTTAGGGTTGCCATAGGTCAGAAATGGCTTGAAGGCACACAATAACATTTCCTTTGCAGCCAACAGCCATTTCATTGAAACAGGGAATCCTGCAGACCATGGGCAATATGTGTATTCTAGGACCATATTTGAAGGTTGTGACTTCTAAGATCTCTAAGGAGGGCTTTCACTTGGTCCCATCGCATAGGACATGAGAGACAGCCTTCTTAGTAGCTGCTCCCAAAATGTGGAACTCCTCCTCATAGAAAACCCTGTTCTCTTTCCACCAGCATATTAAGCCCTTTTTATTTAGGCAACCATGGAATGATTTTAATCATATGGCAGGATGCAGCCTCCGATGGCTTTTTAGCCTGAAAACTAGGAAGCAAGAGCTGTTCTAGCAGCAGCGTGGAATATAAATGTTACTAACTGATTGATTTCTTGAATAATATAAACACAATTGATTGATTCATTCATTAAGTGAATTCTTCAAATACTGAAAGGGCTGTCATACCGAAGAGGGCAAAGTCTTGTTCTCTTTTGCCGTGAGGGAGGGATGGTTCTACGGATCTCGAATTATGGCAGGGTAGATTTTTGACAAGAGCCAGGGTGTTTTAGCTGGATTATGACTATGGAGATCAGGGTTTGATTCCCTGTTCAGCTGTGGAAACCCACTGGGTGACCTTGGGTGAGTCACACACTCTCAGTCCCAGAAAACCCAATGATAAGTTCGTCTTAGGGTTGCCGTAAGAAAGAAACGACTTGGAGGCACACAACAACAACAAGATTTCTGTTGAAATTTAAGAATCAATGACTTTTACAGTAGAACCACTTGCCTGGGGGTGGGGGTTTTGTTCTCTTTATCGAGCCACAGAGATTGAGTGCCCATCTGTAGGAAATGTTATATGTTTTTATAAATGTTTTGATTATTTTAATTATGAGATATTTAATACTGTTTTAAGAGGGGTGGGTTGGCCTAGGGGTTATATTGTATGGGTTTTTATGTAAGCTGCTTGGATTGTCTTTTTCAATAAGCGGGATATAAATAAATATTATTATTATTATCATTATCATCATCATCATCATCATCATCATCATCATTATTATTATTAAATGCTTTGCTTCTGGATGCTCTGTGCTGAGTAAGGGTTAAACTGAGTAAGAACTATAGGCTTTTGGATAGTGTGAACTAATTGGGCATTCGACTGGGTGAGCATCATATTGACTCAGTGTACTGGATATATGAACACTGGGTGCTGGTGTGTCATACTCCCACTCCCCTTGAGAGTTTGACTTCAGAAGACAAAACAGATCTACTATAAACGTTCCCTCCTCCAGATCATCCTGACAGCCACCTGAGTTCTCCAGAGGAGGAGATGGCAAGAGAGATTGCTCCAAGTCCTTAGGAAAGGCAAAGGCTTTGGCGTTTGGCACAAACCCAGTCCTTCCCACACAGATGAAGTGAGAGGCTGTGTGCATACAGATGGAAAACTCCATCTTGAAATAGGGTCTGCAAGTTGGGTGGCACTGAGTTGGCTGGCTTTATAATTCAGGGGCCTTTCCCCATTCGGTTTGCTGGAAGCAAACTTGGTTTCTCTCTCAGCCTGTGTCTACCGTGAGATAGGACTCTGTGATTTACGACTCTTGACTCTTGTTATCTTGTTACTCCTACTTGGATTCTGCTTTGATTTACGGTTGTTATCGGACACTGCTAGTTCATTAGACTACTGCACTTTTGGCACTCTGCGTTCTGTTGGAGCTGAAAGCAGGGCACAGTGGTTCCCATAGGGTGATAAATCTGTTCCATATCTTTAAAGGAACGATTCAAGGCACTGAACCTATTTAGGAACAGGCTTCAGCACTTTGGAGAACACCATTAAAATGTGGAGTGGATTTATCATCTCAATGATGCAGCAGCCTCCAGCTGGCATTGCACTCAAACATGAGTTAAATATCAATTGGAGCAGTTTCCACACTGTTTACTTTTAGTACAAATGTGCCATCAGCATTGGTCAAAGCCAGCAACTACAGCCCCTAAACTCCACAATTACAGTCGGTGGGAAGTCTGTCCAAACTGTTCAAAGTTACATTTTGAACTTTAGGGATGCCAAAGGACTGTTACAGATACAAGTTACTCACCTGACGAGAATGCTTCTGTTCAAGGCTTTACTGTGTCAAGCTTTCATCCAGCCTCTTCTTCTCTAGCATAAGCTTATTACTGTGGGGTTCCTTTCCTGAAATAAGATTTACATAATTCAGAATTACTTGTGACGACTGGGACATTAGCAAGCCATTTCTCTGTTCTCGACTCCCCCGCTCCTCCCCTGTCTCTGAGTTATGAACATACTGGATTACATCCCAGCTTGAAATTTAGAATAATTATGCTTCGCTATATGAGACCTTTTGTGAGAAGAGATGGCATTTATTTTTCTGCCTGAAAAATGTCTGACTAACTTGCATAATTTTCATTTTATTTTGAAAACTGTCTTAGCCACATTTTGGGTGTTTCAGGCAAAACATTTTTCAAACTGTGCATCATGATTTACATTGACATTACATTGATGTAACTGACAAGCCTGATTCGCGTGGGTATACTGACATGCATGGTATCAAGAAAGTGAGAAGAAGGAAGCAAAAAGGAACTGGTGAGGAAAAAAAATATCCACAAGGGCTTAGGGATTGCTGAGGATTTGGTTCAATCCTCAATTTTCAGACAGCTGAGCTGATTTGAATTTCATCGACTAATATGCAGGTCAGAACACACTCATCCTTCAGATTACACACTTCTCCAAATTTTGCTCTGCTCCAAAAAAAAAAAAAAGTACCCCAAATGCTATATTGGGATAAAATTGCATTTTAAAAGTGTGCATTTTACTAAATAATTACATGGCATCTTTCTTTTAAAATAATAATAATAGAAGAGCACACACTGATAAAGAAACAGAATGGGATGGATTTATTAATGAACACATGGAAGAAAGACACTTTTAGAATTAGATTTGCCCATCCATCACTACAAGATATGATCCAAAAAAAACTGTAAGACACTTGCACTTACAACAATGGAAAAAACAACAACAGCTAAGCTAAAAATGGATCGCTTGAACATGACAACCTGTGGTTGTGAGATTTTTTTTGTGGCTATTTCATGAATCTGTTAAATGACACAAGGTGAAAACAGGGCTGGATACAGACTTAGGTTTAAAGAAGATGGAATGAAATTGTTGGGACAAATTTGTTTGGATTCAGTCCTGTATTCCTGTAGCATCCCCAGTTTGGAATGATATAAAGATGACAACACAGGGTTGGATTTTTGCAGGACCAAAGCAGAACAGCGGAGGACAGGGGGTCTTGGAGAGGTCTCATCTGCAGGTTCACCATAAGTTGGGATCAACTCGAGGGCAGTTAACAACAACAGATGAACACCAGGGCATAGCCTGTCATTTGTATGGTACAGCTGTGGAAGTATCTGTTGTACAGCAGAAAAGCACATTGCACCTGGATTGATTCAATAAACAAAGTCCAAATCCTGAGTCTGCAAAACCTGAACAGGCCTTGAGATGACTCATGGAGGTCTCTCATCCATGAAGCCAACTGGATGACAAATAACAAGAACAAATACACAATGGAACTATTTGGCATATTTCTGAACTCTTATACTATGTATGTTTATTCAGATGTAAGACATATTCTATTCAGTGTTAACTTTCTTCCAGTTAAACACTCATGGGATTACAATTTCAAAAGCAGAACTGCCCTACAGTGCAATTCTATGCATGTCTACTCAGAAGTCCCATGGATTTCAATGGGACATTGCCTCAAAGAAATATGCATGGGGCAGCACCATTCCATGCACATCTACCCAGCAGATCTACTATACTGAGTTCAATGGGACTTATAGACAAGTAAGTGCAGATAGGTTTGCAAAATCTAAGTGGGCAGAATATTGGCTTCTAGTTTCTCTAAGTGAGGTCAAAGAAAGTAAATAGCAATCTGCAAGAGATGAATCAAATGAAAGGGGGAAAAAGAGAGAGAAATCTCATGGAGGAAGGAATATGTAAATGTTTTTCTTCCCCTCAAAATTCCATTTCTGCCGGGCCTTGGGTCTCTAAGTTGTAAGATTTTCAGAAAATGCACCCAGAAATAGTTATAATAGCCACTGTCTTAACTGTATATCACAATGTATATCACCTTACCATCTTGCATAAGCTGCTCTCTAGGACCAGCTCAACCGTACTGCAGATCTTTACACCAATAATAATGAGAGAGGAATGGCACATACGCCAGACACACAAAGAAACACAATAATGCCTGCCTGAGGTTGTCCAGATTCTCCAGTGGGCCATTTGCCAGACAACGAAATTCAGAGAAAGCTTTTGTATATTTTATTCCATGAAAACGGTTCCATGCCTCATGCAACCTTTCAAAGCAAGGGCACATGGTAGTGAAAGGCTGGAGAATGTGCATTTATTTATCAGGAGTAATCTCAGTGAACATTCGAAAGCCTTATAGGCTGTGGAACTGAACTGCGCATCAAATTTTTGTC
>CM034704.1:3357143-3368788 GCA_020142125.1 Phrynosoma platyrhinos
GATGGCCATGGCAAACCCCCTCTGAAGAAACCTGCCAAGAAAACCCCTTAGGGTCGCCGTAAGTTGGAAGAGACTTGAAGGCACACAACAACAAAAGTGTGCAAAAAACTCTCGTGATCTCACCTTATGGAAAGAAAACTTTCTAAACCATTCCTTCTTTCGTGCATTTACATTCCTGTTCTGCCAGAGGATGATGGGGATGGAAGTGGGGTCTAAGTGTCAGAGGTGGTTCCTGCATTTGTTCCCTACTAGATGCATTTCTCTGGCTTTTGCTGGAGAAAGGAAAATGTTGGATGAGTGGAGTGAACTCTGGCCTGATCTAGCCAGCCTCTTCATTTATTCTTATCATTTATTTTGTATTCAATTAAAAACTCAATTGAATTTAACATTCTGACTCTTCGGAGAGTGGGTGGAAAAAGTATTTTAGTAATGACATACTGAGAAGATATAGACCCAAATTAAGTCACAGTTTTTGAAAGAAAAGGGAGATGCACATGATATTAACCATGTTAAATTGTTTTCTCTACCACCATTTTTAATGAATGGTTATGGATTTGAGAACCAGGGAGCAATGCAATAGGATCAGCAATGGGCATAATGTTATTAAATACTCAGCAATACTATGGATATACCTACATTTTATGCAATATCCATGGATACTGCATCCAAAGAAGCAGATTTAGATCCACAAAAGCTCATGCAAAAATACAAACCAGTGAAAGGTACCGCAACATTTCCCCCTTCCTTTTTCCTTCTTCCTTTTTCCTTTATGAATGGCAACTTTAGAAGAGAAGGCATTACCTCTTAAATGCTTAGCTCCACATTCTTCACATATTTAAAACAATATATGCCCTGTCTTTTCTTCCAGAAGTTCAGAGAAGCTAATTTGATTAAAAATTATGAGTCCTTTCACCATCCTCAGCAACAAAACCTAAGTACTAAGCACATTCTTTCAACGTACCCTAGAAACACAGAGTATTAAAATGCATTTTTAAAACGGCAGCAAAAAATAGCAGCAACTGAAGTAGATGGAGATTAAAAGGAGCAATTTGCTCTTACAGACTAAATACCTTCCTTAACGGGAAATTCTTTTTTCCAGCTTCTGCAAGAGGAAGCGAATTACAGAGCCTTAAGAAGACTGCAATGTCAATAGAACAATGGGTACTTTATACTCACTTGTTTCTGTGTAGCGTTTTGCAGAGGACAAACGTGTATTGCAAACCTTAACCATGCATTTGAAAAACCCAGAGCTTGGAAAGCTCCTTTTGCAAAAAGAATTATCGTATATACTCGACCATAAGTGGATCTCATGTACAAGTCGAAGGCAAGTTTTAGCGCCAAAATTATGGATTTTGATATGACCCGCGGATACGTCGAGGGTAAGACTCAGGGTCATGTAACAAAGGATCTAAAGCAGTGGTTCCCAAACTTTGGTCCTCCAGATGTTTTGGACTTCAGCTCCCAATATTCCTGACTGCTAGCCCAGCTGGCTGGGACTCCTGGGAATTGAAGTCCCAAACACTTGGAGGACCAAATTTTGGGAATCAGTGATCTAAAGGATGAAGCCAAAGAAAACAATGCCAAAGAATTTACAAAACTGCAGGAGGCAGAGTAGTTTTGTGTTCACACTGAAGGATGGATGGATGGATGAAAGAGTAGAGGGATGTCAGTGCTTCCAGGACAGATTACAGTCTTGCATTTCACCAGGAGACGGTTTCTATTTTTATGAGAGTTAAAGTACAGTACTTACATTCACCCGAGGGTAAGTCGACTTGGATTTCTTGGGTCAATTTTTTGACTAAAATTTCTAGACTTGTACATGAGTATATAGAGTAAGTTTCCATTATTAGTTTCCAACAGTCCTCAACTCTTACTGTCTTTACTTTTTTGTTTCTCACCAGTAACTAAAATAACAACGTTTACATAGTTGCTTTTTTAAAAAATGAAGGCCATGGACCATTGGCCTGGGCTCCAAAGCACTTTGTTGTTGTTGCTATGTGCTTTCAAGTCTGATTTGTGTTGACCCTGATACAAACCTATCATGGGTTTTTCTTGGCAAGTTTCTTCAGACGGGGGTTGCCATTGCCATCCTCTGAGGCTGAGAGAGTGTGATTTGCCCAAGGTCACCCATTGGGTTTCATGGCTGAGCTGAACCCTAGTCTCGAGAGTTGTAGTTCAACACCCAAACCACTGCACTACACTGACTCATGGTCCAAAGCATATTCTCCAATCCTGGCTATGGTGGGAGTAGGCAAAATAAGGGCATTGCTACCCAAATAAAAATTCTGCTCCTCAAATGAAATTTTCCTTCAGTCCCCAATTTTTTAGCAATGCGGAGAATGAGGTTCTGAAAATCATTGATCCCCCTAGACCTGTTCTATTTGCAACTGTTCTCTTTGGTGCAGTATGGCAATATTTACAATAGCAAGACATTTGGTGTCTGTATATGAACCATCAGCTTTGAGGGCCTCAGCTATTCTCGCTCTGTTGGAAGCATTCACTATATCTGAAGAGAAACTGAAATCAACAAGTCTAGTTTATAAACGTCTGCTGGACAATATGAAATGTGATTTCAAAGAAGTCAGAACAGAATGGGGAAAAGAGTCAGATTATTTTGGGCAAATCAATCTATGGAAAAGTGCCACTGCATCAATATTTAAACTCTCTTTAGATAGACCTAAAACTGCATTTGGGAACAAAATAAATAAATAAATACATGTTGTCTTAGCGATACTGGACACAATTACATTTTTTTCAAAAAGAAACTATCTACTTTAGCTAAATGTTGACTATGTAATATAGATAATTCTTCATTGTGGCATTTAATGTGAGCATATCCAGTGGTTGCCCCATTTTGTTTGGATGTTTGACAATGTATTCATTTTTGTATTAGAAACTTCTTGGTATTTATAAACCTATATGTACTTCTAAAGTATATCGCTACAGTTAACGTGGTCATATTGTGCATGTTTTTATGGTAGCTGAAAAATTTAGATTCCAAGATTGGAAAGATTAAATGTTCCTCATCCATCATTCAATGATCTGACGATCTTACTGCTTTAGCCATGCAAGAACATGTGTTGTACAAACATTAACTTAGAGAGAATGTAATTTTTGGAGACATGATCAGCTTATACTAATGTAGATCTTTAGGCCATAATGTAATAGTTTGAATCATAGGAGTTGGTTGACTCGAAGGAGCCAAGGAACAGGAGAGACATGCAAGGATTTTGGAAGGAAATCTGTTTTCCATACTGGCATAGGACAACCAGTGGTGGTTGATGGCTTGATGGTAGTGAATCTGTTTTGGGTTTTAGTACAAACTTAAGGATACCAGACCTATTGTAGTGTTGTGCTGCACCTTCAATGTTCAAATGTAAACCTATAGTTGTTTCACCACCTCACTGACATGGAAGCCCACCAAGATGAAAAGCAATGAAAGCAGCAGTAGTCTCGACAATGTACAAAGTCCAGATTAGATTGAAACCCCTGTTTGGGAATTGGATTCACCCAGAAGAGCAAAACCCTCAGGGACAATCCCAGAGGCTACTGTAATGTTCCTTTGTCACGAAATCTTTCTTTACTCTTTATGGATGAATCAATGATGTCCTGTGTGACAACTGTGAAAATGGCGACACTGTCTCATATTGAAGTTTGCTTTATTAATTCTAGCAAATATTCCCTGTGTATGCAATCACACTCAAAGATCCTCTTGGGAGCTTTCCCTTCCATGCATGTATTTAAAATGCTCAAGAAAATCCAGAAACACTTTTCCAATTGAATGGGAGTGGAGCATTCTGAGACCTCTTCTGGATTGGTTCGCCACCGGGCGGTATATAAATAAATATTATTATTATTATTATAATTATTATTATTAAAGGGACATCTTTTTTCTGTGTTTTCAATGAATTTATCCCATGTGGTATTAACCGTTTTATACTTTTTTCCCCATATCTAAAATGTCCAAGAAGGTGAACATAACACCATTGCACTGTTAGTTCACTTAACCTTGTTGGTTGCAATAGCTGTAAATATATTTAAATCACAGGCCATGATACATGGAACTAAAGTGGAAGGAGAAAACATGTTCATATTGTTCCAGGAACTGGTGAACAGGAGCCAGCGGGAGTACAGCACTGCAATAGACCAATGTTTCTCTGTTACAATGGCCGACACATTATTCAGTAGTTACGAGAGTCTAAACTGGATTTACAGTCTTGTACCTTTAGAGATTCATGTTTATGGTCCAATCTAAAAAAAAAAAAAAGGTCAATGGCAGGAATTATCTCAAGACATCTTCCACTGGACTGTCACTGATGTGTGCAAAGCCAGGGAGGCTGCAGACCACGAAAGAGATTATTGCACCAAGAAAGGCAAGACACTGACATACACACCCAGATGGCATCCTGTTCAATATTTAGGAGCTCATCAACCAGACTTATGATCTCGTAACTTTTATGATCCACATTTGTAGTTATTAATGACTGCTGTGACCCCAAAAGACTAACTTTTCAACCAGACAGTGCCCCAACCAAAGGGTGGCACTGGGAAATGAGATCTGTAGCGCACTCCCAGTTATGGGGCACATTGGAACAAGCAGTTGTGGCAGGATCCCTAGGGATCTCTCCAATTGCCTTTTCTCAACATTCCCCACAATCAGGAGAACACTACGGATGTGACATCCCAGCATGCTGTTCTGAAGCTCCTTAGAAACCCTTCAGTTTGGACATTTTGTGGTTGTGGTTGCATGCCTTCAAGTCATTTCTGACTTATGGCAACCCTAAGGCAACCCCAGAGAGCCAGCGTGGCATAGTGGTTTGGATGATGGACTGTGACTCTGGAGGCCAGGATTCGAATCCCCACTCAGCCACTAAACCCTGGGTGACCCTGGGCAAGTCTCTCAGCCTCAAGGGAATCATAGAATTGGATGGGACTTCAAGGGCCATCCAGTCCAACCCCATTCTGCCATGCAGGAATTCACAATCAAAGCATTCCCGACAGATGGCCATCCAGCCTCTGTTTAAAGACCTCCAAAGAAGGAGACTCCATCACCTTCCAAGGGAGTGTGTTCCACTGTCAGACAGCTCTGAAGGCAATGGCAAAGCTCCTCTGAACAAATCTTGCCAAGAAAACCCTATGACAGTTCCGCCTTAGGGTCACCATAAGTCAGAAATAACTCGAAAGCACACAGCACACGACACACAACACACACACACACAGAGGCAACCCTGTCATGGGATTTTTTTGGGTAAAGATTTGTTCATAGGAGGTTTGCCATTGCCTTCCCGAGGCTGAGAGTATGTGACTTGCCTAAGGTCAGCTGGTGGGTTTCACGGCCGAGTGGGGAACTGAACCCTGGTCTCCAAAGATCTGAAAAGTTAGGGAGTTGGGTCAGATATTGCTACAAATGGAGTTCCACTATTGTAGTGATGCAGAATCGCAGCCAACATCTTTTCGCAACTAGTCACAGTACTGAGCAAAAGCAATTGCCCAAGAGTCTTATCGCAAACATAACTGCCTGCTGAAGGGGAAAGGCGGCAGAATATCAGTAGAATATCAGCAAAGCACCCATTTAGAAATGTCCTATATTTAGATTTCCATTTTCAAGCCTCCCCAAAAAGCCTTCCATTCTTAAGTCTCTCTCCCATCCCTCTCCACCATCATCCTTGCTTTCTACCTCGGCTGCAAAGGCAAAAAAGGTTTCAAAGAAGTCAAAGAAAGTGCGAAAAACAAAGTGTCGCTCAAAGAGACAATCTGTCCTCACCTCCTTCTTATAAAATATATTATTTATTTTATAAAATGAAATTTTATATATATATAAAAAACATCCTTTGTGAAGCAGCAGCGAATATTTTCTCTATGGCTGAATAAAAATGAAGCTATTACCTTCACGAAAAAAGGAGGAGGAAAAGACAGCTTTATTAGCATTTTTATCGCTAGCTGTCACAAAAAAGAAGGAGCCACGTGCGTTCTCCAATTTTCCAGTGCTTGACATCTACAAGTGGGGAAACAACCGCTATAAGTGTGAGCAAGCAGGAGTGTGGTCAGATAAGAAGCAACCACATTTAGTTGGAGCAGTAATTGGGGGAAACCAACATTAGCTATTCAGCTTCAATGTTTAAAAAAGGAAAAGAAAAAAAAAGAAAACCTTTTCGGTCAGCATTCTTAGAATGCTTGGATGGAGGGCCGGCTCTACTGTTAGGCAGAAGGAGGTGCCTGCTCCAGAGACTAGGACCCGAAACAATGGATGCAAGCTGCAAGAAAAGAGATTCCACCTCAACATTAGGAGGAACTTCCTGACAGTAAGGGCGGTTCGACAGTGGAACCCTCAATGGAGATTTTGGTGGAGTCTCCTTCCCTGGAGGTCTTTAAGCAGAGGCTGGATGGCCATCTGTCGGGGATGCTTTGATTGGGAGTTCCTGCATGGCAGGGGGTTGGACTGGAAGGCCCTTGTGGTCTCTTCCAACTCTAGGATTCTATGATTCTATGATTCTATGAAGTTGCTATGGTTAGCAATGGTGGCCTTCCAGCTTTTGATCTGCAACACCTTGGCTGGAACCCTGTTGTATCTTACACAAGAACAAGACTCCCTCTGGAACTGCTTGGACATTTTTGTCCAATGCAGGATGGCTCTAGTCAGTTCAAGATTACAAAAGCAAAGTTGCACAGGGCTGCACACGGGGCATGGGTGTGCATTACACACAGCTGAACATTGGCGTATACTGCGCATGAAGATGTGCATTTGTATTTGTTCCACCATCAGGACAGAAGATTCTGCACCAAATCTGCCATCCATGGCCCTGGCCCCTTGAAATCCTGCTGGAGGAGACTCGCCAGATTACATCCCTTGGCGCTTTTGAAAAAGCGATTAAAAAACGATTCTCGTCCGGCGTGGCTTCCCAGACTGACCTCGGTCCTGATCTGAACTAACTGCCCATCTGATCTAGCTCCCCTAGGCATTACCACTGTTATTAACTGTTTTTAGTAATAGGGATTTTATTGTTGTAATTCTATATCGAAGGGAGTGTGGGTCGAAGAGGTGTGGGGGGGTGTTGGGGATTATTTTCTTGTTATTATTTCTGTAATTGTTTTAATATTTGCTGTTACCTGCCTCGATCCTCGACAGGGAGAGGCGGGATACAAATAATAATAATAATAATAATAATAATAATAATAATAATAATAATAATATTCAGGCTGCCCAAGCCTCATATCCTGACACACACTGACTCAGCCCCATCCAACTTGCAGACTGTATTTCAAGAAAGTATTTCCCAGCTGCATGCATAGCTTCTCACTTTGCTGTTCTCCTGTGTTTGCAGTCTCCTGTCCCCAGGACTATCCAAGGTACTGAATCTATTTGGGGGAATAGGACTCAACACCTCAAATGGCTTCTTGAAAGCCCAACCTAAAACACAGAGCAGATTTACCACCCCACTGGCATGCAGGCCACCAGTTTCTCTCATACTTACATATCTTCCAGCTCTGATTTCTGTGTCCAGCCTGCCCTCCACATTTGTGGCTTTTGCTTTTGCGGATTTGATTATTGGATTCGCAGATTTGATTGATACATTCTCTCTAGAATCTCTAGGTCCTCCAGTGTCACTCTATGAGATCCCTAGAGAGAACACTTCTCTAGGCATTTTTAGGTCCTCCAAGAAGTGACTCTCTGCTGGAAGTTGACCATAGAGAGGTGTTTTCTCGGGTAAAAAAAAAAAAAGTACCGTAGTGTTTTTTTTTATTTGCATTTTTTTCACTTTCATGAGGGTCTTGCACCCTTAACCCCAGTAAATGTGGAGGGCCCATTGTATTTGCCTTCTGGGTTTTGCATTCTGCTGGTTCCCTCCTGCTCATTACACCTTATATTTCATTCCCAGTTGCTCTTTAGCATCTTTCTATTTTCCCCAGCCTAATTTATGTTCCTTATTTAGAGAAAGTGTTGCTAATTGATATCCAGTTCACTGATTCTCCTCCACATTAAAAAAAAGTCTTGTGATGTATCACTTTCAGCTAGCTTACGATAATGGTTTTTAATTTTGGCATCCTCCTCCTCTTCCAATTACTGCTTAATCATCTGGTGTTCTCTTTTTCTGTTAGGTTATTAGCTGAGAAAGGCTTGGGTTGTAATAAGTTCCAACATTAATAATAATTAATTAATTAAATTAATATTAATAATGTTGTAATAAGTTCCAACATTTTCATTTGTTTGCATAAGGAAGGAATGGGTAAGCTTCAGAGGTCTTGGAGCCTCCTCAGGTCATATCAGCAACCCCCCCCCCCCGGTAAAACTATAAGTCACTAGTTTTTCAAACCGTTTCAGGAGAATGGGAGATTTCGAGTTTTGTAAACCCCTTTGGAGAGTTGGGGAAAACAAGACCAGGCTGCATCTGCACTGCAGAAATAATGCAGATTGAAACCACTTTAACTGTAATGGCTCAGTGCTATGGGATTCTTAACTGTAATGGCTCAGGATTCTGGGACTGAAGTTTTTTGTGGCACCAGAGCTCTCGGACAGAGAAGGCTAAATAGCTTACAAAACTACAAATCCCAGAATTCCATAGCATTGAACCATCACCGTTAAAGTGATGTCAAACTGCATTATTTCCACAGTGCAGAATAGGTCACAGACTGCTGGAATCAAAAACCTGCAGCTTGTTTTTAAAGTGGAGTTGCAACTCCTGGAGGCATGCAGAAATTATTCAGTTGTTCACACTAAAAGTTGGCAGCCACAGTCAGCCTGTGGACCTCGGGTTCTTCAGCCCACCGTAAAGTAGGAATGAGTAGGTGCAGAAAGTCTATTTCCACATAGGGATGGGGAGAAGTTTGACTAGTGCCTCATTTCTTGAGACGGGCTTTCAAGTCATTTCAAGAGAGCCCATGGAGGATTCTCAAGTTACCCATGAGAGATCTCGCCTCTGGCATGAAAACCAGACTTGAAACCCTTTCACTTTTGTTTGCGTGTTTCACTTTTGGACAATGTGGACAAAAGCATCTCTGGCATCTTTTCCCTTTGGGAAGCTAGTCACTCTCTTCTTGCTCTTTCCCTCCCCGCACACAGAGAGAGCAGGGGACGCACATTGGTCATAAAGGCACCAATGACCCATCCAGGACTTTCGCTGTTTAATAATCCATGCCAGTGGTGTATTGGTACATTTTGATGTGCAAACCTTCATTATGACAGTACCTACAGCGGTAGCGGCGAACCCATGGCACGCGTGCCAGAGGTGGCACTCAGAGCCCTCTCTGCTGGCATGCGCGCTGTCGCCCCAGCACAGAGTTTTTAGTATTCGTTACCAGAGGGTTTATTGCTTTGCAATAAATAAGTGAGTTTTGGGTTGCAGTTTGGGGACTCGATCCCTAAAAGGTTCGTCATCACTGCCCTAGAGCAACATCAACATCCCTATAGCAAGGAGACTTTGAAAAGGAAGATGACTTCTCTACCAGCAGCAAGCCTGAAGCTAACGGGTCTTGCTCATTCAAGATCAAGCCACCTCAAAATACTTCTACCGTGGGAAGTGTATTAAGATAAATATTAGTGTACAAAGGGAGAAGATCATACTTATCTTAATACAGTTCCCATGGAGCACTGATGGTGCAGTGGTTAAATGCTGGTCCTAAATGCAGCCACAATGTTGTGAGTTCGATCCTGCAGGGCTCCAAGGTTGACTCGGCCTTCCATCCTTTCGTAGGTCTGTAAAATGGGTACCCAGCTCGTTGGGGGCAATTGGTTTGCAGACTACAAACTGCTTAGAGACTGCTGAGTTCACGATGAAGCAGTATAGAAATGCAAATGCTATTGCTGTCTTGTAGCACCTTTGAGACCAGCTGAGCAATAGATGTTGTAACATAAGCCTTCATAGGAGTCTAGTTCTTGAGATGCCACCTGAGATCTGGCAGCTGTAGTTGTCAGTATGTCTGGATTCTGCTTTTACTCAGATTTTTTAAACAATGCAGGATTGGAACTGCTCTTTCCCAAAGACAAAAACATATTGAACATGGTCAGGCCCTAGGATCCCTTCCAGACTGGTGGCCCCTGGTCATTTGTACCAGCTTTGCTCCTTATAATAGCAGACTATAGAGAGAACCTTTCCAAAATAGACAGGACATACATTCATTAATTCTTGACTAGTTTCCCCCAGAAGCCTAATTACAGTACTGAATTTTTAAGACTTTATATAATCTCGGCTGAGAGCATGACCTCTCCTGAATTGCTTTAATCTGGCGACAAAGCAAGCCACCTGATTTCTTGCCTTTACAGTATGAGAGGTACTCCAATTCCCAAAGAATTTGCAACAGTTCCCATTGTCTGCTGGGCTTTCTGAATGATGGCATTTGGCTGCCAGTGAATAGCGTGGAGCACAGAACAGCAATGAAATTGATAATAGATACCGAATTCTTCGTTTAAAATCTTCAGGAAGTAAAAAGGCAAGCAATAATTCATTGTTATATTTATAAAATGGAAATATTGAAAAAGAAGGTAAGCCAGTCAAAACCATCCCTGGTTACAAAAGGCATTGTTCCTTTCATAAAATATGCTTGGACAGGAGCCGCCTCATCTTGTCTCCTTTGCCATGGGGTTTCACCCAGGTTTCCCTAACCTGGCTTTGCTCAGAAGGGTTGGATTGCAGCTCCCATCACCCACAGCCAGCATTGGCCACAATGATGGAAGTTGTAGTCCAACAGATTGGGAGGATGCCAAGTTGGAGATGTTGCTTTAATGTTATTCCAATATCTCAAGGGTGGGCAACTATGGAGACAGGGTCATTTTTGATCTTGGGGGGTTGCATTGGCATGGCTGATGCACCTAAGAAGTGATATCACATCACTTCCAGTTTCATTTTCAGATGATTTGGGGGCTCAGTTTTTAACTGTGTTTTAATAGAACTGATATTTAACTTTAAAAAAAATACATAGTGTAATTTTAACTAAACTTTAATTTTAAATTTTGTAAGCCACCTTGGGTCCTTTGGTAGGCAATAGGAAGGACTGATTGAATGAATGAATGAACTGATTAAAGTTCTAAGTATGCATGGCGATTTATTGCAGAGTCCTCTCCTTGAGTGAGTTCTGTGAATTAGGACATGTGCTGAGAAGTAAAAATACAGCATCTAGTATTCACTGGTGGCCTCCCATCCAAGTATCAACCAGAGCTGACCTTGCTTAGTTTCCAAGTTCACACAGGATCTGGTGTGCCTGATGTTCAATGTAAAATCCCCTGTGCTCCACAGAAAATCCCAAGGAGGACAAAGCAGTGCCGCAGTGCATAGTGCGCTTACTGGTTTCATACCAGTTACAGAATCATAAAATCTGCAAGGGTCATCTAGTCTAACCCCTGCTATGCAGGAATCTACAATGAAAGCACCGTAGTTTTGTCTACCACTATTCCACATGGAGCTGCCAAGTACAGTGCCTATACAAATGGGCCACACCAGGAGGCAAAATGAAAAAGAAAGAACAAACTCACTTCCTGACCCAAATCCTTACCATTTTATGTGTACGCAACCAATAAGCCCTGAATTACAGAAGCTCCAGCCTTACGGAAGAGCCCATGCATTTCATTTTTTCAAAAACAGGCTTATTTCTGTTTGACACGCTGGTTGAACATCTAAGTCCTCAACCGCATGCGTCATTGACCCTTTTTGGGG
>CM034704.1:3370946-3400904 GCA_020142125.1 Phrynosoma platyrhinos
TTTGCCGTTGCCTTCCCCTGAGGCTGAGAGTATGTGACTTGCCCAAGGCCATGCACTTGGATTGAGTTTCATGGCCAAGCTTGGATTCGAACCCAGGTCTCCAGAGTCCTAGTCCGATGCTCCAACCTTTAGCTTTAAATTCACGCTCATTAGTATAATTTTGTTCCCTGTTTTTCCAAACCTATAACCATGAGATGAGGCAAGGTTGGGATCATAACTCCCAAGAGATACTAAAAGCTTTCCTTCTAAATTTTCCAGCTCTGACCTTTTAAAAAGAAAAAACCCAAACTTAACTAAAAGTATGTTCCTAGCCCCTTGGGAAATGTGTAGCCAGGATTCTCTCCCATGGTTCATTAAGGCTGCATTCACACTTCAGAAATAATCCAGTTTGAGACTCCTTTCACTGCCACGACTCAGGGCTATGGAATTCTGGGGACTGTAGTTTTGGGAGACATTGAGCCTTCTCTGCCAGAGTGCCAGAACAAGCTACAAATCCCAGGATGCCATACCATTCAGCCGTGGCACTTAAAGGGGTCTCAACCTGGATTATTTCTGCAGTGTGGATGCAACCTAAAATCCACATTTGCTTGGTCTCCCAGTGTTCTGACCAATCCCTGATATTAGATATTGTCTTAATATTAATTAAATATATAAGGCCATCCGGATGTGAGTAGCAGTGATGCACAAGCTCCATTGACTGTCTTTGTTTTATCATTAAATTATCCTCACCAAGTTCTTATAGGAACAATAGTGCTATGGGTCACGCTCTTCTATATAATGTCAGTGAAGGACTCAAAATTTGGGTTGGGAGATCTTGAAGCCATCTAGATATTGTTGGGGTACAACGTCTGTCAGTTCTACCTAGCATAAGCAATGATGAAGGATGATGGGAGCTACAGTCTTGGAGGCTGATAAGAGTCTCATTTTCTGGAGGTCTTTAAAGAGAGGTCAGATGGGCATCTTTCAGGAGTGCTTTAGTTGTGTATTTCTGCATGGCACAGGATTGGATTAAATGGCTCTTTCAATCGCATGAATCAAAGAACTGCAGGGCCACATATCCCCACATTGTTATTGTTGTTGCTGTTGTTGTATGCTTCCAAGTCATTTCTGACTTATGGCAACCCTAAGGCAAACCTTTGTTATTCTTGTTGGGTGCCTTCAGGTCATTTTCGACTTAATAGTGACCCTGAAGCAAACCTATTGTGGGATTCTCTTGGCAAGATTTGTTCGGAGGAGGCTTGCTGTTGCCTTCCTCTGAGGCTGAGAGAGTGTGACTTGCCCAAGGTCACCCAGTGGGTTTCATGGCTGAACTGGGAATCGAACCTCAGTCCCCAGAATCATAGTCCAACATTCGAACCACGACATGGGGTCTTCTTGGCCAGATTTGTTTGGAGGAGGCTTGCCATTGCCTTCCCCTGAGGCTGAGAGTGTGTGACTTGCCAAGCTGGGAATCGAACCCTGGTCTAAGCATGTTCATTGACATCATATGCTTGCAGTAGAATGCTGGCTCTGGTTTATATGGATTTGTAGGGAGGTGCCATAAAAGCTGTTCATTTTTATTTTTACATTTTGGTTTTCCTAAGAGTATATCCTTCCAGCTGCTCCCTATTTAAATATATGCAAATCTGCCATGGCCTGCTGCCTAGCTCATTTGAGGCTGAGCGAAAGGGAAAAAAGCCAGCTGCAAGGGGAACAGAATGGCAAAGCTTATTCAAAACTGGCCAAGTGGCAACTCGGCTGCAGCTGAAACCGGCCATCGAGCCAAGGGTTTTCTATCCAAACATTTGTCCACTTTGTCTCCATATAAATTATATTTTTAAAAAGTTGATACCTCCTTGATTGCAAACAGGATGGCTTGAATGTTCGACTTAAATGTCAAGTGAAGAATGAGAATGCATCTGGAAGTTTGAGGTTGCATCTGCACTGCAGAAATAATCCAGTTTGACGCCACTTTAAGTGCCATGGCTCAATGCTATGGAATTTTGGGAATTGTTGTTATTATATTATTTCAGAATTCAGAATTCTGGCTAAAGGATACTCAACCTCTGGTTAATTAGCATACCCACACTTTTAAATTTGCATTATAGTATTAGTTGATTGATTGATTGATTGATTGTCTCCATGACTGATAACATGAATGGTTATTGTATTCATATCTTGTATACCTTTGGACAGGGCTTGCAAAAGCTCCACATTTTGGATGACAGTGTCCAAGTTCCCTTGCCAGCATGGAGAGTTGACGCCTCACCCCGAGAAGTAACTTTTCCAACCTCTGTCTTTGCATTCTGCATAGAAAACTCATAGTAGCCTACTGCTACTCCTTGCATTTAAAAGCCTTTTGGTTCCACGGCTTCCAAAATATTGGTTTCTTCTGCATCCATGTGTGTGCACTATGGAGGTCACATCGCATGTAGTGGCTCCCATATTAGTGGCATGGTGACTTTTCTCTGGGTTTTAGTATGGACTTTAAAGGAGCTATCCAAGGCAATTCCATAGATCAGAATTCTGCCTGAAGTCTTAAATGACAAGATTACAGTTGGCCCTCCACATTTGCGGCTTTGACTTTTGCAGATTTGATTGTTTGCACTTTTGATTAATATGTTCTCTTTAGGAATCTCTAAGTCCTCCACTGCAATTCTGCTGAAATTTGACCACAGAGTTGTGCTGGAGGACCTAGAAGTTCCTAGAGAGAACACTTTTCTAGGCATTTGTAGGTCCTCCAGCACGATTCTATGATCAACGTCTGCCAGAGGCTGGCCATAGAGTTGTGCTGGAGAACCTAGAAGTTCTGGCATTTGTAGGTCCTCCAGCATGATTCTAGGATCAGCTTCTGCCAGATGTTGACACAGAGTTGCATTGGAGGACCTGGAGATTCCTAGAGCAGTGTTGTCTTAGGTAAAAAGAAGAGTGTTTTTGTTATTTGCAGTTTTTCTACATTCCCAGGGGGTCCTTCACCCCTAACCCCAGCAAATCTGGAAGGACTACATTTGTTCCTTGTAGCCTTCTTTGCAGAGGTTCATCTTTTAGAATCACAGCAACCTTTCTACTTTCCCGTCTCTCAAGTGGGGCTGTTTTTTTCATAAGGTGCAGCACAAACCAGAACACACTGTTTGCACCACCGTGTGCCGATAGCCTTTTGTTTCAAAGCCAACCTAATAACAGGGTTGGTGTGGCAATTATCTGCAGAGATCTCATCTTCTCGGCACAATGTTGGGTAACACAAGTCGTAAAACAGCAATCAACTAATTTATAGAGCCGTTTCGGCTAGCAGCTGGTTCACATCCTTGCGGGTTCGACTGCATCACTGAGCAACGGTTAAATGTGAAGGAGCTACACTGGATCTTACCCTACTAGTAGAACCATTGCAACTGTGCAAGCGTACTATTTAAAAACCATTTCCACGTGAAAACATTTGGTGGCACCTGTATTAGGTTCACTCTGACCATATATTTATAAAATATTGCTAGGAGCATAAAAAGTGCAGCCCATGCAATGTCCTCTGCTGACCTTTGATCATAATACAGGGTGACCAGACATCCTCCTTTTCCAGGACATGTCCTACATTTCAACCTTCTGTCCAGAAGGAATTCCAAAATGTCCTCCATTCCGATGAGATCTGCCATTAGGCAAGAGGATGGACCAAAATGGCTACTTGCAAAATACCTGAACAATGGGCATCTATAATGCTCAGCTCAACTTTCAGAAAATATCCATTTTCATAATATGGTTTTAAACTATAGTATGTTTTCATTTTTAAACCACTTTGAGTCCCAATTTTTTGGGGGGGCAGGGGGGTGAGGAAAGAAGTAGGGGAGTGGTCTTGCAGCCTGCAATCTGCCTAGATTGGTCCGCCACTGGGCGGTATATAAATAAAAATTATTATTATTATTATTATTATTATTATTATTATTATTATTATTATTATTAACCTGGGAATAAATCCTACCAAATTTAAAGAATTTTAATATCTGAGTAGACATGCATAATGTTGCACTTTTAAAACAAGCTGCTCCAAATCAGAAGTCCCGATTTCAGCAAAGAGTACAGTGAGACAACCCTGCATTTATTAGAGAAAATAAAAGCCTGCAGACATTTGGGTTTTTTCCCTGCAAAGAATCCATCTTCGCTCTTTCCTTTGCATCCAAATTCAATGGGACTCATCTATTGTCGGGGGACCATCGCATCTGGCAGCTTGTCTAATGAATATTCCATCAGAAGGAACCCTTTGAGACTCCATTCCTCTCATTAAACACCAACCTCTGCCCTTTGTTCAAAGCTCACTGATAATATTCTTGCACTAAGTTTTAAAATGAGCTGAGGGAGGACAGCCGTTTATGTTTAAAGCCTTTGAATGGGACCCGAAAGAGAGAGATTCCACTGTGAGCAAACTGTTGGGAAGCCGTCTTGTCTTTTTGTCCATCATTTGTGCTCTGCTAACAAGCGGGTTTCGAACACAGCACCAAAGTGTTTGGTTTTCAAAGATCCTCAAATATCCCCAATTGGAAGCCACTCGCAGAGAAGCAGCCTATTCATTGCTTGAGGAGCACAAAGCCATTTTGTGAACACAGATGACTTTGTCAACCAGGTGAAACCTTTTTATCCCTGGCTACTGGCTAGGTTCACAAGTGAAACCTCCCAAAATTATACCAGAGAAATAATATGGAGGTAACTGTCCATTTCCACCACTCCAAGGATGTATCCATATGACATAGTTAGAGCATTCTGATACCAGTTCAACTATCCTGGCACCAATTTTTTAATGAGATCCTGGAATTTTTAATTTCCTAAAGCACTCTCTAATGCTGTTTGGTATTGTTGCTGTGTGCCTTCAAGTCATTTCCGACTTATGCCGACCCAAAGGGAACCTATCCTGGAGTTTTCGTGGCATGATTTGTCCAGAGGAGATTTGTCAATGCCATCCTCTGAGGCTGAGAGCATGTGACCTGCCCAAGGTATCCCAATGACTTCATGGCTGAGCAGGGACCTGAACCCTGGTCTCCAGAGTCCTAATGCAACACTCAAACCACTACGCCAAACTGCCTCCCCCCTTTCTAATATTGTAGTTTTGGGAAAGTGCACTAAATAATTCTAAGTAGCTCACCCTCCTCACCAAACTACAAATCCCAGGATTCCATGGGATGCAGCCATGGCCATTACAATGATATCCGACTGTGCAATTGGACCGGGCAAATGTAAGACCATACATTCCCGGTCTGGATTACAGTTTTATATTTAAGCAAAGAGTTATACAGAAGGCTTGCTACATGGAGGATATGACACTTAGAGGTATTTTTGGGACAAGAAATAGATTTAGTAAAATCCACTTGCTTTGGACGACAGCTTGAGAGCAATGGAATCAATAAAAGATGGGAGGAAGATAATGACAGCAAGGGCAGTGGGAAGAAGTATAGTAGCTAGTTGCACTCCAGATGAGAAATCCTCAAAAATTATGGTTTCATTTGCACTAAACCATTCAGGTCTTACTAAACTAGCCCCAAATGGCTTTTCTGCAGGGAGCGAGTAATGGCCAGAGCAATTTCATTTCCAAGGAATAAACCTGAATTGGAACCCCAGTGCATATCATTTGCACAGTGTACTGGATTATTACATTTCTAAGATTTATACGCGAGAATAATAAACCTCTTATGAGACGAGGCTTGCGCTGAACTTTTGTACTTAATTCCAGTCAATTAAAAGAAAGGTTTCTGAGTAAGTCTGGCTTCCGTCGGCTCACATTAGCAAAAATGTGGGGATGCTACCAAAAGAATCAAACCTGCATTGTCTTCCTCTCATGTTACCATTAACATCCATTTTTTTTAAATTTACAAAGAAGTATTTTAAACCCACTTTTCAGAGTACATCTCTCTCCACAAAGTGGCTTATATACTGGTGTATTTAGATTATTTAGGCATTTATTTAAATACCTATGTATTTAGACATCTAGCAGTTTGCCGGCTATGCAGAAGATGCTTTGCTAAAATTGCTCAAATGACTTGTTGCTTGTTTCGAAAAGAAAATTTGCAGAGAACTAGTGCTGGGATGATCCTAGGAGCCACCAAAACATGCCACTGCAAGTGGATGAACGATAAAGAAAATTAAATCAAAAATTTAATCTGAGATATTGACCATGTTTATTTTACAGAAGCCTATTTTCTGTTTGAAAGTGCTGTCCAGTCCAAATCCAGCTTAGAGATTTAAACAAGAAAGAAAGAAGGGAAAGCTGGCACTTTGGAGATGCCCATCGATAGTTGGCGCCTCCTTAGACAGCGATGGGAGCCGTACCCCTGAACGTCTCGACTGCCTCCGAACGGTGACTTATAAAAGTAAAGCTTCCATCTGCAGAAATGCAATACCCCTGGTTACTAGTTGTTTGGAATAAATAGGAAGAGATGGATGTCACCGTCATGTCAGGCTTGCCAGTCCCCCTGGGGCATATGGTTGGCCCATGATGGCACAGATAGAGAGCTGAGTTAGGAGTAATTCCACTTTGATTTAACACGACAAACTTTTTACATTCTGTCCAAATGCATCTGAGGATATAGACGTATGTCTACGAAAGCTCAGGCTGCCAACTTCTTTCTTTCAGTGAGTCTCAAAGGTGCTACAAGATCTCTCTACATTCTGATTCTACAGTCTAACATGGCTATATCTTTGAATTTACATTCTCAGTACACTTAGGCTGCATCCACACTGCAAAAGTTAAATACCTTCAACTTCAACTAACTTAATGACTTGTAGGTGGATGGAAAAAGCACTTTTAAAAATCCTACCCAACTTCATTGTGGTTAGCTGCCTTCGAGTTGACTTTGACTCATGGTGACCCCATGAATGAGACACCTCCAAGACCCCCTGTCCTCAGGTGCTCAGCTCAGGTCTTCAAGTTCAGGGCCATGATCTCCTTGACTGAGTCTTATCCATCTGGTACCCGGTCTTCCTTTCTTTCTATTTCCCTCTACCCTTCCTAGCATTATTGTCTTTTCTTATGCCTTCTCATGATGTGGCCAAAGTATGACAGCCTCAGTTTGGTCATCTTGGTTTCCAGGGAGAGTCCAGGCTTGATCTGTTCCAGGACTCCTTTATTTGGCCATCCATGGTACCCTTAGCACTCTTCTCCAGCGCCACATCTCAGATGAGTTTGTCTTCTTTTTGTCGGCTTTCTTCACCGTCCAAATCTCACATCTGTACATGGTGATGAGAAATACGATGGCTTGGATGATCCTAATTTTGGTGTTTGGTTGAACAGCTTTGCACTTTAAGATCTTGTCTAGTTCTTTCACCACTGCCCTTCCCAGTCCTATTCTTCTGGTTTCTTGACTGTTCTCATTAATGACTGATTGATCTGGTCTGATTGATCACATCAAGGTATGGGAAATCCTTAACTATTTCAGTTCCCTCATCACCTAGATTGAATTTCCGTAACTCCTCTGTGGTCAATTTACTATGCAGTCTATTCAAAAGTACGGTAAGTCTCTTTTGAGTTCATTGGGACATATTCTCCAGATGCATAGCTGTAGATTTGACACATCTTTATAGATTTGAGATGATGATGATGATGATGATGATGATGATGATGAGAAAGGATGCTGAGAGCCCTCTTTTTGTACTGCTACAAAAGCATTCCTATCCTATCCCACTTCCCATGCCCTAGGCTTATTTTCTAGCATCGAAAACAAGCTCCAGAAAACAAGCAATGTCTCATTGAAGCTCTTGGTCGTAGGCTGTATCCACACTGTAGAAATGATCCAATGTGACCCCACTTTAACTGCCATGGTTCAGTGCTATGGAATTCTGGGAATTGTGGAGTCAACCAGGATTATTTCTGCAGCCTCACAGTCTTCACAGGCTCAAGTTCACCAACCCTGGTAGGCAGGGGTAAAATATTATTAGATCAGACCTCTCTCTAGCTCTCTCTCTGAATACAGCTGAATAATTTGCCATCTAAACAGGGGACAATTAGGTCCTTCTTTAATTAATGTTTGCATTTCAAAAACTGACAGTCTGTTTCTCTATGTCCACCCACACAGTACCTTACATGCTCCGAAGCACAAAAACACAGCAAAAAGAATCACAACGGAAACTTGTTTGCTGGCATTTCTGTAGTTTACTAAGTGTTCCAAGAATTCTGCTGGTGATCCCTAACTTCCCAGGGAAAATTACCATTTTGTTCCCTGCAAGAGAGAAAGAATGAAACCGCGTTATACTGAAGGTGCATGCATATGCTTATGAAGTTGTATGCTGCAAGTCGGAAATGACTTGAAGGCACGTAGCAATACCAGTCCAGTTTGGTATATACCATACAGAAGGCATCAGATCTTGTCTGATTTGGAAAGGTCAGCTGAGTCCAAACTGGTTAGTACATGGATGGGAGACCATCAGGGAATCCCAGGGATTTCCAGATAGGGTTAGAATCCCACCTGAAAATCTGGAGAGCCAATGCTACTGAAGGGGACTTTTCTTCCCCTATAACTTTAGGAAAAACTAGAATATCAGCCCTGGTAAATCAAGGATCTAACTTTATTTAGGGAAAGAAATGCATTTCTGTCTGTCACCCTTACAGGCAAGAATCTAAAGAGAATGGGAAACTGAAGCCCTGAGCTCATATATTCTAATACAGGGTGCATCCACACTGTGGAAATAATGCAGTTTGACACTACTTTAAGTGCTGTAGTCACCATTGAGTGTTGGAGACCAGGGTTTGATTCCCAGGTTGGCCAGGAAAAGCCATTGCGTGACTTTGGGCAAGTCACATGCTCTCAGCCTCAAGGGAAGGCCATGGCAAACCTCCTCTGGACAAATCTTGCAAAGGTAATCCCATGAGCCTTAGGGTCACCCTAAGTCGGAAGACACACCACGACAGCTCCATCCTATGGAATCCTGGGAGCGGTAGTTTTATAAGGTCTTTAGCCTTCCCTGCCAAAGAGTGCTGGTGCCTTCCCTCTCCTCTACAGACATTCCCTCTTTGTTCTCAGCTTATTCCAGTTGCTGCAAACTGATTTCTAAGTGCAAAACTAGCTTTCCCTGAATGAACTCCGCAAGGGGGATGAGAAGAGGAAGCAGGTCAGATCTTGCCATTCCCAGTGGGTTCAAGGAAAAAGCAAAATGCTGCTGCCTCTCCTTGCTTGCATGTTCTTCCTCCATAATTTTTCCTCTCTTGACCACACTTGGATGTTGCTTGGCCACACATATCCCAGTTTTCATCGGTGAAATGTTGGAGAGTCTGATGACAGGTGTTTGACAAATCATTCCTGTTTTCTCCAGCCTCCTGGACCACCCTTCGGTTCTGATTCCTCTAATTTTGAGAAGAACAAACAGCTTCTCATTTTCATCTTCCGGAGCAACGGCAGCATGATGTTAAACTCCAAGAAAAATTAAAGACTATCTCTATGGCACCAGGGCCTGTTTCAAATTTAGCCTTGGAAAAGCAAACCCCCTTCAGATCAAAATTTTACAGCGCCCGATGGTCAATTTGTGGATTTAAAAGCATTCTTTCCCCCTTTCTTTTTTTTTTTTGTGTGTCTTAAAGTCTCTGTTATTGCTTAAGTGAATGCAAGGGCCTTAGAAGGCCTCCAAAGAAACAAGATGTGTCTTCTGTTCATTTGCTCTGCCAGCAGAACGAAGAGCTGAGATGCTAAATTATCAAATTGGCAAAATACATTGGCGCCTTTTCCCCCTCTCTCTTTTGGAAAGCACAACAGTGCTAATCTTTCCTTGCCACCAGTTACAATAAATAAGAGATAACTGTGTTCAAATTGCTTTTAGGCAATCTTCCCAACCGAATGCACCAAAGGGAAACCCGTAGCGTTGCTAGATCTTAGGGTCTGGCTCTGAGTCTCCAATTTTCATGGAGCATCTCCAGGCAGCCGACCAGGGTGCAAATTCTCCAGTTTGGCCCCCTCCAAGCGAGATGAAAGGACTGTGTGCAAATTCCCAGCTCACTTAAGAGAGCAGCAGCTTGCTACAATTTGCAACTTTCCACTGATTTCTTGCTGCAATGTAGAAAGACTCCCCAGGAAGTTTATGCTGATACTTAGTTTCCTCTATTATTCCCAATCCTTGTGGTGCCAGGGTTCACCCTCCACTCTGCTCTGCATCCACTTTCTGGCTAGAATTGAGTGGTCTAGATTAATTGTTCCTTATCCTGAGTAAATGAAAAAGGTATAATCTCCTCTTTGGTTTAAATCTTGGCCTAGGATTCTGGGAAACGAGGGTTCAAATCCCCACTCAGCCATAGAAACCTATTGGGCGACCTTGGGGGAAAGCTACACTCTCTCAGAGGCTGCTTTAACTGCCCTGGCTCAATGCTAGGGAATTCTGGGAACTGTAGTTTTCTGAGACATGTAGCCTTCTCCGTCAGAGAGCTCTGGTGCCACAATAAACTACAACTCCCAGAATTTCCTAGCACTGAGCCAGACTGGATTGTTTATGCAGTGTGTCTTGGACCTCAGTCTCAGAAGAAGACAATGGCAAACCCTTTCTGAACAAATCTTGCCAAGAAAACTCCATGATAGAATTGCCATAGGATCTCCGTAAGCTGGAAAAGAAGGCAGATAGGTAACAACAAAAGAACTGTCTAGGGAAAAATATCTCTGTCCCAGTTACAATTTTCCAGCATCTTTGGGGATGTTAGATTTGGCTTATTATTATTATTATTATTATTATTATTATTATTATTATTATTATTATTATGCTGTATATACATAACAATGGTCAAAATACAAAATAAAAGTAAAACCTGCCAGATGATGTATGCTTTGAAGGAAGACAAAGGAATGTGTTGAAAATTTAAAAGTCAGTCCCATTTTTGTTGGGGTTTAAAACTGGCTCTTAAAACCTGAGAAGGCTGAAGGCAACTAATTGGTCTACCATTTCTGGCAATGGATCTTTACTGTGATCCTTCACCGTGATCCTTTAACCTGTGGCCCATCAGATGTTGTCAGACTGCAGTTCCCAAAATAGCTGTGGTCCAACATCTGGAGAAGAATCAAAAACTAGGGCGCACCCAAGGAAATGTACAGAAGAAACAAGAGACATGTCTCCAGATGTTTATTGGTAGAAAAGCCCAGGGCATACTTTTGATTCCGCATACTCTTAAGGCTTTCTTCTGAGGTCTACATAACATCATAAAATATCACCTTTCCTAAAATTATTATGAACCTACAACCTATGCATAGGTACTGTACTTTGACGCTGCTGGAACGGCTGCACCAGGGAGTCTCAAAGTATTTACTGAACAAATGGAAATATGTATGTATCTGGTCGGCCGCAGCATCAGCCATGCTTCCTTGAACTGGAACTTGAATTTCTAGGTACAAGGCATATATTTGACAGTCTAGCAAGCTATCGAAATCCCGCAGACTCTGCATCGACACAAACAGGGCAGATTCTGCAGATTTATGTGAGTTACTTATCTCAGACTGTTGTATTCCAAGATCAAGATTTGCGCCGTACAAAATTTCACATGCCTTTTTTCAGACATGCAAGAAATAGGGAATACCCTCTATTGTTGTTGTTGTGTGCCGTATCATGGGGTTTCCTTGGCACGTTTCTTCAGAGGGAGTTTGCCCTTGTGATCCTCTGAGGATGAGAGCATGTGACTTGCCCAAGGTCATCCCAGGTCCATGGCTGAGCTGGGATTCGAACTCTGGTCTCTAGAGTCATAGTCCAGCTCTCAAACAGCTACACTACACTGGCTCTCGAATGAATCATAGAATCATAGAGTTGGAAGAGACCACAAGGGCCATCCAGTCCAACCCCCTGCCATGCAGGAACTCAAAATCAAAGCATCTCAGACAGATGGCCCTCTATTCACACTGACTTCTGCCTTTGTTAGGTCTGAAGGTCTGTCTCCAGTCTTATTTCTAGCACCACAGTTTTGCCACTCAACTATCACATTTCCATGGCTTCAGCAGGCTGCTAGAAATAGCTTTTGTTTGAACAAGTCTTCCCTTTCGGTGTTTACAACTGAACACTTCCTCTGTTACGCTCAAACGCAGGACATCGACATGATAAGCAAATTTCACCCAAACATTTTCCATGCAAACCTGATTGGACAAGCTAAACAGAATCAGGTTTGACTGCCCAATATACCTAAAGCGTGTATATTTGCACACGTTTTATTGTGTGCATTGCTTAGCACATTATCCCAGGGGCAATCGTGTGCTGAGCAATGCACACAATAAAACGTGTGCAAATATAGACGTTTTATGTATATTGAAGCAAGCTTGTTTTCTGCTGCTCTAGAGAATAGGACGCAGAGCAATGGATTCAAACTGCAGGAAAAGAAATCCCACCTCAACATGAGGAAGAACGTCCTGACAGTAAGAGCTGTTCCACATGGCCATGTGTCGGGGGTGCTTTGATTGTGTATTCCTGCATGGCAATAGGTTGGGTTGGATGGCCCTTGGGGGTCTCTTCCAACTCTATGATTTGATGATACATTGAGTAGAAACTTCAGGCCCTGTCCTAGACATATTTATCAGAGAGTCAACCCTGTTGAACACAGTGGTATTTACTTATATGTAATAAATACCAGCATGGCTTAGTCGTTTGAATGTTGGACTGCGACTCTGGAGACTACGGTTCGATTCCTTGCTGGGCCATGAAACCCACTTGGTAACCTCAGGCAAGTCACACTCTCTCAGCCTCAGGGGAAGGCAATGGCAAACCTCCTCTGAACAAATCCTGCCAAGAAAACCCCAGGATAGGGTTGCCTTAGGGTCACCCTAAGTCAGAAACAACATGAAGGCACACAACAACAACAACAACAAGTACCAGGTGCTTTTCCCTTTCAGAGGAAATAAATGGCAAAGCCACCTCTGAGTATTCATTGCCTAAGAAAATCCTATAAAATTCATGGTCAAGTCAACAGTCGTCTTGAAGGCGCACACACACACATGCAAAGATACTGAGGATTGTATGGCATAGGTGAGATCCATAAATTGTGCAAAGACCCACCTTTTTGTGTAAAGCACTATGCTTGACTCCAGCTATAATGGAGCTTCTGGATATATCCCTCCATTTACTCATAGCCATCTCTCATTGCCTTTGCTCACTCCTCCTTCCCTCCTTTCTTTCTCATTCCCTTTCTTCAGACCTACGCTGTAGTCGACTCAACGGGGCAGGCATCGTTGCCTTGTTACTCATTAATGTTGCCATGTACACTGATGGAGCTCTACACATAAATTAATGATAAGAATAACAGTCTTTATTTAAAAAAGAAAAAAAGAAGACGTAGGGGAGAGACATGTCTATACAACAAAGAACAACAAGGCTAGGAGCAGTATTGTGTAGGCACTTCAGGCTGATCTGCTGTCTTGAGAGAACAATACCTTTGAAGCCTTGTCAAAAACTACAGCGGAGAATTCCTGGAGCAGCAAAAAGCAGGCAGCATCACCTTTCTGGCTTTGAGCCATCTCCCCAGGGCAGGAGATGTGCCTGGGGAAAGGAGTCTGAACAGAGGCAACGGCTGGGAAATAGCTACTGCTTTCATGTTTCGAAGATGCTGCTCTTGGCATTTCTGAATCCGTACAGAAATTAGGGCTGCATTCACACTGCTGAAATAACCCAGTTTGACTCCACAATTCCCAGAATTCCATAGCACTGAGCCATGGCAGTTAAATCGGGGCCAAACCAGATTATTTCTGCAGCCTAGAGGCAAGAGTTTCACTGAGACAGAGCCTGCAGGAGATCAACTCTGGAGCTTGTTTTCGATGCTACAAAATATGCCTAAGTCATATTAGAAGTAGGATAGGAATGCTTTTGTAGCAGTACAAAAACAGGCTGTCACCATCCTGCCTTCTTCTTCTCATCATCATCATCATCATCATCATCATCACCACCACCATCACCATCACCATCATCTCAAATCTACAACTATGTATCTGGAGAATATGTCCCACTGAACTCAAATGAATAGACATATACAACAGTGCATGGTAAATTGATCACAGAGGAGTTACAGACATTCAATCCCGATGACAAGGAAATTGAAATAGTTAAGGATTTCCCAAACTTTGATCTGATCAATCAGATCAATCAATTCTGGTCACTCATTGATCAGAACAGAGATTGCAGTCAGGAAATCAGAAGAAGAAGAATAGGACTGAGAAGGGCAGCTATGAAAGAACTAGACAAGTGCAAAGCTGTTCAACCAAACACCAAAGTTAGGATCATCCAAGCCATCGTATTTCTCATCACCATGTACAGATGTGAGATTTGGATGGTGAAAAAAGCCGACAAAAAGAAGACAAACTCATCTGAGATATGGTGCTGGAGAAGAGTGCTAAGGGTATTATGGATGGCCAAATAAAGGAGTCCTGGAATAGATCAAGTCTGGACTCTCCCTGGAAACCAAGATGACCAAACTGAGGCTGTCATACTTTGGCCACATCATGAGAAGGCATAAGAAAAGACAATAATGCTAGGAAAGGTAGAGGGAAACAGAAAGAAAGGAAGACCGGGTACCAGATGGATAAGACTCAGTCAAGGAGATCATGGCCCTGAACTTGAAGACCTGAGCTGAGCACCTGAGGACAGGGGGTCTTGGAGGTGTCTCATTCATGGGGTCACCATGAGTCAAAGTCAACTCGAAGGCAGCTAACCACAATGAAGTTGGGTAGGATTTTTAAAAGTGCTTTTTCCATCCACCTACAAGTCATTGGGTCAGTTGAAGTTGAAGGTATTTGACTTGCCCTGGAGCAGAATGCCATAAAAGAAGACCCTAGTCCATCTTCGCACCAGTCAGACCTCTTTAGTTGTGCCTCAGAAGTTGATCCCATCCTTTGGATTTATACATAAGGTCTTTCAGGGTCAAACTACAGATTCAGGGAATGAACAATTCCTATATTTACCATGTTATACCTCAGCAGCGAGGCTTTCAAATTAAGCCTGTGTTTAGCTTCCAATAACCAACCACAAAAGAAGGCACGCCAAATGTGTGACAAGCAGGTGAGGGAAACCACATACTGTGACAAACATCTGGTTTTTTTGCCACTTGAGGGAACAGCTCTTCTAAAATATGTACAGAGCATATCATATAATTTAACCGTCAGTTATGCCATTTGGGACTTTAGAGGAAAGCACCAGCGTCCTGATTTGTGCCCAGAAACAAATCAGAAGCCAGCGCATGTGATACAACTTGGAAACATGCAATTTAGGGATGTAATCCTGAAAATATAAAATATTACTTGTTTGTTTTATTCTAATTAAGAGAACAGAAATAGGAGTATTTGTTGAATGTCAGCAAAGTTAAGCAACGAGTAATTCCAACATGGAACCTATACTGAAAAATGTGTTAGGAGGACTTTAACAGCAAACTATCCAAGTAATTTCTATGTCAATCCTCTGCTTTCATTTTTATTTTATTGAGTGGAAGATCAGCACACTCATACTCATACCAGCCATCCTCTATACATAAATAAGGCATGTATATTTTCTGCACAGGAGGTCTGTGTGTTTATGAATCCCAACATTTGTAGGCACTGAATGCACTATATATAATCTCTGTTTTGTTGCTATTGCAAAGAATGGATAATGTAGCCAGAAGCCAAGCATGCTGGGGTGCACATGTATAGATGCCTATGTATGAATTTATTTATTATTTGCTTTATATCCTGCTTTTTCTCAAAGTGGCATATAAATTTCCAGTTAGGAGGCAGGGCAAGCAAGAACAGTTAGAGTTTGGAAGAGTTGCTTTTTCTGGACTACAACTCCTGGATGCTGCAAGATCAAAAAAGTAACATTCCCAAGCTCTCGCCAATATTTCATTCCACCATCCATGTATTTATCTGTATTCGGTTTTGTGCAATGTGCCTCCTACTGACTTATGGTGACTTCATGAATTTCATAGTGGTACTCAGAGGCAGTTTTGCCGGTTCCTTCCTCTGAAAGCACCTGGGATCTCATTTTAGCATCTGCAAAAGTGCCTCAGTGCTTGAATCCCTACCTTCATCTTCCCCACATCTCAAACAAAAATACTGAATTGTCGGGATCCTTGGAGGCCAACTAGCCAGTGTTTCTCTTTGATGCATGAAATCCAGGGCTACAGTATCCCCAGCAGAGGGCTGTCCAGTACTGAATCCTAAGATATGGCTTTATATCCATGAAAGCTCATGCGAAAATAAAAACAAGTTAGCCTTAAAGGAGCTGCCACCTTTCCTTCTTTTTTCCCCCTCCCTCTTCCTTCCTCCTTTTTATGCTGCAAAAGACTAACAAAGCTCCTTCTTTGCAAACAGCCTCTCTCTGCTTGAAGATCTGCAGGGGCTGAAAGCACTACATCCAACTACAGATGTGTCCTAGGCGTGATGGAGATTGGCCAAATTGGTGTGTAGGCATTCATTTAACTGGGTGATAGCAACAAAAACACCACTTGGGAGGGAAGAAGAGTATTATAGATTTATTTATTTATTTGCTTCTATATGGTTACCTGGAGCCAGAGTTGCCATGAAGCCAATGATGACCATGTATCAAAATAAACCCATATGATAAGTCTCCTTTGAATAAATCCATAGAATGCATAATTAAATATGTTAAGAAAAGTCAATTGAGTGTTGGACAAGGACTCTGGAGAATAGGGTTCCAATTCCAGCTCAGCCATGAAACCCATTGAGTGACCTTGGGCAAGTCACACACTCTCAGCCTCAGAGATTGGCAATGCAATAGCAGCTTCATTTATATACCGCTTCATAATGCGTTACGCAGTCTCTAAGCTGTTTACAACTGTAAGCCAATTGCCCCCAACAAGCTGGGGACTCATTTTAGCTACCTCAGAAGGATGCAAACCTGAGTTCAGCGTGAGCCCCTGGCTGGTATTGAACTCACAACCTTATGGTTTGTGAATGAGTGGCTGCAATACAGGCATTGAACCACTGCGCCACCAGGGCAATGGTGAATCTCTCTGGAGAAACTTGCCACGAAAGCCCCATGACAGGTTTGACTTGTGTGTGCAGTGGACCTTCAAGTCATTTCCGACTTTTGGCAACCCTAAGGTGGACCTATCATAGGGTTTTCTTGGCATAATTTGTTCAGGGGAGGTTTGCCCTTGCCTTCAGTTGAGGCTGAGAGCATGTGACTTGCACAAGATCACCCGGTGGGTTTCATGGCTGAGCAGGAAATCAAATGTTGCCATAAATCAGAGATGACTTGAAGGCATAAAACAACCACAACATGGTTACCTAATGAAAGGATTCTGCAAGTGGGGGAAAATAATGCTTGATACCACCACCAAGGTGATGCTTATATCTATGCACGGTTTCTAGCTACATTAGTCATGATCACATTCTCAGCATCAAGATCAACGTTATCTTCACCGCCACATCAAAACCCTAGCCTCCAGTCTTTCCCTTGACAGCCTCATTTTGTGCATTGAAAGGGTGTTTAATTTGGCCGTTAAAACAATCACTACGCCATCGATATCCAAGGTGGGGAAGCTGTGGCCTCCAAATATTGTTGGACTGCAACTCCTATGATCCCTTACCAGAGGCTAGATGAAGATGGGAGTCCAGCGATATCCAATATCCACATGCCTTCCTCCTGGGCTGAAGAAGGACATGGTGCAGCCCAGCAATGCTACACCATCTGCAGGATCTGCTACTCAGCTTTAACTTGATGCTGACTCTCTTGTCTGCAGAGCACCTTTCAGAGATTAAGCAAGAGAAGAAGGCCAGCTCTGCTTTCCAGGAAATATCAAAGCGGGGGAAATTCTGGGGTCTGGCTGGAGACCTTGCCCCCCACCCCTCTTTTGTCCCTTGCTCGCTTTTTAAAAATATCTGCATATATATGTGCCTTCACATCGCTTGAGGACTTATGGCAACCCCATGAATTGCATAGGGTTCCTTAGGTAAGGGGTACTCAGAAATGCTTTTGCCAATTCCTTCCTCTGAAATATAGCTTACAGCACCTGGCATTCACTGGCGGTCTCTCATCCAAGTACTAACCAGGGCTGACACTGCTTAGTTTCCAAGATCAGTCAGGATAATAATAAAATAATAATAAGAAGAATAAGAACAAGAAGTCAGGATCTGGTTCCCTTAGTGTTTTTATGCCTTTGAAAAAGAAGCTCTTGCCCTAAAAATACCTACAGCAGGTGCTCCAAGTCCATGGATTCTGCACCCACAGATTCAACCATCTACATCTTCAATATAAATGCTTCAGTTTCAGCAAAAATCAAGGTTTGTTTTTGGAGTAACACACACACACACAAAGTCCAAAAACAAACTTTGATTTTTGCCATTTTATTCAAGGGACACCATTTTATGACTCTGTTGTATATAATGGGACTTGAGAAACCATAGATTTTTATTTTATTTTATTTTATTGTATCCAGAAGGGGTCCTTGAACCAAACCGCAGTGAATAACAAGGTCCCATTGTACATGGTTGATTTACTATATAAATAATAATAATAATAATAATAATAATAATAATAACTAGTCTACTCATTCTGTTGAATTTCACATGAATAACACAATCTCCTCCCAGCCCAGCCACAAGCATGCACTGGTTTAGTATCACTCCCTGAAGCGGAGTCATTGAGAAGAGCATCATTTTCCTTGCTAAACAAAGAGAAAAGCAGAAACCAGAAACATTAGTAGTCTATTTATTGACTGCCTCTTGTCCTTTTATGCAACAGGTGCTCTGCCATGCATGGGGGGACGGACAGACCCAAACCCCCAATATTTCAATACTGATATTAGCACTTTCTGCACAGATTCAATACCGTGGGTTGTTGCTTTTTTTACTCCAGATTGTTCAGTCTGGAACAATTACCAACGCTTGGTTCTGAAGTCATGGCTCTGCTCTAAGGCGCCATGCCACAAAAGCAGATTACACTATGCACTCTCCCCAAAAGCATGCAGTGAAAGAACGGGTGGGCGGGTATGGAAAATTCACAGAGACACACTAATCATGTGTCAAACAAGGGCAGCTAACTAAAATGTATTTAAAAGGAATGGATTATGAATTATGCACCCTCTCCCCCCCAAAAAACTGCAAGCATGTTTGGAGAGGAGGGGAGGAAAAGAGGCTGTGTCAGCCTAAAAAGCATCAGAAATGCCCTTCCCATTTTTGTTCGACTCTCTTCCTTTAATGATCTGCAAGCTTTTCACATCCTGGGAATCCAGATTGGTCGCTGGATATAAAACATGCCCAGCTGCAGATGAATTCTGATCGACAACTCCGGCAAAAAACCAGAAACAAAAAGAAAAAAAGAAAAAAGGGGGGTTCATTTTGGCATTTTGCTTTGTCCTCAAAAGCTGACATGTCTGCATTTCTACTACAAAAGCCTCCTGGGCAAGTTGCCTGTGCAAGACATCCAAATGGCCCAACCAGGATAACAATAACAAAAAATATGCTTGCAAAAGAATTGCATGTAAAAATGGTCTGCAACAAACTCGGGCCCCAAAATAAAATGCAATAAAAAATAAAAATGGCTGATACGACAGTTAAATAAACTGCCTTTGCTCCTGAGCCCCGTCTGGTTATTGTTCTGTCACCTCCAATTCCAAGTGATTTCAAATATAGAATATACAGATTATGGGTCAGATGGGGACCCTGGATGTACTAGAATAGTTTGGAAGAAGGCTGCAAGAAAAGAGGAGGCCATATGGCTGGGTGCTAATGGGTCTGCCTTTGCTTTGCTCCGGGATTAGGCGACACGTCTCTGTTAATTTTACATTTCTCCTTTGCCCAGATGAAGGCAGCTCAACTCACACAAAAGAGGGGAGCTTTTGCATTGATTTCCTCCATGCTGACAGCATGCGCCTTGATTAAACTCCTGCCTCTCTGCCTTGGTTTTTCCAAGAAACACTTCACCCAGTCGCCTCTGGTGTGCCATTGACCTCCTTTTCTCCTTTCTCTCTTTCTCTCTTTTTTATACTCATCAGAGAAATCATAAAGCGACAATAATCCATCCCCTTCGCCCACACCCAGACACCTCCATGCTGCGCACCGAGAGAAAGCAGTCTGTCTGCTCACACCTGGGGTATGGGACAAAGAACACACAAAGCAAATGGGGCGTAAGACCCCACAAATGAGGCTCAAGACCCCACAAATGAGGCTCAAGACCCCACAAATGGAGCTCAAGACCCCACAAATGAGGCTTAAGACTCCACAAATGAAGCTTAAGACCTCACAAATGAGGCTCAAGACCCCCAAATAGGGCTCAAGACCCCACAAATGAGGCTCAAGACCCCACAAATGAGGCTTAAGACCCCACAAATGGAGCTCAAGACCCCACAAATGAGGCTTGAGATCCCACAAATGAGGCTTGAGACCTCACAAATGAGGCTTAAGACCCCACAAATGGGGCTCAAGACCCCACAAATGGTATTAAGGGGTATTAAGCCCCACAAATGAGGCTCAAGAACCCACAAATGAGGCTTAAGACCCCACAAATGGGGCTCAAGACCCCACAAATGAGGCTTAAGACCCCACAAATGAGGCTCAAGACCCCACAAAATGTCCCTAAGGACCCACAAATTGGGTGGGAGAACCCACAAAATGGACTGAAGAACACACAAAATGGGCCTGAACTCAGAAAAGTGGCCTTAAGACCCACAAGTTGAGCTTAAGGACCAAATGGGTTTATGAATGTACAAAATGGACTTAAGAACCCCCCAGATGCCTTTAACCCACAAAATGGCCTTAAGGACCCACAAAATGAGCTTAAGAACCCACAAATTGGGTTTAAGAGCTCACAAATTGGGCTTAAGAACCCACGGTCCCCAGAGAGCTGGGGCCAAATACAGGCAGCTTTTAGGATGGATAAAATAATAATAATGATAATGATGATCATGATGATCATGATGATTATATTAATAATAATAATAATCAATAGGGTAAAGGCTCAGTGTTCATGTCCAACCCCATTGCCAGGCGCTGTGCATGCAAGCACAATAGGCAGGCATTTTAGAAAAACCATAAAAGCCATTCACAAAGGAGATTGCTTGCTTGCCATCTGTCCCTCAACCGGCTGGTGCACACTCACACACACACACAAACACACACCATGTTGCGTTTTTTTTTTCTCCTCCATCCCAGCAGCCAAGGATTTTACGCCCATCTCTGCTGATTTTTTCCGACCCCCTGCCACCACGACCCACACCCACCTTAGCCAGGGCTGAATAAAAGCTGTGTTTGTGTTGTGTGTTTTTGTGTGTGTATCTTTTCACCCCAGACTTTGAGGCACAGTGGGGCAAAGGCACCATTTTGCGCTAACCATTAGGCTGCAGGTCCCATGCCATGGTCCACACCCAAGTGTGTATCCCAACTTAAGGATTCATTGTGTGTCTGTGTGTAGTGTGTAGTGTGTGTATCACACAGAGGGGGTGTGATGCCAACTTAAGTTGCACAGAGCAATCTCCTGCCCTTCCCTGCAAGCCGCACCCCAACTCCAACGAACCCTGGATGGTTAAAGTCATAGCAGCAGTATAGTATTGATTATTGATAATAATATTAATGACAATAACAATAACAAACAATAACAATAACAATAACAATAATAATAATAATAATAATAATAATAATAATAATAATAATAATAATAATAAAGTCCCAGCCTCCTTGTGCTTCTTGGTGATGCTCGCCTGAGAGATGGCATGTGTGCTCCACGCTTGTCTGAATGAACTAACACTTGTGTGGCAAGCAACACAGGATGCACAACAGAGGCAGGGCAGGAAAGGCTATTGATAATAATATCAATGGCAATAATAATAATAATAATAATAATGCCATAGCCTGCTTGTGCCCCTTGGGGATACTTGCCTGAGAGATGACATGTGTGCTCCACGCCTGTCTGAATGAACCAACATTTGTGTAGCGAGCAACACAGGATACACAACAGAGGCAGGGCAGGAAAGGCTATTGATAATAATAATAATAATAGTAGTAGTAGTAGTAGTAGTAATAGAGCTACGGGCTGCTTCTGTCTCTTGGGGATGCTTGCCTGAGAGGTGACATATGTGCTCCACGCCTGTCTGAATGAGCCAACACGGGTGTCGTGAGCAACCCAGAAAACACAACAGAGAAGCAGCCGGAAAGGATATTGATAATGCTATCCATGGCAATAATAATAATAATAATAATAATAATGCTTGCTTTGTTTGCTCCACGCCTGTCAGAACAAGCCAACACGTGTTTGGCAAGCCCAGGCAGGAAAGGCTATTGATAATAACCATATTCAGAGCAATGATAATAATAATAGTAATAGTAATAATAATAATAATAATAATAGTAATCGTAATAATAGAGCCCTAGCTTGCTCTTGGTGAAGCTTGCCTGTGAGTCAGGGCAATGTCTGAACGCACCGACACGCGTGTTGCAAGCAACCGAGGAGACACAGCAAAAGGCAGGGCTATAGGAAAAGCTATTGATCATAATATTAATAGCAATAATAATAATAATAATAATAATAGAGCCACAGGCTGCTTCTGCCTCTGCAAGTGGAGTGGGTTCTCTATAGTTGTCTGAATGTGCCAACATGCGTGTTGCGAGCAACCCAGGAGACATTGCAAAAGGCAGGGCTATAGGAAAGGCTATTGATTATAGCAATATTCATGGCAATAATAATAATAATAATAATAGTGCCCTAGCTTGCTCTTGGTGAAGCTTGCCTGTGAGTTGGAGCAACGTCTGAATGTGCTGACATGTGTGCTGCGAACAACCCAGAAGACACTGCAAAAGGCAGGGCAGGAAAGGCTATTGATACTAATAGTAATAATAATAATAATAACAACAACAATAGAGGCACAGGCTGCTTCTGCCTCTGCCTCTGCAAGGTGGGGTGGATCCTCCATGGCTGTCTGAATGCGCCGACACGTGTGTTGCAAGCAACCCAGGAGACACAGCAAAGGCAAGGCTATAGGGGAGGCTATTGCTCGTAATATTAATAGCAATATTAATAGCAATAATAATACTACTACTAATAATAGAGCCATAGGCTGCAAGGTGGGGTGGATCCTCCATGGCTGTCTGAACGAGCCAACACGTGTGTTGCAAGCAACCCAGAAGAGACAGCAAAGGCAAGGCTATAGGGGAGGCTATTGCTCATAATATTAATAGCAACAATACTCATAATAATAATAACAGAACCACAGGCTGTTTATGCCTCTTCACAGTGCTCTCTGCAAAGTGGTGTTTTTCATGGCTGTCTGAATGAGCCGACACGTGTGTTGCCAGCAAGCCAGGAGACACAGCGAAGGCAGGGCTATGGGGAAGGCTACTACTGCTCATAATATTAATAGCAATAATAATAGCAATAATAACAATAACAGAGCCATAGGCTGCTTCTGCCTCTGCAAGGTGGGGTGGGTCCTCCATGGCTGTCTGAATGCGCCGACACGTGTGTTGCCAGCAACCCAGGAGACACAGCAAAGGCAGGGCTATAGGGGAGGCTATTGCTCAGAATAGTAATAGCAATACTAGTAATAATAATAACGCTCCTGCCCTGAAGCCGCGGGGAAGGAGGGCCGGGGCTCCGCACGGACTTACCGGGCCGCTCGCATCCCGTTCATTCCCCGCCGCCGCCGCCGGAGAACGAAGAAGGACCGAAGGCAGCCAAGAGCGAGAGAGCGAACGTCGGAGGGACTCCCGCTCAGCACCTCCGCCCCTGAACAGCTCCTCCGCCGAGTGACTAATGACGCCCGCGCCCTGCCTTCGCCGCCCAATGCCCTGCCAGCAGCACGCCCCGGCCACGCCCCCGGGCAGGCGAGGACACGCCCCCAGGCGCACCAGAGGACACGCCCCCCGCGTCTCTCTGTGTCTGGAGGGGGGGTTGAGTGACGTCACCAAGCCCTAGCTTAGGGCACCACCAGCACCACCACCACCATTATTATTATTATTATTATTATTATTATTATTATTATTATTATTATTATTATTATTATTATTATTATTATTATTATTATTATTATTATTATTATTATTATTATTATTATCATCATCATTATTATCATTATTATTATTATTATTCAGCCCAGTGGGAAATGATAAATTATAGGAAATGACAGCATCGACTCATTTAATTAGATATGGATCTCCAGGCAAATTTGGGAGGAAAAAAGAAAATTGCTGAATATTTGAAAGTGTATTGGGAAACAAGGAAACAAGGAATAAATAAACTAATAAATTAATAAACTAATAAATAAACTAATAAATTAAAAATCTATATCTATACATAAATAGCCATATAATATATATATATATATATATATATAAAAATATCCATATTATTTATATATATATATATATATATATATAGGATATATACATATAAAGTATATTATATGTATATCTAAGGTATATAAGACATATATATATCTTATATCTTATATGTATATAAGTTGTATAAGATATATATATAAAAATACATAAATATATAAAAATTATATATTATATATCATAGAGAAATAAATACAATATATATAAATATATAAATTATATATTATATATAATAAATATAATATATATAAATTATATAAATATTAATATGTATAATATATATATAATTAAATAAATATAATAAATAAATAAATACATTTTAAATATATAATAAATAAATTATATATATATATATATATATATTAGATACATAAATAAATAAAATATTATGAATATATAATAAATAAATACAAGTAAATAAATATTTAAAAAATGAATGAAAGAACAAATCAAAAATGAATAAGAGAATGAAACTCTTGGTAAAGAAATAGCTAAAGGAAATATTTATATTTCAGCCGAGTAAACAGGATAAGGATAAGTGAGGAGCAGCAGTAATAGAAATTTTAAATTCTTTTCAATTTCTTAGTAAAAGGACGAAGCACAAAAGAGCGATTTATATACTATTTAAAAAATTAAAAATTAATATATATATATATTTAAAATTTTTGATAGTAGACAATTACAACATATTTCTTTTATTTTACCCATAGTCCCTCCCCCTTCCTCCTACCTATCACATTACTGTTTATAAGGTTACAATAAAAAACTTACAGCCTACTATTTTGACAGCTTAAAATAAACTATATATTTCTTCAAAATAGTCTGTCTAAGTGATGTGACGTATTAAATTACACTCAACCCTTTCTTTTCATCTTATGTTTCAGTGTTTCTCAAATTTCCTGGATCAGCGTTGCTTCCTTATCGACTTGGGTTTTATATCTAACTTCTAATCTTGTTTATCTTGATTTACACGACCCCAGATATTTTCACAGTGTGTTGTAAAAAGCTGCCAAATTTTTTTTGAATTTTTTTTTAAAAAATATTTTTTACAATTGTTTTAAAAAAATTAACAAAATTTTAAACATGTTGAAATTTGAAATTTTTAATTTTATTTAATTAAATAAAACCCGGGGCCTCTCCTTTCTCCTCCCACTGAGCCTCACCCCACTCTCCCCATTTCTTCAGCATTTTTTAATTAATTATTTTAACATTTAATATTACACATGCACCCATATTACAAGCATTACCATACAAAATCAATCTTCTTGTCATCTCATTTCATAGCGAAGTTCTCTGATGCAAAATAAGCATTCCTATAAAATATATTCTTCTTTTCAAGAACATGTAACCAAGTTCAATCCATTATTTCATTTCGCTATCTTGATGTCGTATATGACTGAGCGCAATAACTTAACTTTGATTCATTATCAAACTTCTGCTTATAACTTATTCAGTATCTATGGCCACCTTCTTCCTTTATCCATTACAATATAATAATTTGTGCTTTCACATTATAGGAACATTCACATCTCTGTGCCACTTGAGTCAGATTATTACTTAGACCAGGGGTAGGCAACCTTTCCCCTTTAAGGGCCGAGGGACTTCAGCTCCCAGAAGCCTCAGCCATGTTGGCCAATAGCTCCTGGGATTCTGGGAGCTGAAGTCCCTCGGCCCTTAAAGGGGAAAGGTTGCCTACACCTGACTTAAACCATTTTTCTTTATAGCATTTAAAAGAGATGCGCAACCTGTTTCTGCAAAAAGGCAGAAAATGCAAAACGTTTGAGGACTTTAAGGCATCACTTGTTGTGGTCCGCACCCCCTTCACCTCCAAATAATGGCATTCCTTCCCCTCGACTACCAAGTTGGGTTTGGTATTTCCTAGACCAAACATTCAAAGCAATAACCAGTACTATAGTTTTTTGTGGGTTTTTCGGGCAGTGTGGCCATGTTCTGGAAGGGTTTGGTTTTGCCAGCATCTGTGGCTGGCATCTTCAGAGAATGCTGGAATGGAAGAGAGTGGGTATATATATACTCCTTTCTTCCCAGGGTCTCACAGTATATATAGACCCACTCTCTTCCATTCCAGCATTCTCTGAAGATGCCAGCCACAGATGCTGGCGAAACGTCAGAAAGAAACTCTTCTAGAACATGGCCACACAGCCCAAAAAACCCACAAAAAACTATGGATGCCGGCCATGAAAGCCTACGACGTCACATAACCAGGACTATCTGCTTTTAAAGCCAGATTAAAACAAAGCAGCCTTTGCAATCCCACAACCTAAATTTGTTTTTAAATCTTCCAAGTTCCAGTAATTCTGTTTTGGGTGGGGAAAAAACACGACACAGAGAGATTATGTTTGCTTTCTGCTGCAGCAATCAAGGCAACCTTAAAATAAAACGGAGTGTAAATAAAAATTAGAAGGAAACGTTTGTAAATTGTAAGGGGATAAATCTGAGACAAAAGCAAAAGTCTTCCCTCTAACTGTGCAAGAGAGAGGAGGAAGGGATTGTGTTGTAATATAATAATAATAATAATAATAATAATAAAATGTATTTATACCCCACTCCTCTGAACGCAATCGGGGTATAAATAAATATGTGGGATATTTCCTGCCTTGCACACAATGAGGAATCTCTTTGTCTAATCCCATCCCCAAAGAAGAGCAATGCAGATTTGCACGCCTTTGCTGACAAACCTGTATAGTCAAATCCCATTGGATTTCCCTCTCATGTCCCAAAACTGCAAGATTTCTGACAGATCTTGCTCTGACAAATTATTTCAGGACAATAAAGAAGGACCAGACGATAAAGGGAAGGGGTCTTAGACTCAACTTCAGGTACAGCAAGGGCATAGCTGGGTTAGGACTTTGGCTGCCTCCGCACTGCAGAAATAATCTTGGTTGTCACTGCTTTGACTGCCGTGGTTCAATGCTGTGGAATTAATAATAATAATAATAATAATAATAATAATAATAATAATAATTTTTATTTATATCCCGCCTCTCTGCCCAACAATCGAGGCGGGTTACAACAATTAAAAACAAAACAACGTAAAAACAACCCCAACCCTAAATCCCACCTCCCAACCCCTTAAAACAGTATTAAACAAGGAAAAAAGTTAAGACAATTTAACAATTGAATAAAAACAATATAGATCTAACACAAATATTCTGAGAATTGTAGTTCTGTGAGACGTTTAGCCTTCTCTGTCAGAGATCTCCGGTACCACAATAAACTAGAATTCCCAGAATTCCATAACATTGGACCATGGCACTTAAAGTGGTGTCAGCTATGTGAATGCACTCTCTATCATATGAGGCTTGGAAAGTGGAACTAGATTAGGATAGTAGAGTTTGTGGGCATACCTTATTGTACAACATTGTGTCAGTCCAGTAGCTGGTTCCATCTGTTGCTGGAGTGTCCCTTTTCATGGATGGGCAGAACCCATCAATGTGTTCCAATTGCATTGCTTTTTCACTACTGAATGCGATAAGTGCCTCCCGAAGCAGTTCCAATATGCAAACCATCTTGTGGTATGAGTGGCCATGAGTACCATATATAGGGGGGAAGCAGACGACTAATTGGGTCGTCTTGGAGGCTTGGAAGAGGAGGGGCAGCCGCACGTTCGGCGCCCCTTCCTCTCCCTGAGGTCGCCCTCGGAGTCGCCGGCCCTCCGCACGGCCGGCGCTCCGGGGGAGAACTCACGCCGCGGCAGCCGAACGCGCCGCGGCGGAAAAGACAGCGAAAGTGCGCCCGACGCTGATAGTGCGCACTTTCGCTGTCTTGAGGAAGGAGCGCTGATTTAGCGCTCCTTCCAGAGTCGCCGCCGGTGCGCCGAGGTGCGGAGGCTGCGGCCCCGCGGCGCGCCGGCCCAGGGCGTCTGGGAAGCTCTCGTCTGCTTCCCCCCATACTCGAGTATAAGTCACCCTCATGTATAAGTTGAGGGCAGGTTTGGAGCCCAAAATTATAAATTTTGATCTGACCCATGGATTAGCCAAGGGTAAAACTTAGAGGCACAAAACAAAAGATGCAAAGGATGAAGCTAAGGAAAATGATGCCAAGCTCTTGCCTTTCGCCACTCTACTCTGAGAAAGAGAGTGGTTCCTTTTTTTAACCCATGGATAAGTCGACCCAGTTTTTTGGGGTTAAATTTTTGACTAAAATTTCTAGACTTATACATGAGTATATACAGTATGCTCCTTTCCCCCCTCTCTCCTCAATATATCCCAGGCAAGCTGTTTTTCTCCCCCCCCCGCCGCATTTCTTTCATTTTCTTTAACTTAATGGATTGCCATGATTGTGCCATCGTGCAAACAATAAAAATAAAGCCCTTGTGGCTGAAAGGTGGGATATAAATATGCAAACCGCCTTGGATCCATTCTGAGAGTAAGGCAGCATACAAATTAAGTAAATAAATAATGTAGTAAATACTCTAAATAAATAAAGACTGAAAGCTATACTGGGAAGGGATTAGGGCAGAGAGACAGGGCTATAGGGTCCAGCATGTGCAAAACCAAGGCTGGGACAGAGGCAAAACCATGGCTCTTTGGAAGAGCGGTACAATAATGTCTGTCCCAAACCCAATATCTTTGCATTTCCTAAACTAACACAATTGTGATGCCTTACAAGCCTGGTGTGTGATAAAGTCCTTCATCTGGGTCAGTATGCAACAGGATTTTGTAGAACCTTTGTGACTGGAGAAAGAATTTGGTAGTGTAAGCTTTTGCAGATTCAAGTTGTCTTCATCAGGTGCACTTTAACTGCCATGGCTCAATGGCAGTTGAGATTTGTAGTTTTGTGAGATATATAGCCTTCTCTGTCAGAGAGCGCTGGTGCCATAATGAACTACAAACCCCAGGATTCCATAAGATGGAGCCATAACAGTTAAAGCAGTGTCAAACTGCATTATTTCTGCGGTGCAGATTAGACCTATGCTGAACACTCTCTTTCTCTCAAATTGTAATAATCTAAGGCAGGGGTAGGCAACCTTTCCCCTTTAAGGGCCGAGGGACTTCAGCTCCCAGAAGCCTCAGCCATGTTGGCCAATAGTCCCATGTTGCCCAATAGCTCCTGGGATTCTGGGAGTTGAAGTCCCTCGGTCCTTAAAGGGGAAAGGTTGCCTACCCCTTATCTAAGGGCATGGCAATCCCCACTGGTCACAGTAGTGCGTGTGTAGTCCCCAATCATTTTAAAGGGGTGTGTGTAAGAAAATGGGGGCCATATTGTACGAACCCATATATTACACTACATAAACCCAGCTCGGGTTTTCCTGGGCGATGTTTATTGTCCCGGCTGCCCAGATGCCTTCTGGAAACTTGTGATCAATGTAGTGAATAGAGGATAACATCACCCATGCGAATAATCCAATTGATTCAATGAGGCAACTAATCATATGACTTCTATTTACTTCTGTGCTCAGCTGTTTGCAAAAGTGAGCTTTTAGATATGAAGCTTGCAAATCTTTTCAAGATTATGATTCAAATCAAGCCCCAAAAGGACCTCAGTAGAAATGCACAAGAACCATTTAAAAAAAAATCAAACCAGCTTCTCATTGATTAGTAATGGGCTGATGGAGAAACAGAACCATGGGTTCTATGATTCTGTATTTTAACAGCACAAAATTGATGCAGATATATTCTGATAAACTTGAGAGATGCTCCCAAACCTATTTTGTTTCTCCCTGTTCATAGACTTTGAGTCCATAATCTCGGTTCTTCATGGGCCAACAAAAATGCCATGCGCACCT
>CM034704.1:3403658-3417638 GCA_020142125.1 Phrynosoma platyrhinos
GGCGGCTTACAACAATAAAATCTCACAATACACCCTCCTAAACCCAAAGTCTCCTTTAAAGTACAGATTCCCCATCCCATCGAGATGGAGGCAAAAATGACTATGTGTGAATTTTGGTCAAAATCGATCATCCAAGCCTTGAGAGGTTTCTGTTTCCATTGCTCTGCATGGATTCTGTCCACAGCCAAGGACAAGTGCTTTATTGAGAATTGAAAGGGAGGGGAGGAAAGAGTCCTTGGCCATCTGTGTCTTAGGCTCAGCTTGGCAGATGGCTTTCAATGGCCATATTGCTCCAAGACGACCCATCGCCTTGGAGGCTTTTTGGTTCTAAGGATGTATTTCTGCGCCCATCTTAAGTTGAATCTTGGCTAAAATCCTTCTCAAGTTCTTGCCTGGTTGTTGTTGGTTTGGTTTTGTTTTTTTCCTTTGGAAAATACTGCCATTGCCCCAACATAACCTTATTGCCTCTAATTGTGACTAAGGAGCTTTTGGTGCTGTTCAGTTTTAATCTGGGAATGGACTAAGAATGTCACTCCTCCACTAATCCTGGGTGATGACCTGGAGCAAGACAGCTGTTGCGGCCGTTGACCGTCATCTGCTCCGCAGCGAAAGAAATGCTGACGCTGTTCCTTGACGGCGCACAATCTGAGATCGACAGCCAGACGTGGCTCAGAAGACCGAGGCTGCGCCATCCTTCTGGCTCCTTCTGACTCCTTGCTCAGTTTCTCATCTCTCTCTGTGTGTTGGGTGCCTTCAAGTCATTTCCAACTTGTGGTGACCCCAAGGCAAATCAACCATGGGGCTTTATTGGCAAGATCTGTTCATTGCCTTCCCCTGAGGCTGAGAGTGTGTGACTTGCCCAAGGTCACCCAGTGGGTTTCCATGGCTGAGCAGGGATTTGAACCCTGGTCTCCAGAGTCACAGTCCAACACTCAAACCACTCCACCACACTGGCTCTCTTAGACTCTCAAGTCGTTTCTGACTTATGGTGACCCAAAGGCCACAGGGCTTTCTTGGCATGATTTGTTCAGAGGAGGTTTGCCATTGCCTTCCCCTGAGGCTGAGAGAGTGTGACTTGGCCAAGGACACCCAGTGGGTTTCCATGGCCCAGCTGGAAATCAAACCTTGGTCTCCAGAGCCATTATTCAACACTCAAACCACTATGCCATGCTGGCTTTCCTTTTAATCTATGCATATAGATATATACTAGGAAGATATCCATGGAGGATCGATATATATTCAACCCAGATAACGAAGACGTTGAAATAGTTGCAATTAGTAGGGACAGTCCTAGTTGCCTCTATTGTCCCACTTTTTCAGCTGCTTTGAAAATGTCCCAGTTTCTCTCTCCTCCTCCCACTTTCCTCCTCTATCCTTGGCTCATTTCAAGTGCAGCAAACTGAGATCCAAGTGCAAAGGTAGCTTGCACTTGATTAACTGAGCAGAGAAGAGATAGGAAGGAAAGGAAGGAGTTTTTCCCTTCCATGTAGGCTCAGACAATAAAAGAAATTAAAAGAGCCTGCTATGGTTAGGGTTAGTCCAAGCTATCCCCAGAGTATTGTGGCCAGTGCAGACCAGACCTAAGTTCAAAATGCAAAAGTAACTTGCACTCAATTAATTTCAGTAGAGGGCATAGAAGAGAAAGAGGGTGGATTTTTGCCCTTCCCAGTAGGGTTTGGAAAAAGCAAACTGCTGCAGCCTCTCATAGCTTGCGAGTTCTTTCTCATGGACAACTTTTGCTCTCCAACATAACCTTCGGATGATGCTTGGCCACATATGTTCTTGTGGTTCTAAGCGAGTCATCAGATACACTGGACATTTCCTCCTGCCGGATGTTAAAATAAAAAGACAGAATTATAACCTATTGGTTCTCGCATACTGAAAGACACAGAAACCCTGTCCAAGAAGAATTATGGCAACCACAGAAGCCGATGCCTTATTTAGGAGCTAATTTAGGATGGGTGGGATTCGGGATTTTATGTTCTGTTTAATATATCTGTATGGAAATGCTGTAATGTTGTAAGCCGCCCCGATTGCTCTGCAGAGAGGCAGGATATAAATAAATTATTATTATTATTATTATTATTATTAATGCTGAGTCCCAAGAGTCCAAATAAGAATCTTTTGCTCCCTGTCCAAAAAATCCCAACTTGAGCATGAAGTTGTTTGTGTCAAGGGACTTCATAAGCCTCAGAAACTCAAGACCTTAATATGGCCAATATCCTTAAAACATTCTAATCATATTAAGCTCCCGTAATCTCTGTGTGAAATATTTCAAATGTTTTCCATCTCAACAAGATTTTGTTTTGACTCTTTGGGGTTTCCCCCCCCCCCACCTCCCTTCCAGGTTTTGCTTCTTTTCTTAAGGAAACTCCAGCAAAATAATATTAAATTAAAAATAAAATAAAACAAGGTCTCAGGTAGGATTTCTTGGTTGTTGTTGTTGTTGTTGTTGTGTGCCTTCAAGTCGTTTCTGACTTATGGTGACCCTAAGGCAAACCTATCATGGGGTTTTCTTGGCAAGTTTCTTCACAGGGGGTTTGCCATTGCTATCCGCTGAGGCTGAGAGAATGTGACTTGCCCAAGGTCACCCAGGGGGGTTACATGGCTGAGCTGGGTTCGAACCCTGGTCTCCAGAGTCCTAGTCCAATGCTCAAACCACTACATCATGCTGGCTCCCTCTTCGTTTTTAGGGATGAAAAACACCCTTCTATTCACTAAGAAGGAGTCAAATTTTGGGGAATGCTTGACTTGAGCACACCCACAAGACCTGGAAGCTCTTGTGCAAAGTGCCTTCCTTCTTTCCTTCTGCCCCTCAAACCCCAAAACTAGCACTCCCTCCCCCAAGACATTTTGCTGCCTGAAGCAGAGCAAGAAATGAGATCTACCCTCTCCATTCAAAACTGGAACACTACATTTTAAAAAAATATTCAACGTTCACTGCAGGATCCAAGGATAATTCTTTCATGTCGTGGTTGCATGGAGTTCCAAAAGCAATATGTCCTGTCACTCCTTGCTTTTGTGCCTGGGGACTGTGCTTGCATGCCCTCCAACGTTTCACAGATGAAAACTGGGGCATGTGTTGCCATGTAGTCAAGATGGCAAATGTTATTGATGAGGAAGAAGACACAAATTAGAAGAGACTGCAACAGATTCTAATGGAAAGGGTCAGATTCTGCCACCTCCTCTCCTCTCCCCCATTCTGAGTTAACATGAGTTAAGCTTTTGCAGCAGTTTGCAGCAGCAGACTTAAGCTCAATGCAAAGGCGGAGGAGAGAAAAACTGGGACATTTTAAAAATGCAGCTTAAAAATGGGATGGCAGAGAATTAATTGGGACGGTCCTGGCCCAATGAACGCAATTGAAGGGTATGCATCTGGGAATGAAGCCTAAAATATCTGGAAAGCCAAAGGTGTCCATTAGCCAGTGAAGTTTTGAAGCTTACATGATATATTTTGTGCTTTTTAGCTGGTCCAACATGGTCTCATCCTCAGGGGAAGGCGATGGCAAACCTCCTCAGAACAAATCTTTCCAAGAAAACCCCATAGTAGGTTCACCTTAGGGTTGCCATATATCAGAAAAGACTTGAAGGCACACAACAACAGCAAAGTGCTGTCCTGGACACAACGGAGGGAGAGGAGAGCATTATATGCACAATTTGTATGGCATTATATGCACAATGTAGCATTATATGCACAATTTGCATGGCATTATATGCACAATGCAGCTTTATATGCACATAGCATTATATGCACCATTTGTGGGCACAGTTGATAGCATTCTGCATTGGGGACTTTTCTTCTCATAGCATAGCCCCATTTTCTTAGCTACTTTTCAGTATTACACAAGCTTGTCTGAACAGCTTGGGATTTTTTTTAAAAAGGATTTATTAGTTGTAATTTGGTTTTTGGTTTTCAAACCTACACGCATGACACATTGCCCACTGCAATTTTTAAACACATTTGTTCCCCTTCATGTTGAATCTCAGACGCCTAACAAACCGCAGGGGGACTCGACATCAAGAGACCCATCAAACGACGGAGCTTCCCTTTCCTTTGCAAGTTTTCTTTGCCAGTTTGTCCTTAAGAATGCACTCAAGGTCACATCATCCACATTAGTTGCTGGTTAAATGGATTTCAGGTTGCGCCATTACGATGATTAGAGCAGTTAAAATAACATTATTTCCAAGTCCCAGTCCTTGGAGATACAGCAAAAGATAGCAATCAACAGTCATAATTTCAAAGACCAAAGCTTGAGTGCCAATTGTTCTAGTTTAAGATGACTTTGGTAAAGTTACTTTCTTGAACTACAGCTCCCATTGGCTATGCTGGCTGGTGGTTCAGGGAGACGTACACCAAGAAAGTACCTTTCGCAAGCTCTAGGCTTCATTCTTGCAAAATCAAACAATGCCAAATGAAAGGAGACTTGTGTCATTCGTGGCTGAGGATACTAGGAGGTGTAGTCCAAGAAAGTAACATTTTCAAGATCTGGGCTTAATGCACGCAAAATAAAAATAATACCAGTGCAAGGAAATCAGTGGGATTTGCTGCGGGGGGATTATGGGAACCCCAGTAGCACAGACCATTTTTGTGAGTGTTGGGGCCTCCAAGCCAAAAAACTTGCAATTCATTTTGTTACCAAAATACTCCCAGTGTCCCTTTGGTGGTATGGAGGACCACCAAATTTTGTCACATTTTTGGTCCCTGGATTTTTTAAATTTTATTTTATTTTTATTTTTTGGCACGTAAAAGGCCTTTGGTCCAGCAGGAACTGATGCAGAAATTAACCTTATGATTATTTACTGCTTAAAAAATGGACTTTATTGGACCTAAAGCAGCCTGGAAGGCTCCCAAACCCTCTAGGAAACACTGAGGGACAGTTTGGTAACCAACAATTCACATTATTTTTAGTTTTGGAGGGTTGCAAAGGAGATGTCTCCCAGATCATTGTGGGAGAGCAAAGTAGCTGACAAGTCTCCCTCCCTGGGTGTCAATGATCCTTTTGCAGTAGGAAGAAAAGGTAGAGGAAGGTATGGATTTTATTTTTGTAAAAAAAGGAAATATTGTTTAGCTGCTCTTTGGGAAGTGGCATTTTGTATCGGCACAAGTACAGGTACAATTGTTACCCCAAATGAAAAAAAGTGCCAACAAAGAAAAAGAAGCAGAGACAAAGAAGATTGAAAGAGGCTCTGGATAGCAGAGAGTTGCAATCGTTGAGCTTCAAGTCTCAAAAAGAACAAAGAAGGCAGAGGGACAGGGCTAATATAAGCAACATCCGTTCCTCCAAAAGCAAGCCAGATCTGATCAGAATCCACAAGGCTTTGTGCCAGCCAAAAGCTAGCTCTCCAACATCTGTCTCCTTTGGATATATATTCTAGCTGCCGGTGTTCCTTCCATCCTGACCTGAGCAAGTGGGTACCAACCCAAGCATTTTACACCTAGTATCCACCATACCCTCCAACATTTCACAGATGCAAACCAGGACATCTGTGGTCAGTGCATGGTCAAGACAGTAACAGCAATAGCAAAAGCACTTTACTTTTCTATACCTCTTCATAGTGAACTCCACACTCTCTAAGTGGTTTGCAATGTGTAAGCCAATTGCTCCCAACAAGCTGGGTATGCATTTTATTGACCTACGAAAGGATGGAAGGCTGAGTCAACCTTAGAGCCCTGCAGAATCGAACTCACAACATTGTAACTTCTGCACCACCAGGTCTCTTAGAGACCATGATGACCAAATTCAAAGATATAGCCATGTTAGTCTGTAGAATCAGTATGTAAGGAGATCTTGTAGCACCTTTGGGACTAGCTGAAAGAAAGACGTTGGCAGCATGAGCTTTCCTAGACTTAAGTCTACTCCCTCAAATGCATTTGGTGACCAAATGCATCTGAGGAAGTAGACTTAAGATGGCCAAAGTTATAAATGAGGAAAGACACACAAGCTAGGAGAGGCTGCAACAGTTTGCTTTTGCCTGAGCCTCCTGGGAAGGGCAAGATTCTGCCCTCTCCTCTCCATCCTGCTATAGCCAATGGAGCGCCAACAACGTTTGCACTTTGAACCCAGTTTGCAGCAACTGAAAAAAGCTGAGGACCAAAGGGGAAAAGGATGGGAATAGACAGAAATTGGGACATTTTAAAGGCAGCTGGGGGAAAAATGGGATGACCAAGGATTAGTTGGGACTGTCCCTGCCAAATCAGGACAGCTGGAGGATCTGAGCCACTTTGCTGTTGTTCTGTGCCTTCAAGTAATTTCTGGCCTATGGCTACCCTAAGGTGAACGTGTCACGGAATTTTCTCTATGAGATTTGTTTAGAGGGGGGGTTGCCATTGTTTTCCTCCTATAGAGTTTTAGCCATATTGATACAATAAATGTAATCTGAGGTTAAGAAAATACGTTTTTTTTTGTGGTCATAACTGTACAAAATGTGTATAGACCAACTGTTGGTGTCATCTGGTGCCGTCCGCACTCCTCGCACTCCCCTAGTGATGCAACTGGTTGATATGGATCTTCCCAGCTTCCTGCACTGTGAAATTCTCCAAAGAGACTTGGCTATGGGGACTGTCATAATGAGCACCTAAATCTCATCATTTACTACCCTCGAATAGTTCTGAAAATGGAAAGACAAGGAAAAAGCACACATTGGACACGTTTGTGTATTGCATTTTGATGTCACCAGGAATGGAGCGTGGAGATCAAGGTGACCAGATGGCCTCCTTTTCCAGGGCATGTCCTTCATCTCAGTCTTCTGTCCAGGAGGAATTTCAAAATGTCCTCTGTTCTGAGCAGGACCAAGAAGCATGAATATATATTTATTTTGGAATGGCCAACATTTGACAGTGCCTCGCCCTCCTTTGTAGTCAGGGCATCCGGTCCGATCCCATTTTACATCCAAGTACCGACTCGACCAAGATCTTCTCAATTTTAACAAAGGTGCCATACGGATTCAAATCATTCAAACCGAACCCTGCAAGACATGTTCCGCGCAACTTTTTAAAAACCAAATGCACCATTCATTTTAATTGACGCAAGCAAGGTTCCTTTCGCACTTGTCAAAGGAATCTTCCTTATCTTTTCTCTCTCTCTCCCGTCTTTAAGAAAAAAAGAGGAAGATGTCGCACCGTCAATAAAGATGCAGCTGGTACTTTATGGAGAATATGAGAATATTCAGCAGGCTGGCTCGGTAAAAGGAAAGGGGGGCAACCCACCGCTGTGTCGACGGATGATATTGAATCAAAGCTAGTGTGCTAATACCACCCTATAAGCCCTCTGCTTGCCAAATAAAGAATGTGACATTTTGGAATTCAAATAGCTTCAAAGGGCTTTTGGAAACTTCCTGGAGAAGTGCAATCATATCCAATAGAACAATTCAGTGTAATCCAAGGATTAAAGGGAATGTTTTCTCAGATCTCTAAAAGCTAGAATGCTACAGGAGCTGGGAGGGAGGAATATGAGAATATTCTTCCTTCACATGTCTTCCTTCACATAACCTTCAGAAAGTTACGATGGGAGAACGGGGAGGGAAAAAACGATGTTGAAACCCGTCATGTGGGGAAGCTGACGTCAAGTGCTCTAGCAGCCTGGAAAGAAAAGAAGTTGGTTTGAAAAAGCAAAGATAGCGTGGTGCATAGACAGCAAGCATGGTGTAGTGGTTTAAACATTGGTTTGAGTGTTGGATTATGACTCTGGAGACCAGGGTTCAGATCCCTGCTCGGCCACAGAACCCCCCTGGATGACCTTGGGCAACTCACACTCTCTCAGCTTCAGACGGAGGCAAGGGCAAACCTCCTCTGCACAAAGTATCACCAAGAAAACCCCAGGATAGGTTTGTCTTTGGATTGCCGTAAGTCGGAAATGACTTGAAAGCACACAACAACAAAGACTGCATAATGAATAAAAGTCCTTCTTTTGGGGGGTGATAGACACATGGTGCATGCATGCAAAGCTTGCATCTTTGCTTGTGAAGGCGAGACGGATACCTCCAGAATGGACCAATGTTATGGTTGATGCTCTTGGAGCTATCCCCAAATACAACAGTGCCATTTTCTAGTGTCCTACAACCTGCTGCATTGTGACTGGGTTCCCTGTTACCTTAAACCTGTGCTATAGACCTACCTGACCCCAATTCCAGTTTTCTCCTTGCCATTTGCTCTTCTGCCCTCACTGATGGTTTTAGCATGAGACCATAAAGTTGCTTATATGAGAGCCACTAGGGAGTAACAGTTTAAGCGCTGGACTAGGGCACCATCTCCATTGCAGAATTAATGCAGTTTGATGCTGCTTTAACTGCCATGGCTCAGTGCTCTGGAATTCTGAGATCTGTAGTTTGGTGAACTATTTAGCCTTCTCTGTTGGAGAGCTCTGGTGCCACAACAAAGTACAAACGCCAGCATTCCGTAGGATGGAGCCATGACAGTTAAAGTGGTGTCAAACTGCATTAATTCTGCAGTGCGGCGGCAGCCAAGGACTCTGGGAAACCAGGGTTCGAATCTCCACTCAATCATGGAAACTCATTGGGTGGTCTTGGACAAGTCACAGACTCTCAGCCTGAGAGGAAGGCAATGGCAGATCTCTTTGGAATCAATGTGGCCGAGAAAACCTTAGGATAGGACTGCTGTAAACTGGAGTCTACTTGAAGGCACCCAACAGCAGCGTTTCTTGCTATTATCTGTTAAATTTAAAATATTTTTAAAAACCTTTCTTCCGTCTCTCTGTTGTTGTTGTTATGTGGCTTCAAGTCAACATATCCTCCCACGATATGATCTTGTGTGGGAGTGATTTTTGCTGGAGAGACAAGTGCCAGGAGTGCTCAGAAGACGTTGTCGCTCCTTCGGCACTTTACACATCCCCAGCCACAGGTAGGGAAAGTTACCATTTGGACTACAACTCCCAGAAATCCTCCAGCCAGCATGGCCACTGGCCACACCAGTTGAGGGATTCTGGGAGTTATAGTTCTCAAAAGAAACTTTCCATACTTCTTTTCCAGACCCTGTCCCCTTTTGACTGTGTCCTCCCTCCTATGGCACTCCACAAAGGATCCTCAAAATAATGGGTCACTGGGGGGGGGGAGTAGTTACCCACCCCTGTTACTAATATATTAAATTAGTTTAATAACTTCAACAAGGCTGCTATATCTGACTACTGAATAAGGGCACATTCCTTGCCTGCAAGGTCTGCAAGATGAGTCGGGAAAGTCTTTTTTTTCTTCTCCCTTCCTTTCCTCCATTATGAAAATAGGCAAGCTGTTTTTATGGCATCTAGAGACTGTAGCTAAACATTTAAAAATAGAAGAGAAGCCTAAATTGGATTTTAATTAAGGCTGCAGTCTTTAAACAGGCACACTTGGCTGTATATCTTTTCTTTTTCAAACCAATGGCAATTATCATTGACAGAAAAGAAAATAGATTTAGGATCTGGGTAGGAAGGAGAACTGTTTCTGTTTGGGAAGGGATAATATATGCAAGCCACTTTGTTCTTCCCGGTAGAAAATATATATAGGGCAGCTGTATTGGCCATGCAGCTAAATGCAACAAAATCCCAAATTGGCAAGAGCGGACTTTTTTTTGTATGTTGTGTGCCTTCAAGCCCTTTCCAACTTATGGCGACCCTAAGGCGACCCTTTCAAAGGGTTTTCTTGGCAAGATTTGTTCAGAGGAGGTTTGCCATTGCCTTCCCCTGAGGCTGAGAGAGTGTGACTTGCCCAAGGTCACCCAGTGGGTTTCATGGCTAAGCAGAGTCTCCAGCGTTGTAGTCCAATGCGCAAACCACTACTCCACACTGGCTCTTCTCCCGGACAGCATTCCTTGCTCCGATTTTCAGCGAATGGTGCCAACTCCTTCCATCCTGGGGTGCTTTCACACTACACAGTCAATGCAGTTCAATGCCACTTTAACTGCCATAGCTAGGTCCAAGTTGTGAAAACTTGGGATCTGCAGCTGAGCGATGTATTATTCTCTCATCTTTGTCCCCTGCACAAAACTGCAAATCCTCCAGAGTTGATTGGAATGAGCCTTGGCTGATACCAAAATTTTCTAAATATGTAATATGGGCAAACTCATTTCTGGACAAACGGTGGCCAAAGTTATTTGTGCTTTGAGACGAGAAGGACAGTAGACTGACTCCCAACAAACCCATCCTTTCCCCAGTCTTAAGGATATGCTTCCAGTTGTTATCTTCTTCCTCTGTGTCTGTATGTGTTTTTGAGTCACCTGTGGACTTATGATGATCCCATGAATGTCCCAGAGGGTTTTCCTTGGCTAGGAATAGTCAGAGGTGGTTTTGCCGGTTCCTTCCTCTGAAATAGAGCCTACAGCACCTGGTATTCATTGGTGGTCTCCCATCCAAGAACTAACCAGGGCTGACCCTGCTTCACTTCCAAGTTCAGCCATGATTGGGTGCCTTCGTGAGCATTTCCAAATTCAGCAAAGAAAGATAGCCAAATAATTTCTCATTTCTAGTTGATAGGGGAGGACTCTCTCAGGCCCTCAATTTTCAGCGCTGGAACTTGAGTCCTTGCAAGACAGTCAAGAAAGAGGATAGGAATAACATCAATGCATTTGAGAGAATGTGGGGCTGGAGAAGATGCTGAGGATCCCATGGAGAGCCAAAAGGACAAACCAATGGGTCCTAGAGAAGATCAAGTCAGAAACCTCCCTGGAAGAAGCCAAGATGACAAGACTTAGACGGTTGTACTTTGGACGCATCATGAGAAGGCATGAATCATTGGAAAAGACAATAATACTGGGAAAGGTGGAGGGAAGTAGAAAGAGAGGAAGGCCACATGCCAGATGGAGGGATTCTATGAAAGAGGTCCCTATGGGGATTTATTAAGGATTTGCAGGAATTCAGCAGAGCAGGGGAGGACAGAGAGTCTTCTTGGAGATCTCTCATCCAGAGGGTCACCATGAGTTGAGATCAACTTGAGGGCAGTTAACAACAACAACAACAAAGTAATAGAGCGACTTTCAATCTGTAAAAAGTCCTAATATTGCATTTTTACATTTTTCCAAAAAATTCCAATTTTCCCCGAAAAAAAACTGGGGTGGTGGTGGTGGTTTTTCTCTCCCCCCCCCCATGGCTTCAAAATTTCTGGAAATTTTACATCTCTATCCATCTCTAAACCAGCACTTTGAACTGTGCCGGACAAGGACCAGCAGCCAATGGAGCTGTTGCGACAAGGGAGTTGTGGTCTCCCTCGAATGTGGGATTTGCTCCCGGTTCCAGTAGGCTTTGGAAAAGTATTGTCAAAAGGTGCAAGGAGGCATCCTCTCCAGGTCATTCTTAAAGATGCTTCTGGGGGCCTGTCCAACTTGTGCATTTATCCGTACGAACAACGGCAAAGCCTCTTTTTTCTCATTAAGTCCTCCTGCGCCGGTTACCATGACTGCAAGCACAATGGCCGCTTATCTGGAGAGATATAGGTTTGCATAGATATGATTCCCTCTGACTGAATGGCAGTAATTATACCGGCTTGATCTGCAGCTGCAAACTGAGACACAAGACCTGCATGTTTGACCAAGAGATAGATTAGCGTATTAAGAAACAAATCTATGGCTTTAATGGTGTGTTGCTTTTTTAAAAAATCCCTGATTGATTTGGGTCAAGATCTTGGTTGTCATCTTTTGCTTGACGGTGGAGGTCCAATACCTTTTCTTCTTCTGGATAGACATATTAATTATTAAGAAACCGTCTCCTCCATTCTACTAAACTGGTTGCAATGACACTAAGGCGCCACAGCGCATTTTGTTTGCCCTCCCTTTACCTCATCTTCCATTCCTATTACTGGATATATATATATATATATATATTTACAATCCAATTGTCTTCCGCTTGTAATTCTTTGGAACAACAAAGACAAATTGTTTTTTTCCACCACCTCCATGTCAGGTTTGACAGGAGTACATTGGAAAGGATTTCGATTTGCAAAACAGGAATCTAGCACTTGTCTTCTCCAACACTTTATTTACACATTTCTGTAATGTTGTGGAATCATTTGCACTTATGTTTGCTTACAGTACTTGTAAAGACAGATATCCCAGCCCTGGAATTTGGCTTATGTTACAGGAGGGTCCCCAGTAACCAGCACTGCTTTGGCAGATGTATTAATCTAGCCCTGCTTTATACTTTGCTTGGGCTGAGTAGGAGGTAGCTAGCAGAAGAACCTCCAATTTCCTCAGTTTGGTAGGGACAATCCCAATTAATCTTCCATCATCCCACTTTTTCAGCTGTTTTTAAAATGTCCCGGTTTCTCTCTCCTCCTCCCCCTTTTGTTCTCAGCTTACTTGCACAGCTGCAGACTGAGTTCAAAGGGCAAAAAAGCAATTTGCATTCAATGAACTCAGCAGAGAGAAGAGGAGAAGAAGGGGAAGGAATCTTGCCCTTTCCAGTAGGTTGGCCAAAAGCAAATTGCTGCAGCCTCTCCTAGTTTAGGTGCTCTTCCTCATCTGCCATCTTGACCCCACTCTGATGTTGCTTGGCCACAGGGGTCCTGGTTTTCATCTGTGAAATGCCAGAGGGCAATGGGAGACCATGTATTGACAGAGACAAAGCAGTCCAGCTTTGCATATCTGGCACCCTTTTGGAAAAGGGAAAATCCAGTAAGCATCAGGTTACGCGGCTGGTTTCACTGGCCTCCGTTGGTGCTACAAGTCCCTGTGGACAGTACCAAGAACAGACCAAAGTTCTGTCATTGTATAAAATTTGCTGTCGAGACTTAATGGCAACTCCATGAACGCGAGACTTTCCGTGGCCTTGGCCATCAACTACCGTACTCAGGTCTTGCAAACTCAGAGCTGTGGTTTCCCTGAGGAGTCTGTCCAAATGTAGACACCTTCCCTACTGCCTTCTGCTTTGTCAAACATAATTGTCTTTTCCAATGAGTTGCATTGGATAAATATATCCAAAGTACAAGAGCCTCAGTTTAGTCATGTTCACTTCTAGTGAGAGTTCAGGCTTGTGAAGTTGAAGGTTTTCACAGCCCGTGTCCATAGTTTTCTGCATCAGATGCAGGCAAAACGGCAGGAATAAATTCCTCTAGAACAGTGGTCAGCAAACTACGGCCCGCGGGCCGATCCCGGCCTGCCGAGGCCTTCTAATCGCCCCGTGGCCGGTCCTGCCGCTGTTGCCACCGCTGCACTCGTGCACACATGTGCATGATGGCAGGCACCATTTTGGAAGGCAAATGGTGCTGGCTTCGTGTGCATGTGTGCACGAGCGCAGGCACCATTTTGGAAAGCAAAATTGTGCTTCGCGCTCAGGTACGCATGCGCACCACACCATTTTTTCCACCGCCATTTCCCCCCCCCTTCGGCACGCTGAAGATTGGGGGACAGTGGAACCATCCCCGTCCCCAGAAAGTTTGCCCAGAAAACCCACAGAAAACCGTGATTCAGGCTTGATTTGCTCTAGAACCCATTCATTTGTCTTTTTCACAGTCCCCAGCATCCACAGAACGCTTCTCCAGCGCCACATCTCAAATGAGTTGATTTTATATTTTATTATATGTTGGTAAATATAATAATTTTATTCCCGTCTGCTTTCCTCACTATCCAGCTTTCACAGCCATGCATAGAAATCAGAAATACAATGGTATGGATGATCCAAATCCAGGTATTTTAATGGTGCATCTTTACACTTGAGGATCTTATCATGTGCCTTCATTGCTACCCTTCCGGTTTCTTGATTGTCCTCTCCAATTTGTGCCAATTTCTAGGAAATCTTTGAGTGGGGATTTGAACCCTGGATTCCCAGAAACCTAGTCTAGCACTCAAACCAGTACAATGCAATGCCTCTCTAAATTCAATTTATTGTGCAAATTCTCCAGTTTTGGGGAGATCATCTCCAGGCAAGAGACAGGGTCTGGGTGCAAATCTCCAGCTCAGCTAATTAAGCAGAAGGTGGATACAATTTACAAGGCTTCATTTATCCGTTGCTGAAATTTGCAAAGACTCTCGGAATTGGGAAATATATTTACAATAGTCCT
>CM034704.1:3431984-3461106 GCA_020142125.1 Phrynosoma platyrhinos
TCATGATGTGTCCAAAGTACGACAGCCTCAGTTTGGTCATCTTGGATTTTTCCAGGGAGGTTTCTGGATTGATCTGTTCTAGGACCCCTTTATTTGTCCTTTTGGCTCTCCATGGGATCCTCATAATCTTCTCCAGACCCACATTCTCTCATATGCATTAGTTTTCTTCCTATCCTCTTTCTTAACTATCCAGCTCTCACATCCATCCATGGGAATAATAGGGAATACAATGACTTGTAGGATTCTGACTTTTGTGCTGAGTTGTATATCTTTGCATTTTAGGATCTTTTCTAATTCTTTCATAGCCACCCTCCCCATTCTTAGCCTTCTTCTGATTTCCTGACTGCATTTTCTATAAGGGACACCATTTTACTATGCCATTGTATTTAATGGGACTTGAGCATCCATGGATTTTGGTATCCATGGAGTGTCCTGGAACCAAACCACAGCAGATACCAAGGGTAGCCGCTTCATTGCCTCCATTTTTAACTTTCATTTTTTAAAAAAGAATAAAATAGATGCAATTATCTTGTTGCTCCCTTTTTCTTCTTTTTCTTCTTTACAGTGATACAAGGGAAAATGTGCAAGCCATATTCTATTCAGATGCTAAGCACGATGTAAGGCTTAAACCTAGCATTTATCATTTTGGTTGAAGTGTATGAAAGGACTGCATAGGTTGCGTAGGAGGATTTTGTGTCAAAAATATTTTCTTTCTGCACATTTGGTTTCAAAAATATTGGTATCATTTCTTTTGGAGTCTTACCCATTCAAATGTTCCTCTACACAAATCACTGGACATTTTTCTTCCCTGCTGTTCCAAGGCTGCGGAAATGGAGCTGCGCATATAGTGTCATTGTGGGTGAGCGCATGCACATGCAAGGGCACATGGGAGAAGGCATATCAATGGGCATATACATGCAAAGCCCTATCCAAGGGTGGCTGTGTTAGCCATATAGCCTAGTACTGCATCATCCAAAATCCACAAACAGTGATACCTTTATTGGAACAACCAAAATGCACATTATACACATTGCAAGCTTTCAAAGCTCCATTGGAAATTTGCATTGGAATATTATTTTCCATGCAGAGGAGGCTGTTTTTGGTGTTTTTGACTACATTTGCACTTTGAGCTCAGTTTGCAGCAACTGAGATTAGCTGAGGACAAAGGGGAACATGGGAGGAGGGGAAAGAAACTGGGACATTTTAAAAGCAGCTGAAAAAGTGGGATGGAGGGGGAATTAATTGGGATCGTCCCTGCCAAATTGAGACAATTGCCGGTTATGAGCTAGGAAAGCTGCTGACTGTATTGACAAGGCCTCACAGCCAAGTGACAACCACAGCATGAGAAAGTTACTAAAACTTTATTCCTATTTGTTTGGGTTGGGACGAGTGGGGAAGATGTGAAGAATGTGAAGAATGGGGCTCTGGAAAAACGAGCCGGACAATTTATTAAGCCCACGCATTCATTAACTAATCTGATTATTTTGAACGTGGAGAGAAACGCTTTGATTCTGGCGACGGCCTGAATTAATCACCAAAGGTAAAGGTTGTTTCAAAACTTGGCAATTAATGGAGATTATGGAACAGACATATTTTCTCTACTGGGGGGGGGGCGAGGGAAATAAGAGTGTTCCCATCGAAATCAGCAGGAGGGTTTTGGCATGGATAGTAGTAATTTTGGTTGTACCGTTCATGATAGTGGAAGGAGGAGAACAGGTTTTGCGTGGAAGCCATCAAACGCAAACTGGAAGAGACCATCTGATGGCACAGGCGTTCTCTCTCATCTGAAATGAGTGGCAGCTCTTATTCAGTTTAGTGCAGCTTGGACATGAAAAAGCAACCTTTACAAATTACAAAGAGTAATTCCCCTTTTCGAATGCATGAACAGTAGTTAGATCAAGCAGTAGTTGTGGAGGATAAGGCATTTCTGCCTGCACAGTTTAGTGTCTATTATTATTATTATTATTATTATTATTATTATTATTATTACAGTTTATTTATAAAGCACTGTAAATTTACACAGTACTGTGCATGATCAATTAAGTTAAAGATAGAGACCTGCCTGAGGTGTACAATTTAAACAATGATAAGGGCAATGCATGTTAAAATACAACAGTAAAATCTATCGGAAAACAGGTTAAAATAAACGTAGTCTCTGTTGCCCCAACCGGTGGGCTGTTGCTGTTGATTGGTGGTAGGAGGTGACCAGCATTGCATCCGCACTGCGGAAATAATCTAGTTTGACACCACTTTAACTGCCATGACTCAATGCTATGGAACTCTGGGATTCATAGTTTGTTGTGGCATCAGTGCTTTACAGGTGAGAATTTTGCTAGAGATGATTTAAAAAAAAAAACTTTCCAAAATTTGCAAATTCCATTATATATATATCTTGCTCAAAATTGCAGATTTCTTCATAAACAACACGAGAAAAGCCTGAGACTTGAACATCCAAGAAAGTAAGACTGCAAGACACATCCGTTCCTTGGAAACAAAGCAGAGGAGATTGCAGCGGTGACGAAACCTGTTTTTGACATGGGCATTCAATGGAGATTTGTTGTTTGCTAGCTTATAGTTTATTATTTTTACCTGTTTTGTTTCAATTTAAGCCATTTCATTATTTTATCATTTTTCATTTCACTTTTATTACTGATGTAATGGATCAGGGTTTGAAAGACAGGAGCAAACGGACACGAGTGAGACTTCATTCTTTGGGATTATTGCACATATTAGCTACTGATACAATTAAAACAATAAAGATTCTGAACTCCTGCAACTTTTCTATTGAATATCCTCTGAATTCAGTGGGTCCTCGGTATCCACTGGGGTTTGTTTCCAGAACCCCCCATGGATACCAAAATCCATGGATGCTCAAATCCCATTAAATACAATGGCATAGTAAAATGGTGTCCCTTCTATAAAATGGCAAAATCAAAGTTTGCCATTTGGAATTTATATATATTTTTAAAATAGTTTCAACCCATGGATACCTGAATCCATGGATAAAGAATCTATGTATACAGAGAGCCAATTGTACCTTAAATTGAGAAAGAGTTTTTCATGGTGGGTTTTTATATATATATATATAAAAAGGAAGAAAATGTTAGAGACACATTATATTAAAGTTTGCACAGAAATGCACAGAAAAGGAAATTATTGTCTCTGATGTTTAGGGAAAACGTAAAAATAAACTGGAGCTGTTAAAGTGATAAAATAACCTAGTTCATACTAAGAAGGAATGAGCGTGACAGAAATAACTTTCCTTAACTTTGGCTGGATACCCAACCACCAGTGGAAAACTCTCCGCTCTCTCTGTCCTTTGAAAAGCCAACTAATCGGCTCATAAAAGGCCCTTGTTTCACCTTAAATGGAGCCCACATGGCGGCGAAACACAGGCCAAACCCAAGGTTGGAAATATGGTTGGCCTGCCACTATGTTTAGCTATGGGATCTCTTGTTAGCTTTGGGGAACTTGGTTGAATTTATTTATTTATTTTGCTCAACCGTTCCTCATTATTTCTGCAATGTATTTTGAGGCGAGGGGTCTTGGTTTTAGCCATGCTGGTCGCAGCGATGCCTTTTCTGCAAGTTTAGCTTGTTCTAACTGTTTGGTCCTGCTTCTGGCAAAGAGAAAAAGAGGCTGACTCAGATGCCATCAGCTCCTTCTTCCTGTATTGCATTGCATTGCATTGCATTGCATTGCATTGCATTGCATTGCACTGCATTGCATTGCACTGCACTGCATTGCATTGCATTGCACTGCTTTGTATTGCATTGCATTGCATTGCTTTGCATCTTCCATGCATTGCATGGATTTTTTCCCCTCCAAGTGGAGTATATGGAACATAGGGGGCATAATGGGGCAGAGGGCATGCCCAAGAATTTATTTTCAGCACCAGAACTGAACCCATTTACTGTTTCACACACCAAGATAGGTGTCCCACCCCACTTTCTTCACTGGAACAGTCTAATTTAGAATTTGTGGAAAGAGTTCCCGTACCTTGGATCAAACAAACAAACAGAATGGAGACTGCAGTCAAGAAATCAGAAGAAGACTACTAGACAAGATCCTAAAGTGTAAAGATATATGACTGAGCACTAAATTTAGAATAATCCAAGCCATTGTATTCCCCATTGCCATGTACGGATGTGAGAGCTGGACAGTGAAGAAAGCGGATGAGAAGAAAATCAACTCATTTGAGATATGGGACTGGAGAAGAGTATTGGAGACACTGTAGACAGCCAAAAAGACAAACAAATAGGTCCTTGAAAAGATCAAGCTTGAAATCTCCCTGGAAGCCAAGAGGTCGTATTTTGGGCAGATCATCAGTGACCATTGGGGTGTCAAGTGGGGTTCTGACCTGGGCCCAGTGCTATTCAACATCTTTATCAATGATGAAAGAATAAAGGGCATGCTCCTCAAATTTGCAGATGACACCAAATTAGGAGGAATAGCTAATACCCCAGAGGACAGGATGAAAATTCAAAATGACCTTAATAGATTAGAAAGCTGGGCCAAAGCTAACAAAATGAATTTCCACCCAGAGAAATGTAAGGTACTGCATTTAGGATAAAGGAAATGCATAGATGCATAGGGTGAGGGACTCCTGGCTTAATAAGACTACTTGTGAAAGGGATCTAGGAGTCCTAGTAGACCACAAGTTGAACATGAGACAACAGTGTGATGCAGCAGCTAAAAAGGCCAATGCAATTCTAGGCTGCATCAATAGAAGTATAGTGTCAAGATCAAGGGAAGTGATAGTGCCACTCTATTCTGCTTTGGTCAGGCCTCACCTGGAATAATACTGTGTCCAGTTCTGGGCACCACAATTCAAAAAAGATGTGGAGAAACTGGAGCGTGTCCAAAGGAAGGTGACTAAAATAGCGAAGGGTCTGGAAACCATGAAGCCCTATGAGGAAAGACTTAGGGAGCTGGGCATGTTCAGCCTAGAGAAGAGAAGGTTAAGAGGTGATATAATAGCCCTGTTTAAATATTTGAAGGGGTGTCCTATTGAGGCTGGAGCAAGCTTGTTTTCTGCTGTTCTAGAAAATAGGACACGGAGCAATGGAAGCAAACTACAGGAAAAGAGATTCCAACAAAACATTAGGAGACAGACTCCATAGGTGGCTCAGTGGAATATCTTAGCAGTTGGTCACCCCAGAATGGGAACAAAGGGCTCAAGATCATCAGGGACAATCAGGAATAAGAAGTATTATAAAATTCATTTTGAGGATGTTATACCCTGGTTCTGGTGCTGAACATGCCTAACGTCTTCCAAAGTGTTCATGCCAGAACCAGGGTTTGGTCCGTGCATTGTCCAGACAGGACACCATGCAGACAAGGCCAGTCAATCTACTTTTTCAGCTGCAGTTAAAATGTCCCAGTCTTTCTTCACCTCCCGCTTTCCCCCTATGTCCTTTGCTTACTTTGGCAGTGTCATATGCAAGGACCCCAAGCTGACAATAAACTTCCCAGGGTTGCTTTTTCTCTGGTTGGGGGATGAGGCCCTTCCCTTTGCTGTGATGTTCTGACTCTCATTTCTTACAACTATATAGCTTGCTCATTGCACCCAAACAGTGAAAGCATCTTGGAGAAATGAGTAGGAGGTAAGCATCATGACATTTTGGGTAAGAGGGGCAGAACATTGGGAGCAACATCAGGAGCTAAGAGAACAGTGGTATTCATCCTGAACTCTGCTGGCATCAAAGCCTGACAACAACAATAATATTGACCTTTTCACAAAGGGAATCTATGGGCAGGTAGCGGGCAGAGTGGTGAACAAGGAATAGATATCCACCAGTTCCAATTGGTGACCCATTTGAAAGAGTTATCTTTACAGAACTTCCAGAACTTCATTTGGAGCAGGACATGCAAAACCTGACGGAAAAGGAAAATGGCATTTAGGTCTAAATCCAATTAAATGCCAGCAAATTGAAAATCTTCAAGGGAACAGTTGCACAGCAATTGTGCAAAACAGTTGCAGAAAGGGTTTTAACACTGTGGGATTGGTTGCACAACCAGCTACCTGTAAAACTGATTCTACAACCAGTTCTATAGCTGGTTACACAATCTCATCCACCACAGCCATTTTGCACAGTTTGTGCAATTGAAAAGTTTATTTGTTTTTTTTTATTTAAGTTATCAGCCTAAGATTTACATGTTGATTTAAAAGAAATCAAAGGTAGAGTTTGCAGAGGCACCAGAAATGATTTTGCTGGTATTATGGATAGAGGACTGGATGGCAAAAATGGATGACTTCTTCGATATATGATAACAGCAGCAAAACTGCTGTTTGCTCAAACTTGGGAATGGACTGGATCATGAATGATGGAAGCATGGATTGTTGAGGTTGCAGAGTTAGCCCACATTGCCAAACTGATACGGGTTTTAAAGGACAAACAAATTGAAGATTTTTTAAAATAAAAGATTGGAAACCATTTATGGACTTTTTGAGCAAAATGAAATCTAACGATGCAATAACTTGTGGCTATGGCTGCTAATAACTTTAGCAGTAGGATTATCTAGTTGGAACTGTAATGGTAGAATAATATAATCCCTGCTTTTCTTTGCTCCCTCCTTCATTACAGTCTGGATATCTAGTCACCTATGATCCTGACAGACAGACATTTGGTCTATAAATCCAAATGCTCTCCACTCTAGCAGTGGCTTGTCCCAAAGGTCCTTTTAACTAGAGGTATCTGGAACTGGACTCTGGTTCTTCTGCATGCAAAGCCTGTCTGCTCTACCTCTGAGCTGTAAGATCAATGGCAATGCAAATTCCCAAGCCACCCTATTAGACTGGCAGCAGCTGCAGGCAGCCCTACAAGGCTTCAGATTGGCTTTGCCTTGGCCTGGGCTCCCTGTTGGACTGAGATGGGTCTGGCCCTGAAGCCCCCAAACTGGACCGCAAGAACCAGGAGGCAAGCCAAGGTCCAGACAAACTTGGCAGATTCCCTGGCTAGATGTAAGTTTGAATCCTTTTGAATCTTGATGTTTCTTTCTCAAATTTTATGGCATGGCAAGGCAAGGCAAGGCAAGGCAAGGCAAGGGAGGCTTATGCTTGTAATAGGGAGTAGGACTCATGCATCCCATGGGCAACACATAGTCCCAAAGCTATTTTAGTAGCCCATGGAGTCTCCCAGAGCAGAAAGGAAAGGAAAGGAAAGGAAAGGAAAGGAAAGGAAAGGAAAGGAAAGGAAAGGAAAGGAAAGGAAAGGAAAGGAAAGGAAAGGCAGACTTTCCCAGGAAAATGTCCCACACCCCATCCTGGGTCCCTAAAAATGGTGTCCCTTATATAAAATGGCAAAATCAAGCTTTGTTTTCTGGAGCATTTTTTAAAAAAAAAAAAATGAAGCTGAGGATGGTTGAAGCCGTGAAGGCAAAATCTGTGGATATGAAGGGCTGACTGTAGTGATTTTTGCAATGTTCATCCCACTGCAAGAAAATCTTTGAAAATGACTCAGTCTTTGAAGACTATTCACACTCTGGAACTTTTTTCCCGAACAAAATTCGCACATAGTATTTTTGCAGAGAAAACCACATTCGCTACATAAGAAAGAGCATTTGCCACTCAGGAAACCGCAGTTTCTGCACAGAAATATGTCCTGTATAGAAAATGCTGTAGTTGGGGGTATTTTTTTCCTGCACTAAATTTGAATATTTTCTACACAAACATACCAATGGTGAATTTTGCATAGCACAAATCTAGGGACGTTTTCACACGGGGCTTTAGACGGAGGCAATCCTACCTCCGTCCGGCCCCACTCCGGGTCCATTGTCAAATTGTTCAGACGACGTCGCATCAAGCCCCTCCCCATCCAGTGCCATCCCTGGCGCTATCCGGCGTCCGTCCGGGGTCTTGCTCGTCGTGTTCACACGACGTCACAGCAAGCCCCGCCCCATCCTGCGCCATCCCTGCGCCATCCCTGCGCCATCCCTGCCGCTAGCCGGCTTTAGCCCCATAGATCTAATTCCTTTTTTAAAAAGGAATTAGAGGGGCTGCTGCTGGAGGCAATCAGGAGCCACTCCGGCGGCTGCTGTTTTCACCGCCGGAATGGCTCTTCTTTGCTTCCAGGCAGCTTCCAGCCGGCTTTAGAGCCGTGTGTATGAAAACGTCCTAGAACTGTGAAGATTCTCATCAGATCAGGATGATGAGCCCTCAAAAAACATGATTTTCACTACTTTAAAAAAAAATAGAATCATAGAGTTGGAAGAAATCCCAAGGGTCATCCAGTCTGACCCCCTGCCATGCAGGAAGACACAATCCAAGCACCCCCAACAGATGACCATCCAAGCCTTTGTTTTACAACCTCCAAAGAAAGGGAAGGACATTTCTGACTCTTCTTTCCTTCCATAGCCTCTGTTCATATAATCATTATATTCCAATTCCATAAGCTCCTTGCACACATTAAGGCCACTATATAGTTGTCGTTTTTCCTGGTCTGCATGACTCAATTATATATACATGTTTGCAAAATATGCACAGGAACTTATCTTCTGGAGAAATAAAGGTGGGAAAAGGGGATGGAGATTTTAAAAAGAGAATTATCCAAATGGGTGTGGACATTCTTCTAGGACCAAGAGCATTGAGGGAGAAAAATCTTTGCCTTTGTTTCAGTTTGCATTTTGCAGGCTCTCTCTCCCTCTAGCGTTGGCTTCTTGTATATATGACAACACACATTGCCCCCATTGTTTTGGCTGTTCTCTATAGTGGTCACTTGTGCATCCCACCCTCCATGAGGAAATGCATCGCCATTAAAGAAAAAGGTTTGAAGAGAAGATACACACACAGTCCAGAAAATTGCATACCAATTTGGTTTCTAAAATATATGTTCATGGGTGCACCTATGGAAAGAATCGCTGTGATTTAAATATCAGAATGCAAAGGGCTCTTGTAGCACCTTTGAGACTAATGGAACAAAAGATGTAATTCTGTTTTAAGGGGATGGGAGAGTGGGATTATGGGATGAGAGATGTTTTAACTTGTCAGTTTTAATATGTTGTAACCCGCCCCGATTGCTCTGCAGAGGGGCGGGCTATAAATAAAATTTATTATTATTATTATTATTATTATTATTATTATTATTATTAAAGATATTGTAGCACAAGCTTTCATAGACTTGGGGCCTTTGCAGACTGCTAGAAATAGTGCAAACTGAGACCACTTTTAGGGTTAGGGTTAGTGCTAGGGAATGATGGGAATTGTATTTTTTTCTGGGACATTGAGCCTTCTCTGTCAGAGAGCTCTGGTGCCACAATAAAATACATTTCCCATGATTCCCTAACCTTAACCCTAACCCTAAAAGCGGACTCAATTTGCACTATTTCTAGCAGTCTGCAAACAATCTTGGTCAACTTTCTCTGATGCATGGAGTGGTTTAAATAGAAATACATCTCATATTTATGGGGACACAGGTAGGCTGTGTCCAAGTCTTGATGGGGAGCTTTCAAGGTAAAGGCCATTGCTTGTCCTCCTTCTTGTGGTTCTTTATCATTAAACTGGGGTTGCACTAGACAGATCTTCAAACAGAAGGACTGGAGCTGTGATGGTCCATGGACCAGTGTCAGGCTGTGAACTATTAGCTGCTAGTCTATTGGGAGCTTCCAGAAAAGAAAGTCAATATTGTAGCCAATAGATACAACTATGGTACTGATCCCTGGCACATTAGAGGGAGGAAACGTCAGTCGAATGATGCTTCTTGCACTGTCTGACTGGCATTTCCAATCTTTAATGGGCCAGAGATCAGGGAGTGTGCCCTGTAAAGGACAAAGAGTATGGCTGGTTGGCTTTGCAGTCCGACGCTTATTTGGAGGCTACCCAGTCAAGGAAGACTGTGCCATACACTAATAGCAAATCCCTTCTCCAAGTATGGATTTCTAGGTAAGCCAAAACGGATTTTGGATTTTGGAATATTTGCCCGTACAGAATCAGATACCTTGGACCCAAGCCTAAACACCAAATGGATGCATCTTTGGTATACCTCTTATAACGCATAGCCTGAAGGTAACTTTATAAACAATGTTTTAAAAATTTTTGTGTCTGAAACAAAGTTTGTGTATACTGAACTGCCAGAGGGCAAAGGTGTCACCACCTCAGCCACCCGTGTGGACAGTTTTGGATTTTGGAATATTTTGGATTTCCAGATAAGGAAGATCAATCCCTGAAATGACCCCTATCTATCTATCTATCTATCTATCTATCTATCTATCTATCTATCTATCTATCTACCAACCACAGGTGTGCACACCATTATATCCCTCCCTACTTGCCGGTCCGCGAAAAGCGAGACCGCAGACTTGAAGTCCGCAAAAATGGAGGGACAACTGCACCTCACACCTTCTTCCCCCATTCAGATCCTTCAATTCAATACATTACATCTTCTTTCATTCCTCTATCTCGCCTTCCTTGACCTACCTCTTTATACTTTATTATATTCCCTTCTATCACTCTCTTCCCATTCCCATCTGTAATCCTTCTATCTATTTCCTCATTCTCTATCTTCCAGCAACATCCCGTCTCATCTCACCTCTTCTCCTCTTCTTCAACACTTACTCTCACTCTCACCACATACTACATCCTTCTCCGCTTTCACTTCACTTTCCCTCCTATATACTCTTCCTATATACTCCGTCCTTCACTTTAATAACTAACCTTCACTTCTTCACTCTTGTATGCCATTCATCCTGACTTCCTTTTTTGTTCTTCTTTGGTAATTCCTCCTAAATATATCATTAACCTCCTATCTCAAACTCCTCGGTAGTACATCCATCCCATATCTTCAAGCTGTCCTTATTTTCATTTTACAATTTGTTAATCCATTCCTATCTTTTCCCATCCTCCTCTATCTTTAAAGCAAGGGAAAAAAGGGCATCTCTCTATATAATCTAGTTCTGTATTAAGATAATCTCTAATACTTTAGATGCGTAAATTATTGATTATTTATAATATTATACACTCATCTATTTTATAATATACATTCTATGATATGGAAATCTCCTACTTTACTATGTTATCCCATTTTTGTACCAGATACTGTATTACTGGTTTCCATTCATTGATTATCTTTTCTTCAGGAAAGCCCCTAAGTCTTTGGGTAAATTTACCAAGCTCACACATTTCATATAATTTAAAAACAAACCTTCTTCATTTGGAGTAGTTTTGGAAAAGTCATCCTAGCTGCTAATACCAAATAAAATAATATTTTCCTATAACTGTTTTCCATTTCCTTCTCAAATATACCTAATAGACAACCTTTGGGTGATAGTTGAACAGATATTCCCAAAATGTTCACCTATAGTTTTATTGATCATTACCCAATATTTTTTTCGATTCCTTGCAGGTCAATTAACAATGATAGAAAGTCCCAACAGCTCCTTTACACTTCCAGCACTTGTTATTTCATCTCATATACATTTTTGAATGTTTTTTTCAGGTCTCGTGTACCACCGATTATTCATTTTATAGAAATTTTCTCCGATATTTTGGGATGCTGTATATTTTATGCTGCGCGTCCATAATTTTCCCCACTGCGACAGATACATTGGATGCTCTAGATTACTAGCCCACCTAATCATTGGATCTTTAATAATTTCTTTATTATCATACTTCAATAAAACCCTATATAGTTTAACAATAATCTTCTTGGTGCCTCCGCATAGTATCCTCCCTAAATCCATGTGTGCTTTTAAAGTGCTTGCAGTTCTTCCAGATCAATTGTTTGGTGATTCGATGCCTCCCATTTTGCAATAAAATGTACTTTATAATATTCATGGTTTCAGGTAAGTCAGGAACCGGAACGTCAACAGATTGGTTGTCCAGGCTAGAACCCAGTCTGTTCTAGCAAAGCGGTTCTCCTTGCCAGCCCTTCCAATGCACATCCCACAGCCATCCTTCTTATGAATAAAATGCCTACAGGAAGGATGAGAAAGGTCATCTTGCTAGGGTGAGTGATAATCCTATATTTTCAAACCTTTAATTTCCAAACATAGCGCAATCAAAGTGGTCAGATGGATAAAGACTTTGTGTGATCTATGACAGAAAAATACCCCTAATCTCTTATAATCGGTTGATCCATATGGTATAACTCTGAAAAGTAAACAGACACTAAGCTCCTGCAGAGAGAAAAAGGAGAGAGAGAGGGAGACCTTCTTATCTTAGCATCTGAAATGGGGGAAACAATGGCCAGTGGCCATGCTGGCTGAGGGACGATGGGAGCTGCAGCCCATGCAAATAACTTTCCCAAATTCTAATCCAGAATCAGAAACTAGAATCAACAGAGCTGGAAGAGAAAAGAGTAGTCCGTCTTTCCCCTAATGGTTTGAACTACAGCTCCCTTCAGCTCCCCAAGTTAGCCAGGCAAGAAGTCAGGGATGATGGGAGTTGTAGTCCCAAATATTTTAAGGGACCCAGGGATGGTGGCATCCCCTGACATCCACAAGAAAACTTCTTCTTTAATCCTTAGACCTCTCAAGATCCACAGGACTGCCCCATCCGCAAAGAGGGTGCCAAGCATTGAGCCCTTCCACCAAGTCACATCCTTGGATTAACAGAGAGGCAAGGGTTGGTGACTTTCTCATATTCCCACAATTCACTGGGATGGCAGGTTAGCAAGGCATTATGGGAATGTCAAAATGACCTGTGGCTCTGAAGCAACTCTGTAGATCAGGGGCAGGCAACCTTTTTGAGACCTGGGCCGGTCTCCCATAGCCCAGGTCTCGGCTGGGCCGAGTGGGGGGGGGGGAATGGTCCAAATCGCGGCCGTGACGCGTTTGTGCATGCACAAGAGTACTGCGCATGCGCAAACGCGTCACAACCTCCATTTTGATTTCCAAAATGGCGATCGCAGCGAGCGCAGCTGCAGAGCGGCAAAAACGTGCCCCGACGGCAGCGCGCGGCGGCAGCGGTGGCGCTGGCAACCTTCGGCCTGGGCCAGTAAGTCCGGGGCCCGGGGCCTAAACTGGCCCCCGGGCAGTAGGTTGCCGGTCCCTGCTGTAGATCATAGAGAGACTGTTGCCTGGAACCTGTTTTTGTAGCCTGAACGGAGCAGTCCACACTGTTCATACTTGGTTCAAGCCACCTGTGGTTCCAGTGTGTTATAGTGGTTTGAGCATTGGACTACAACTCTTATAGTTCCACACTACTGAACACAATAGTGGCAGATTTTCCAATTCCTAACTGATTTCTATAGTGATGCTATAGTGATACAGCTGCTGCATATTTTGGCAAATTGCTTAAGAGAGAGCAAAAAGTCCCATTAGTTCTAAAGACGAAAACTTGGTGCATCAAAGACTTGTGGCCTTTCTCAGTCATAAAAGCATGCCTAGGCATTTACCTGAGAACTGCTAATGGATGGAATATGCAAAGCTGTTAGCTAATGTTATAATTACTCGCCTGCGCTGTCAGGTTTCAAGAGACACTCTTCTAAGATCCGCCGTGCAGACGCAGCAAATGGTTGGGAATGCAGCAAATCCTTAGCAGTGTTTGAACTCCAGTAATTATGCCCCTAAATTCTTCAAAAGCACCAAAAATAGCTAGAAATGGAAGTGCTGACAGCCTCCGTTATGATATAGTGGCATGCATTGCTTTGCTAAAAATAAACAATGTGAGTTTTTGCCTTCTCTCTTGACAACATCTCATTTGTATATTCTGGTCGTAAGAGGAGAGGCTGGTTGGTGTTACTCGTTCTTCATGGAAGAACACAATGGTTGTGGTCATAGCCATTTCACATGTTATGGACCAACAAGCATGGATTTGCCATCAGATATAGCGTGTCAATGTGGAACAGTGGCTAGCGTGTTGCCCTGGGACTTGGGAGATCTAGGGTCAAATCCTCACTGAGCTGTGAAGCTCACCGTGGGATGTAGCTATGGGGATGGGAGCCAAATGCAGTGGCATCACTAGGGTTGGGGGCAGTTGGTGTGGGGCAGATAATGGCCTCACCTCCTTCCCTCTGCCTTGCTCACCCAAGAAGTTGCAGTGTCAAACTGCATTATTTCTGCAGTGCAGATTAGCCCTTTGATTTTTCTTTCTTTGATTCTGCACTATACAGTTGGCCCTCCACATTTGTGGATTTGACTTTTGCGGATGTGATTATCTGTAGTTTTGATTCGTATGTTCTCTCAAGGAATCTCTAAATCATCCGGCGCAACTCTGCCAGACATTGACCATAGAGTTGTACTGGAGAACTTGGACGTTCCTAGAGAAACCACTTCTCTAGGCATTTGTAGGTCCTCCAGCATGGTTCTATGATCAACTTCTGGCAGACGTTGACCATAGTGTTGCACCTGGAGATTCCTAGAGAGACATTCTCTCAGGTTAAAAGAATAAATATTTGCCACTAATAATGCTCATCTTGTAGCAATAATGTGCACCAGTGTTTGGCACCGAATGAACCCTTGGAGAGGCCTCCTTTCTGTATATATAGAGTTGTGCTGGAAAACTTAGATGTTCCTAGACTAGAAACCACTTCTCTAGGCATTTGTAGGTTCTCCAGCATGACTCTATGATTAACCTTTGGCAGACGTTGACCATAGTGTTGCACCTGGAGATTCCTAGAGAGGCGTTCTCTCAGGTTAAAAGAATATTGTTGTTTTATTTGGGGTTTTCCCATATTCACAGGAGTCCTTCACCCCTTACCTTGCAAATGTAGAGGGACCACTGTATTATCATTGGGAGCCCTAACCCTCTATGGGCCTTGCCTTGCAAGGTAGTGTAAACCCCAACCCATAAGGTTCCCAAATATCCAGTGATAGGGAATTTGATCATCAGTCATAGGATAGAATTCATGGATATAGTTGTGTTAGTCTGGAATATCTGTATACATAGGGGTCTTGCAGCACCTTTGAGACTAAGGGGCTGTACAGATCGGCATCAAGAGCCAGCCTGGGGGCAGGGTGGGGGCTTGGCAACCGCACGCTGGCTGCCCCAACTCTGCCCCCATGCTGGCTTCATGCCATGCACTCCACCACACGGCAGGAGGCATCACAACGCTCCCTTGGCACAGCATCTACACACGTTGTGCCGAAGGAGCACAGGAAAGCCACTGCAGTGGCGGCAAGGATGCCCTTTCTGAGGTGCAAAAAAGAGCCATGTTTTGCGGCTTCTTTTTGCACCATGGAACTACCGGGTTGGGAGCGTGGTGTGCAGTTGCTGTATCCCCAACCCAGCGTTTCCAGGGGTGGCACAGAGCTGCCTGTCAGGGGTGGTCTGTCGAGCCCCTAACTGTAAGAAAGAAATTGCAGGATGAGCTTTCGTAGACTATAGGGTCATTCAGATATCTTCTGTTTTTCGCACAATGCTATGAATAATCTCACTCACGCATTCTGGGTTTGCTATTCACACTATGGAACCGCATCTCTGAGCATCTCTGCAAGTTCTGTGGTTCACATGCGCCAGCACTTGAATAAAGATGGCGGTGATGGTGCAAATGTATTTAAAACATGTTCAAGGCATGAAGAGTTTTATCCTGGGCCTATTCACATCAGTTATTCACACTGCCGACAATGTGACACTTTTAAAATAAAACCTAGAAAAAAAAATCCTGGTATCAATTATCCTGGATTACATGGGCGGTTTGGGATACATGTGAACAACAGAGGTTCAACCTGGATTCATCCTGGATTATTTTCATCATCTGAATAACCCCTTGGTTCACTTCTTCAGATCCAGTCAAGAGATAATTTGGGTAGAAATCCAATGGATTTCCTCACATCCCATCCTAGCATGTGAGGAGATGCTGGCCCCATCAGCAAATGTGCTGGATTGCTCTTCTGCTTTAGACCATCTACTGTATCATTTACCACTAAGAATGCTCATCTTGTAGCAATAATATGCATCAAGTGTTTGGCACCAAATGAACTCTTGGAGAGGCCTCCTTTCAGCACAAAACAGGTGGGACATCATGGTGACAAACACAACGACAAACAAATAAAAGCAAGTATAATCCAAAAGCCTTTAGAAAAGAACGATGAGCAGCTTCCAATTAAAACTGTTGCTGTGCACGGCAAGGAGGAAATCTACTGGAACTGGCCATGATATTTGCAGCTCTCTCTTTCCATAAAGAGGTTGCAAGTCTAAGCTCCATTAGAAGCATCAACCTTTCTCCCTCCCAGATTTATTAAAGCATGCACTCTGTCTGCAATTAACTTCTGGGCATCCATTGCAAGCCTGGCCTCTGAATAATATCTGCAAGCAAACACGGGCTTTGAAGAAGCGAGTGCGGAAGACGAGCTGGCGGTGGGGATGGTGGCTGCGGTGGGCAGCCAGTAGCTGGCAGTGCCAGTTGGGTACCATTGGCTCATCTTTCATCGCCATGGCAACACTTGCTGGTGGGAGCTGATCGGATGCAGCCATCCCTCTGGCAGAAGCAAAACCATCGGAGACTCTGCAAGCCAATCTCATTCTCAGCCCTGCTCACTACTTTTCGTTTGGTTTTGGGTTTTGAGAGGGATGTCTGCAGACACTGCGCTTCCCGTATGACCTTTGTGATGGATACAGTGGTATTCGCTGGGTGTTTTGGAATCCGCTGGGTGTTTTGGAACCCCTGCGGATAATAAAATCCATGGATGCTCAATTCCCATTTAATGCAATGGCATAGTTGTATGATGTCCCCGATAGAAAAGGGCAAAATGAAGATTTGCTTTTTGCAATGTATACATTGTAAAAACGTTTTCAAACCATGGATGCTTGATTCCGTGGATAAAAAAAATCCATGGATATGGAGGACTGACTGCATTCCTTTACCTTCTTTGGTATCAAATACAGACCTTGGCCAGAATGTTTGTAAAAAAAATCCACATTATAGGTGTGCCTCCCACCCCCTTTCCTCATACTTTATGCTTTATATCCAGGGTGAACAACTGTGGCAGCCCCCAAACTAGTATGGTATAATGGCTGGGGCATTGGGTAAGGACAGGAGACCAGGATTTGTTTCCCTGCTCATCCATGGAAACCCACTGGGTGACCCTGGGCAAGTCACACTCTCTCAGCCTCAGAGGATGAGCAAACCCCTGCTGAAAAAAACTTGTCCCAAAAACCCTGTGATAGGGTTGCCTTGGGTCGCCATAAGTCAGAAATGACTTGAAGGCACACAACAACAACAACCAATATTATGCCCTGGACCTTCATAACCATAGCAAAATCCTACAACATCTTGGTACCTGCAGTTTAGGGAGGTGTTTTTTTTAGACTTCTCAGCCAGGGATCTCTAGTGCCTCGTCAGACTACAAACTCCAAGATCCCATAAGATGTTGCCATGGCAGTTAAAGTAGAATCATAGCACTATAATTTTGTAGCATGAAAAATATATTGTCTGCCTTGGACAGGCGTGGACCAAATCTTGCATGAGGTTCTGTAGCACATATCTCTATCTGTGCAGTTATGCTATGCAACACTTGTGTTGAACGGCATATTACACAACAGAAACCATATGCCAAATGTGCAATTTAATGTACAGCTTAATGTATGTGCTTTCGTGTTCAATGTGCTTGCAGGATCCATGTACAAATCTGCTTCTCTGCACAATCGCATTGCATGTGCAAGTCTATTTCCACAACCTTGAACTGAATGTGAGCATTTTGCATCAGACCAAATAAACAAAACCAAAATCTTACTATTTCTGTAGAGGATTTTTGTGCTTATGTAAGACACCAAAAGGGTTCCAGCCCTTGTAGAAATACATGACAGGCTTTCTGATGTTGATTTGAAAAACACAGAAATGCCTTCAGACACATCTACAGCCTCTGAGCAATGTGTTGGCCTACATTTTGATAAAATTCCAGGTCTTTCAAAGAATTGTGGCAGTTGTGCAAGGAAGGCGAGAACTCCATATGAGGGAGCACAGCTTCTTCATATAATTATAATTTGCAACGTTCTCTGCAACAAGCCATGATGTAAATAAATAGTTTTCAAATAGTTTTTAAAAACCTATCTAAATAGGTTTTTTAGAAAGCCCTGTGCAAGCTAGTTTACACTCTGCTTGCTTCAGCGTCTGCAAACCAAGTGCAAAAGCAGTTTGTACTCAATTCAGTAGCATGTAATGTAAGCCGCCTTGATAGCCTTGGCTAAAGGCGGAGTACAAATAAAATTTTATTATTTATTATTATTATTATTATTAGCAGGAACAGGAGAGGAGAGGGCAGAATCTTGCCTTTCCCAGTTGGCTCAGGCAAAAGTAAACTGCTGCAACCTCTCCTATAATTTGTTAATAACTTTTGCTCTTACAGGTTGAACCTCTCTTATCTGGGGAGCTTATCACATTCATTTTAAAACCATCTTACCTGATCCGGATTAAATTTTAAATTTGGTGGCATCCTGATATTATAAGAAGGATGTAGCTATCGGAAATTTTAAAATTTTAAAATGAATGCGATAAGCTTTTGAGATTGTGCAATGCTAAATATTCCAAAAGCCAAAACCTTTTTCATGGGTGGCTGAGACAATGACACCTTTGTTTTCTGATGCTTCAGCGTATACACATTTGGAGTCATGCCCAAAATTATTTTAAAATATTGTACCAAATCACCTTCAGGCTATTTGTATCGGGGGTCTATGAAAGATAAATGAATTTAGTGTGTAGACTTGGCTCCCATCCCCAAGATATCTCATTGTGCACACATATGCAAAAACAGGTTGTCCAAAATTCAAAATCCAAAATACCTCTGCTCCCAAGTATTTTGGATAAAGGAGACTCAATCTGTAATATTTTTTGCTCATTAATAACTTTTGCACAATGGTTTCCTGATCTGCACAGCATTCATAACAGAGAGACAAGACATGAATATTCAGATGTCCCGAATTGCACTGTCTCCACCCCAAAGCCTTTCTAATCTCATCCAAAAAAGATTTAAGCTAATTAAAAGTGCAATTGGAGAAAGAGAGAGAGAGAGAATGAGAATGTACCACCCCATTTTAATTTTCTCTCTTTCTCTCTCTCTCTTTGGCCTGGGATGGGAAGAAAGCGTGAGTCATGCTTCGCAGAGCAACCCAGGCCACATTCGCACTGGCTGGGAAGGCAATTATTTTTATCGAGAGCAATCCGCCCCCCTCTGAAACCCTCTCTTTTGTTTTGCTTCTCCATCACATTCAGAAAGCCCTTTAGTGCCTTGGACAAGTCACAGTCGCTCAGCCTCCGAGGGAAGCAAAGGCCAGCTCCCTCTGAACAAGTCTTGCCAAGAAAACCCTTAGGCTGGAAATGACTTGAAGGCACACAACAACAAGGAGATCTCACCACTTACATTGCTGGTGCTCTTGTTAACTTATACAGGTATACCTCTAGCAAAGAGATTTCCTTTTACAATGTCTTTGTGTGCCCATCCAACTCCTTTTCCTTTGTCCAGATAGATTTTTTTTAGCTGCATCAGCACTGGAAGGCTATATATCTCACAAAACTACAATCCCATTGCATCGAGCAGTTAAAGCGGTGTCAAACTGCATTCATTCTGTGGTGAACTACAATCCCATTGCATCGAGCAGTTAAAGCGGTGTCAAACTACATTCATTCTATGGTGAACTACAATCCCATTGCATCAAGCAGTTAAAGCAGTGTCAAACTGCATTCGTTCTGCGGTGTTGATGCAGCCTAAGTCTGTTCTTCCTCCCAAAACCTAAAACTCGTGCTAAACTTCAATTTCATTCTCCTAGATATCGCAAGTGCCGCCAATTGGCAAATCTGTCCAGGCTTTTGAGAGTGGGTGTCCCACGCTTTTGTGATATTTGCCTTCTGAGACTGTTTCACTCCTTTTGCACTTTGCCATCTGCATCCTCATATTGTTCCCACCATTTCTCCGGGGAGAAATGCACATGAGTCTGAGGGTGACTATTTTGTGCAGCCTCGCCACTAACAAAGCCTATGTTGCAGTGTAGCTGCAATAAAACACATAAATAAAATAAATACACATCCAGAGCTTTTATTTAGAAGAACAAGTGAAGTGTTACTCTGATTGAAGTAATTCACAACCCTGTTGACATTTAGGCTAAGAGCTGGGGGTGCATCTACACTGTACAAATAATGCAGTTTGACACCACTTTAAATGCTGTGGCACCAACCTGTGAAATCTTATGATCTGTAGTTTTGCAAGGTCTTTAGCTTTTAGCCATTAGTGTGCTGGTGCCTCACAAAATTACAAATCCCAGAACTCTATAGGATGGAGCCATGGCAATTAAAGTTATGCCAAACTGCATTATTTTTGCAGTGTAGATGCACCCTGAGTTTGCCATAAATGGCTACAGCTTGCAACTGAGAGACAGAAGAAAATTCCTCAAGAGGTTTGCTCATGCCTAATTCAGTTCTCCTCTACTATGTGCCCATCACTAATATTGACTCACTCTTCCTCTGCTTTCCTTTTGCCCTTTTCCTGATCTATGCAAGTTTGTCTTCAGCTGGTATCCTTTGACCAACATCCTGTGTTGGAATTACATACATTTCTGCAAGGAGAACGGCCCATGAATTTTGGTACCCAAACCTTGTGTTGAATGTCAATGTTGTACAACTGATATAAAATGGCAAATGTGCAGCCGATGCACAGCCAAATGTGCATGCAGTTTAATAAACTAAAGATTACATTTATGGGTCGTAGATCTAACATTCTGCATTTTAATCTTGCTTTTCTGATCCCAGCTTTGCTCAATCTTAATTAAGTTCTATTTTGCTCCATAATAATGCTTGGGCACGTTTTTTGCCATACATGCAGCATCTATACCAAGCATGGAATTAAGATTGCCAGAAGAGGAAAATCTCAGGTGCGTAACTGGGAAATATGGGGAGTGTGGACCGCACCAGGTGAAACCATTAGAGAGGTGTCTCCAAGTCACACACACATGCTATCCCTGCCTCACTTACTTTGGGAAATGGACGCAAATGCCATCCTGAGGCATTCGCAAACTTCCATGAAGCAGCAGTTTCTTTCGATTCCCTAGGCCAGGTGAGAGAAAGGAACCACTACCACATGGAGGTTCAGCTGACAGTGACCATCAACCGTATGGGCAAGCTCTTATATGCTTGCTGTAGCTGATTCGTATCCATGGTCCCATATATTCACAACCATAGCACTATTGCCTCAATCATAAAAGTCCCCCAATCTTGCTTTGCTAGGCGTCAGCTGCTGCAAGCAACAGAGGTCTGTTCTCTTGTTCAACGGAACATTGCAGACTGAAATTTCCACCCCGGTCCTGCCATTGATCTCTAGTGCAAGGAGGAATTGCAACAGTGATCCTGCTTCTAGTTGTCATTCCAGAGATTGCTGGTAGGAGAGATGTGAAACCATCAGTCTGCTATGCTCCAGTTGAGAGGAGACCAAACTTCCCTCATTCACAAAGGATGATGCTCTGTAAAGCAGGATTGGGGTCAGGGGAACAGTGCTTAGTTTACTTAACTAACCAGCTGATCTGGGGATCTTGGGACATTACCACATGAGCCTCTTTCTTCCTGAAAATCATGTTAGTTAATGAAAATGAAAATAATGAAAAAGCCATTATCACCCATTTCCAGAATAGCATAACTAGGGCTGTTTCTGCCATCATTCTTTCTTCCACACACTCCTTAACCCTGACTCCCTGCCCTATGCCCTGCCCAGCATGCCTTTTGGGGTTTTAATTTAATTTAATTTTTAAAATAATTCAGAGGTTATGCTAATGCAATTTAAGTAAAAAAAAAAAAAGACAAGAATAAAAGGAAATCAGCCTGCTTGGAAATAGTAAGCGGAGGGGGATCAGGGGGAGAGGAGGAGACTGTGATGCCACTGACTGCTAATTTTACAACTGCTCTGGCAGCGCCGTTTCACACCTGAGAACTAATGAGAATACAGCACAATTGGGAGCTTAGTGATGGGTTTTCCCCATCAGTGAAAAATGATGTCCCTAACCAAGTTTCAGAGACACCGCAGCTATGGGTCAGAGGCGACGTCATGCGATAAGTATTGCCAATGGTGCTGTTTTCTGACTGTAATTGCAGATTAAAAGCCGTGCATAGTAATCTCCTTGGCCAATTTTTCTTCCAACCACAATCTCTCACAGAACTCCTGGTGACCTCTTATGGAACCCTAGGATATTGGGGAAACCTGGTTGAGAAACTCTGCTCCAGATGGTACTAGAAGCAGACAATCAACTCTAAGGCATATAGAGTTTGATCTAAACAAGACAGACACCTGTGTAGAATTTGCAGCTAGGAACCAAATAAGATCTTGCTCACTGTGTACTTCAAAAAAAAAAAATAAACCTGATGTGCCTGCTCCCTTCTGATGAAATATGTTAATTCACAAAGAAGAAGAGGAGAGTCAACAGATATACAGCATTTAATTTCCCATTCCCAGCAGACAATAGAAGGAAGATCAACATGTCAGATAGTTGCTTTCAGTCACAGCTATTGTGCAACATAATAGCACTGGCCAAATCATCTGTAAACTGGCACAAAAGAATTATTCTGCATAAAAGAAGCAATCTATAGTTTCCATGGAAGCACTTCTAATTCTTTTTTATTTTTACAGTCAGGTGCAAAAGCCATAGCGACAGTTCTTCAAAAAGGTGAGTTCGGGAGGCACTGATGAAAGAGAGCTAAATAATGCTCAAATGGAGCCAACCTCATGGTACCCTGCAGATGGGCTGAACTACAGCCCTCATCATTCCAGACAACATGGCCTGGGAATGATAGGATTCAAATCCAGCACATGTGCAAGGTACTAGTTTGAGAAAGGCTGTCCTATTTATAGTGCTTAAACGCTGATACTGGGCAGCTTTACTCAAGTGCCTCTGAGACTTCCATCTAGAGCTGAGACTTACTTCCATGTGCTTGCAGACTGGACATGTAGACTTGAATGCGAAATCCTGACTACAGTAAACTCACTGAATTAATTAGAGTTACCTATGTATGTCTGACCACTCAAGGCTTAAATGTGATCGATGCACTTGTCTTACTCAATTTGGGTGCTGAGCCACCTAAAAACCCGATGACCTTCAGCATTTCACACATGAAAACTGGGAGATGTGTGGCCAAGAAACATCAGAGTGTGGTCAAGATGGTAAAAGAGATTAATGAAGAAGATCACACAAGCTAGGAGAGGCTGCAAAAGTTTGCTTTTGCTTGAATCTACAGGGGAAGGTAAGATTCTGCCCTTCTTCTCCATGTTGCTGAATTAACAGAGTGTAAACTACTTTAATGCTTTGAACTTGTTTTTGCAGCAAGTGAAGTAAGCTTAGGGCAAGGGAGAAAATGAGAGGAGGAGAATGAAACTGGGATATTTTAAAAGCAGTTGAGAAAGTAGGTTGGGAGAGGATTAAGTGGGACAATTGGAGATATGCAAGCCAGCTAATGAACTGATTTTAGAAATGGAATTACGGGTATCTAACAGTGGAAAGGAAGAAGACCAAGAAAAAAACCACTGACACCACTGAAGCACTAAGATGGATTTATAATTCTCAGCCAGAGAGCTCTAGTGCCTCCCCAAACTACAGAAACCCATAGGATGCAGTCGTGGCAGTTAAAGCAAAATCATTGTGCAATAACTGTGTGGTGTGAAAAGACCCAGCTGCGGTGCCAACTGAAGCATTTCCTACTGGTGAGGAAAGTGTTGTTTTGTAGACTTCTGTTTTATTTATGCCAAGCAAGAGGGAGACCACAACACACAAAGGTGGGAAACCAATCTGAAGGAATTTGCTACTGAGTCCTCTATGCGACACCTCTGAATCTGTCTCTTGCAACCTGCATCTGTTGCAAATGTGTAATTTTACACTCTGTCAGAGGCATTTAACAGGCTCAAGCTGAAGCAGATGTCGATTTGAAGAGAAAGGTAGCGGAGAAAGAGGACAGGCTGTGCTGCAACTTCAGAAAGAGAGATCGTCATCTCTGTTGCTTGTGTGTTGCATAAGCCCTAGTGAGTGCAGCTAAGGGCCTTTTCACACTGCAGAATTATACCACTATGATTCCACTTTAACTGCCATGGCTGCCATACCCACCCTTTGAGAGTTTGGCTTCAAAAGGCAAAACTGCCCAGATCAGTCTGACAGCCACCCAAGTTCTTCAAAGAACACTCCAATTCCTCAGGAAAGGTGAAGGCTTTGCTTGGATTTATCTTGGATTTACAACTTCTGACTCTGGACTGTTTGTTTTCAGATACTGCTTATTCCTTCAGTGACTGAGCTGTGGGCACTTGGAATTCTGTTTCAGTGTGAAAGTAGGACACTTGCATCCTGTGGACAAATTCTCTTATGGAGGCATTTTTGTTGCTGTTGTTGTTGTTATATTTTCTTATATTGTGCCTTTCTCCCAACATAGAGGCTCAAAGTGGCTTACGATCCTCAGAAGCAATACTAAAACGTTGTCCCCATAGGTACCTTGTTGTTGTTGCTGTTGCTGTTGTTGTGTGCCTTCAGGTTATTCCTGACTTATGGCAACCCTAAGACAAACTTATCATGGGGTTTTCTTGGTAAAATTTGTTCAGAGGAGGTTTGCCATTGTCTTCCCCTGAGGTTGAGAGCACGTGACTTGCCCAAGGTTGCATGTATATTACAAAATTAATGCAGTTTGACACCGCTTTAACTGCCATGCTCAATGCTATGGAATTGTGGGATTTGTCATTTTGTGAGCTATTTAGCTTTCTCTGTCAGAGAGCTCTGGTGTCATAGCAAACTACAAATCCCAAAATTCCAGAGAATGGAGCCATGAGTGTTAAAGCTGTGTCAAATTGCCTTAATTCTGCACTATGGCAGCAATTTATTTCTGCAGGAATTAGAACTGGGCAGTTCCATAATGTCCATATCCTGTAAAAGACTTGCTGTTATGCTATTTTACTACATAGGAAAGCCAGCAGAATGACTGATGCACGTTGGGACCATTGTACATCAATCCCATTGTGCATCTTGACACCTGCTAGGGAGGGCTGATATACATTGAGACAAACTTGCCAGTGTCCTGTTATTCATCTTTGCAATTCTCTAACAAGGTTTCTTAGTGCCTCTGCTACATAGCTAAGTATAGGAAAAGTTGCCTAACATAGACCATGATAGAGAATTCCAGCCATTTTTTTCCTTGCCAGGAACAGGGAGAGATGCCCTTTGAGGAGTATAGAGGTGTCAGCTCTTAAAGCTTTGCCCCATTCCTCCTGGTGTTGTTGTTATTTACTTATATCTCACCTTTCTTCCAATATACGGACGCAAAGAGGCTGTTCTCAGTGTGTGGGTGATGAATCTCAGGGAGAGTGCATTACCTTGAAAGGTGTGTGCACAAAGTATGCAATTGAAATTAAAAATTCCACGTCCATACATAGCTGGACTTGGAATTTTTAATTTCAATAGCATACTTTGCACAACTGTGGTTGGTGTGTAACATATCATGCTCATGGTTCCTAGGTTTGTTTATTTTGTTCCTGTACAAACTAATGTTATTTTGGAGAACCACATGTTGTTTTCTTCTTCCCCACATAATTTTTAATTAGATGTCTATTGTACTACTCTGGGAGTATTATAATATTGTATTTTATTATATGGCTTTTATTATTGTTATGGTTTTTACATATTGTATCTTTGCACATTGTTTTATATTTTTGTTGTAATCCCACCTCGATCTACAGGGAGAGCCCGGAAAATATAAATAAAAACTTATTATTATTATTATTATTATTATTATTATTATTATTATTATTATTATTATATTTCCTGGGAATTCCTGGCATTACCAAGGATTTTTACATTAAATCCGTGTTATCCAAAATGAACTATGGGCCTTTGCAGCCTGCCAGAAATAGTGCAAATTGAGTCCACTCTTTAAGGGTTAGGGTTAGTGCTAGGGAATCATGGGAATTGTTGTTTTTTTTCTGAGACATTGAGCCTTCTCTGTCAGAGAGCTCTGGTGCCACAATAAACCACAGTTCCCATGATTCCCTAACCCTAACCCTAACCCTTAAAGTGGACTCAATTTGCACTATTTCTGGCAGTCTGCAAAGGCCCTATATCTCTGGTTGGCAGTTTGTATTATGCCTGAACTAGCTAAAACAGTCACTGTCAGTTAAACCATTTCCTTTTTCCAGGACAGAGATTCAACAGAGATCGAGTGAGCAAAAGACATTTGCACCATAACAAAATGATCACGATATTTAACTAAAGCACATATTGCTAAAGCATTTTAGCACCTTGGTCACCATTCCTAAATAAAGAAGGCTCCGTGGAAATGGGTGAAAATCAATTTGTGTTGCATGAATCTAGATGTGGCATGTGATGGGGAAAAGAAGAGGGGGGATCCAGGTTATTTTAAGAAAGAGTTTGGATCCAAACCTGGAAATACACAGGGAAAATCAAAAGAACAGTTTTTAAATTGTATTGTTTGAAATTTGCTGTTCACCACATTGAGTGAAAGATAGGATATAAGAAGATGATGACAATGATGATGATGATATTTTTTTGGGGGGGGAGGGAGTATTTGTGTAGTTTCTTGCTTATTTTTCTTGCAATGCCCATCTATATTTTAGCCTCCTTGGCAATGTGGAGCCCTTACCCACACCCCAAAAAATAATGCACCCATGCTCAGAAGCTCATCCGGAAGAAGCGAGGCCAGATGAAATCTGCCATACCAGTTATTTGACAGCTTCCAACTAGAACTGGTTCACCTTTGGGTATCTCCTGTTGCCGCTTGGGTAAATCCAGCTGTCGCACGAGGACAGCAGTGGCATTTGAGCTCCATCCTTGATCGTTTTTAATCACGTCGAAATTTCCTGAACACGCCAGCTGAGTTTCTGCTACAGTAAGCTTCTATTAGAAGTGTTGGGAGAGACAAAGCTGTCAGGTGTACAAATTAGAGCTGGGAGAAACTCAGCGATTTGAAATTGGTTTGGGGCTTTGAATATTTTTTTTCTCCTCACTCCCCAGGCCCCACAGGTTTCCGCTCATCTCAAATTCCCAAGCGAAAGTTGCCTTATTGAAGTTCAAATTTTAATTAATTCCAAACCAATCCAGGCTGCCACGGCCGCGCTTTGGAGTCAGCCCATCCTGAAACAGATGTCATCATTTGGGCTTTCTTCTTGAAGACTTGCAGCCTTATCCCCGAGTAACATATAATATTGGAAATGCACAAAATGTGAAAAGCACTTGATGGCTCCAGGAGGAAAGGGAAAAAATTCAAAAGCTATCATAAGCAAACACCATGCCTGGGCCAAGTATATTGTCACAAAACAACGAGCAGGTTTTGGAGTTGCTCCAGAACGCTTCATCGGATCTAGCTTCATGAAGAATTCTGGAGAATGCCAAAGCTTGTTTGCAGTAATTTTTGCCAATAAGAGACAATTGAAATTCATGAAATGCTGGGCTGACAATCAGGTAGTAACTGTTAACAAGTTTGTGTTCTGCCTAAATACTAATTGAAAGTATTGATTTCGGTTAAGTTAGCTGTGTTTTACCCTGTAAAATTCATCAATTACATGATGCACACATTTCTGTCTTCATGAAGGGTCCACAGAATTTGGGGCATCTTGTTCTGTCTAAACAGAGTTGGCTCTCCATAGCCACAGATTTTTTATCCATGAATTCAAGCACCCACAGCTTGAAATATTTTAAATAAATATATACATTCCAAAAAGCAAACTTTGATTTTGCTATTTTATATAAGGGACACCATTTTACTGTGCCGTTTTATTTAATGGGACTTGAGTGTCCAAGGATTTTGGTATACATGGAGGGGGAGGCCTGGAACCAAACCCTAATGCAGTGGTCCCCAAACTATGGCCCACGGGCCGAACCTGGCCTGTCGAGGCCTTTGAACCGGCCCATGGCCGGTTCCGCCACCGCCACTGCCGTGCACACACAACGTAGGGTGCCATTTTGGGTTCCAAAATGGTGCCCAAGTAGCGCACATGCCGCCTCCGGCCCCCTGAAGATCTGGGGGCCAGCAAACTGACCTCCGGATCAAAAAGTGTGGGGACCCCTGCCCTAATGGTTACCCAAGGCCCACCGTACTTTCATTTGGCTTAGAGTTTTATAGGTCAAAAGCAGCACTTTGAATTGCGCCCAGAAACAGTGGAGACAGTGGAGTTGTTGCAGCAAAGGAGATGTGTGCTTCCTATAGCCAGCAGCAGTTAACAACCTGACCACAACTCTTGAAGTTTCTGAGCACATATCAAAGGCGGCGCAATACAGTGATCCAAACTGGATGTAACCAAGGCACGTATGACCATGGCCAGATCTGACTTCTCCAGGAACAACTGAAACAGGAGCACTAGCTTTAACTGTGCAAACACACTCTTCCACACTTAAGAGCTAAATCAAAATTTAATCCAAACTGCGAAGTATAACTCTCTTTGCATCCCTATTCCCAGATCTGTCTTTTGACTGACCAGGAGCAATTCTGGGGTTGATGATGAAAATCATTTGGGTTGAATATGGGTTGGATCTTTGTTGTATACATGAATTTCAAATGCATCCAATTAAGTTGACGGGGGCTTAACTTTAAAACCTCTTTGACACCATTTGCAACAAGGGTTTCCAAGCATCCTTTATATTATAAATTGTTCCAAGTTTGTAGGTTGGAAACTTTCTTTTTATACAGACTGTGGTGCTGAACAAATCTCATATTTTTTAGTGTAGGCCTTCCAGGAAGCAAAGCAAAGCAAAAGCAAAGCAGCTTCATTTATATACCGCTTCATATCACGCATGGGATGTCTAAGCGGTTTACAACTGTGAGCTGATTGCCCCCCAACAGTTGGGTCCTCATTTTAGCGACCTCGGAAGGATGCAGGCCTGAGTCGAGCCTCAGCCCTGGCTGGTACTGAACTCGCAACCTTGTGGTCTATGAGTGAGTGGCTGCAGTACAGGCATTTAACCACTGCGCCACCAGGGCTGTATATCTTGTCATTTATGAAGGTGGACAGTATGTTCATTTTACAGAAAAATGCAAGGTAAAATCAACTGGAATCAATATTTTCCTTTGGCATTTCATTTGGTAGGACGCAAAACTTTGCAATATGCAATACAGATTATTTATTTATTTATTTATTTATTTATTTATTATCTTCCTCTCTGTGTAATGCAATCGGGGAAGCTTACAATATTAAAATATACATTCCATATCCCACAATCCCCCCTTAAAATACTATTAAACTATCAAACAAAATGCAAATTGTAACTGTCTCCTTCCCGACTGTCAACCCT
>CM034704.1:3470916-3486785 GCA_020142125.1 Phrynosoma platyrhinos
GCTTTTAACTTTAATGTGAACACTTTGCCTGATTTTAAACCTGAAAATAAGGTGCCTTATTCAGATCCTTCAAAGCCTGATACTTCCTGGTACTCCTTTGAGGGGAAGCAGAGAAGAGCTGCTACTGTTGTCCTTTTCCCACTCAGACATTCAAAATGATCAGAAGTGGGGCTATGGCAGAGAGAGAAGAAGGAATTGGTGCTTCTTTTTTGGTACTCCTGGGACAGACTAAGCTCTCATCTTTTGCTACTCTACTTAGCAATGGGGATAGATACTTTTTGATAAGAATTAAAGTATAGTACTTACACTGACCCATGGATAATCTGATCCAGGCTTTTTGTCAGTATTTTAACTAAAAATTCTAGACTTATACATGAGCATATACAATAGCTCTTCAATTCATCCTGCGATAAAATCCTAATCTACATAAAGAGGTGTTATTTACCTGGTGCTTTCCTCCAATCATATGGAGCTCCTCTAATATCTTCATCCCGTTGATAGCCTAGGTCAACTAGATTCTGCACCATCGTATAGAAGTAGGTCCCTGTAAATAAAGAAGAAATTAAAAAGCAGAAATTACTGACCACCCAGTCAGTAGCCTGCTCACATCAGTGAAGTCACTTCACAAGAAACTCACATAACTGGTTCTCAGTGTCCAAGGTCTAAGAGGGTAAGTAATGGCAATGTTATCTATCCACAGGAGATGGGAGTTATTGCACCACCTCTTTATCTACAGTTGTGAAGCATGCCGTATATGCCTTGGTAGAGCCATCCAAGCACAGTTTATGACATGCTGTGGAATGGAGATCCAAATAGGATTTTGGGGTCCTTAGAAGATGGAAAGGGTTCAGAGTTTTTTCTTCAGTGTGTTAAATGTACTGTATGTGAAGCTGGCATAAGGCTAGAAGTTTCTGTTACACAACAAATTTTGACTGCTTTTTTTGTACATCTCTGTCTGGATGTATTAATTTAATAATTAATAAGGAAAATTCAGTCAGGCATTACTACACTGAACTCAAAGATCGAGACACCTACTTGTCCATTACAGTAGTCACCCTGAGGCTTGGGTACCAGACCCTGAGAAGGGTTTTAAGGGTAAAAGGGCAAAAGGAGTGATAGCTGCCCTAGGGCTGGAAGTACAACCTAGATAGGGGAATGCATCACAACAGTGTTAGGTTACCCACTAGAATGAACTTGTTCAAAGTCACAAAAACCAAAAAGAACAGGAGCATTGTCCCTGCAGGAAGGTTACTGGAGAAGAAAAGGTTAAGAGGTGATACGATAGCCCTGTTTAAATATTCAAAAGGATGTCATACTGAGGATGCAAGTTTGTTTTCTCCAGCTCCAAAGAATAGTACCCAGAGCAATGGATACAGAGAGATTCCACCTAAACATTAGGAAGAACTTCCTGATAGTAAGAGCTGTTTGACAGTGGGACACACTCCCTCAGAGTGGCGGAGTCTCCTTCTATGGAAGTTTTTAAACAGAGGCTGGATGGCCATCTGTCAGAGGTGCTTTGTGTCTTCCTGCATGGCAGAATGGGGTTGGACTGGATGCCTCTTGTGGTCAGCATGCACATTTATGTATGATGTTTTTTCATGATACTGCACTTTCTCAGTGCCCTATGAAAACAAATTAGATTTAAAAAAATACATACCAACACTTCTTTTACTAGGGTCAAGGAATTCCAAGGAAAAAGTGCGTCCAAATCCAGGGACTTTGATGTCAACCCCATCTGGTGGCCCAGTGGTTCCACTAGTTCGATTGTATACAAGCCTGGAGAGAGAGAGCAACGACAAGATAAAGGTGTACTTAAGGAGTATCCTCTTAAAAAACATAGCTATCTATTTAAATTGTCAAGTACAGAAAATATGTACAAATACAACCTGGACAACTTATTTTCTAACTTCCCCCAGATTAAACCAAGCTTCAAATCTGTAGTACTTGCACCAACCTTTAACCCTAAAGACATCAGCACTGTTTACTGATTTAACATAAAGCTAGCCAAAAAGGTTAAGACATTGATAGACAACATTAGACTACTCTAGTAAAGCTCCCCCACAAGACTAGCAGACTTAATATAGTCTAAGAAGATTATCCACTTAGCCGTTTGAAAAAGCCAAATCTAATAATTGGGAAAGCTTGTCAAGAAGCAACTGGTTAGTCTCATCTCAGCTGCCAAGTAGTTTTTTCTGGCTAGCAAAGTTTTCTCACCCTTCCTTCAATGGAATATAGATGAATACAAGCAGTGGTAATGTTTGCTCAAAACTGCATCTTAGCAATTTTAAGTTTCAACCTGTAGAGTATGCCATTAATGGCTTTGTTTTAACTGTTCTAGAAGGTACATGGAGGTATTAATCTAAAGCCTTCCAAAAATGCGTTCCACTGACATGCTTTTACTTTTCAAGTAAGACAGATTACATTTTCACCTCCAATATGTTGTTTGCAATGTTTGCTCTTTTGAAGACTTCCATGTACAAATGACAGATTGATTTACCATTTAACTCACAGCTAACAGTCTAAAATGCAAGACAAATAGCATTTAGATGTTAATGACACAGAGTATGCTGAGTAAGAATCAAAACTCAAAGCTACTTGATCACAGTAAAATAGTTTATGCTCATACCTCAACAGCAATTTGAATGTTAGTCTGGAGGTTTCTTCCTTATTCAGACAGTATTTTATGGCTAGGTTCAAAGTAATATCAAGCTTACAAATTTTCTTATTGTTAGCTGCCCTCAACTCATAGCAACCCTAACCATCTGCCTTCCACCTTTCCTAGCATCATATTCTCCAATTATTCATTTTTCCTCACCATGTAGCCAAAGTACAACCTCAGTTTAGTCATCTTGGCTTCCAAGAGAGTTCATGGTTGATCTGTTCCATTTGTTTGTCTTCTTGGCCATCCATGGCATCCTCAACACTCTTCTCCAGCACCACATCTCAAATAAGCTGATTTTTTTCCTACCTGCTTTTTTTTCACTATCCAGCTCTGTACATGGTGATGGAGAGAATACAATAGCTTGGATGATCCTCACTTTTAAGTGTTCAGAGTTATGTCTTTACATTTTGTAATCTTGTCCAGTTCTTTCATAGCTGCCCTTCCCATTCCTAGTCTTCTTCTGATTTCTTGGCTGCAATCGCTGTTCTGATCAATATTTGAATCAAGGTATGGGAACTGACTATTTCAATTTTCTCATCTAGGGTGAAATCTTGTGGATCTTCAGAGATCATTATTTTTGGGTTTTTTTTAACGTTCAGCATTAAGCCTACCTTGGCACTCTCCTCGGCCTTCTTCAGAAATTGCTTCAGGTCTTTGTTTGCTTCTGCTAGTAGTATTGTGTAATCTGCGTATCTTATATAGTTAATGTTCCTTTTTCCTGTCTTCACTCTTCCTGCCTCTGAATCCAAACTTGCTCTGCGTACAATATTTTCTGTATACAGATTGAATAAACAGGGTGACTGCATGCAACTTTGCCTGACTCTTCTTCTGACTGGGAACCATTCTGTTTTGCCATATTCTGTTCTGACAACAGCCTCTTGTCATGAGTACAGGTTGCGCATCAGAACAATCAGGTGTTGTGGCACTCTCATACCTCTAAACACAAGCCATAGCTTTTTGTGATCTATGCAGTCAAATGTTTTGTTTTAATCAATAAAGCATGTGCAGATTTTCTTCTGGAATTCCCCAACGCTCTCCATTACCCAACAAATGTTTGTAATGTGATCCCTAATGCCTCGTCCTTTTCTGAATCCTGTTTGCAGCTCAGGGATTTTGCACTCCATATATGGCAAGAGATTTGCTGCAGAATTTTGAGCATGACTTCGTTTGCATGGGAAATTGATGCAATGATTCTGTAACTGCTACAATCTTTTGTGTTTCCTTTTTTATGGATGGGAATATATACTGATCACTTCCAGTCTATGTGCCACTGCTTTGTTTTCTGTATTTGTTGGCAAATTTTAGTTAAAACTAAGCTTGACTCTGTCTCTGTGATTGTAGCAGTTCTACTGTATGTCATAAGTTCCCGATGGTTCGTTCTTTCCAATTGCTTTGAGTGCAGCTTTCACTTCACTTATAAATTTTCTTACATTGGCTTAATTCAGAAGTAATATTGACCCTAAATCATGGCTTGTGCTAACATCAGAAGAAAAACCATGGAAATACCTGATAGTTCTAACAAGCGTCAGAACTATGCCTGCTATTTCTTACAAATGTCAGAACTAAATGAGCCATCTAATATATTCAAGCTACAACTGTTCTATAATGCTTACTTATATATATATATCCCTGCCTTTGTTCTCTGTGAGGTAGATTAATATAATTCTTATTTTATCGATGAAATAGCTGTCAGGTGAGGTGCACTTCATCCAAAATCAAATGTCAGACAGAAGCAAGCTCCACACACAGAAAATACTGTGAGTCTAAGCAATTCATGTGTGACAAGCACCTACTCTGCCATAATGAATCTGAATTTGGATCTCCTTAGATCTACTCACTGCCTATCAAACGTGGTCTGATTCTTGCTATTCCCATCCAAAAATATTCAGAACAGTTAAAATCAAATTTTCATTTAGGGTGGAATCATTTTAACAATGCTGCAACCCCACCTGATGTTATCTATCCAGCAGTCAATGATAACCGGAAGCAGCAGTTCTAAATTCAGCCATAATGTGAAGTAACTGTCTGTCTTCTTGGAGCAGAGGTAGTGCACTACAGATGGTTTGTTCAACTTTGCTTCTAGCTGATTACCCAAATCTCCCGGCACTGTAATGATATGGAGAGAGGTGAAGATTACACCAAGTCCAGTATTTTATTTTTACTAAAGCATTCTGCCTCACCATGCTGTCTATGTATTAACAGGGGAGTGGTATGCATGATCCAGCAATCCCAGGCAGCATAAGGGGGTGATGGGAGTTGCAATCAGACATCATCCAAAGGGGCATATTTTTCCCTTTCCTGGTCTGAGCTCACTAGAGAAAAGGTTTGACCATTACTCTTTAGACGGAGCTAGTGGCGGCTCAGTTTCTAAATAAATCAACTGACCTTTACTCATCCAGTTGTAAGAATTCCTGTGAATCCTGAAATATTAACTAACATGCCTACAAAAACAGAAGCAGGGTCACATGACATGAGAGCCTGATGGCCTGAAATTCTTAATTATTTTTTTCCCCATTATGCACAAGTAGTCTTTTCGACAATTACCATTACTGGCAGATTTTAAAACTGAGAAATACTTTTACTGTAACTTCAAGATACCTGTCAGACAGCTTATTTATCAGCATTTGCTTTGCAGCAGATTCATGTTGACCACAATTGTGCACATCAGCTGCCTTTTAATTTCATTTTATAAAGTTATGTCACATCAAACCAACCACTGACAATAGAAATATAGTGACTTAATTGGCTTGCAACCAAAGGATCCTTGCATGAGTAAAAAAGCACTTCAGATCAATAAGCCTCTTTGAATCCCGCTTTCATAGGTCACAGGGTCTCTTCTGAGGTCATTCCTTAGGGTACCCTGAAGATATTTTGGAAAGCTCAGAGGGCTGTACTATGAAAAAGGAGTCATCAGAAAACTGAGTGCATTTACATGTGTATAAGAAGCTTAAAAAGGTAAAGGTATTCCCCGTTGACAAGGTTGTCAAGTCGTGTCCCTCTTTAATAAAGCGACTTACCTGATCCAGGTTAAAATTTAAAGTGGGCAGCATCCTGATCTTATCAGAAGGATTTAACCACCAAAATTGCTGCCCAGGTCCATCCCCACTCCCAGGGACACTCAGTGCACCTCTTTTTGAAACTGGGAGTTTTTTGGCTTAAAAAAATGACCACCGGAGTGGCCCTGGGAGCAGGGATGGACCCGGGCAGCCATTTTGGTGGCTAAATCCTTCTGATAAGTTCAAGATGCTGCCCGCTTTAAATTTTAACTCAGATCAGGTAAGTCACTTTATTTAAAAGTGCAATAAGCTTCTAAGTCTGAGAGCAATCCATTACATTCAGAACAGTCAGTTTCTAATTCAAAACATACGGATGTGCAATAGGCAACAAGGTTTAGGTTCAAATAAGTGTACATAGGATTACAGGCTTTAAGATTAAAATTGTTGTTGGACCTACAACAAAACTGCTCAGGTGACAACAGTAATGACTTAAATGACTCATCACAAACCTCCTAGCTATATCCAACCCAAACTATTGTGACACCTTCTACACAGAGCTGCCTTTCAAAAGAAGTCTGAAAACTTCCAAAGAGGTGAAATTCAGCCACCGTTAATACTTGCAAGAGCTAGGCGACTCACACTCATTTTGGAACAGTTGCACATTTCCTTTTTATTTGTTCACCGTATTTTCTCTCTCCCTTCCACTTAGAAAACAGTGCTTATGGCAACCACCAAACATAATTAAAGACAATAGAGTCTTTAAAATGGTTATCGTGATCAAAACAGCTTGAAAGGCTGAAAAGATGCTTCTCCACACCATTCCTGGAGCAAACAAGAGTAAGAAATGGGCTTCTGTAGGTAATGGGATTCTCAAGACAGCCTTCTTTTGGCAGAATCGTGGTGACTCAGGTGACTCATTTAGTCAGCCCCAAGGTGCTTAAGCCTTTAAAAGTGAAAGCCAACACTTTCAATTGAGCCTCGAAAACTATTTGTAACCAGTGCAGTCTTTTCAGTGCTGAACCAGTATGATCTCAATACTGTATGCCAATTAGCAGTGTAAATGTTGGATTTTGCACCAACTGAAGCTTCCAGGCTGCCTTCAAAAGTATCCACAAGTATAGCATATAACAGTATTTAGATATAATGCAGCTAAGACACAGATGGCTGCTACTAAGTTAGATCAACTCAAGAAAACTTGGCATAGTAAATGAGGAGTTGGGCGAAAGCACTCCTGCCATCTGAGTCTAACAGTATCAGATTACAACCCAAACCTAGATGGGAGTTCAGTTTCTTGCAAAACAAACTGGAGCATAGCTCTTGACCCAGTTTTTTCAATGACCAACAGCCCTTTTTGTCTTGTCAGGATTTAATTTCAGCCTGTTTACCTTTAACCCCAAAATTATCAAAGTCAGGCAATGTTCAAAGGTATCAACTGCTTCCCTGGTGAGAAGGCAATTTAAATTGCAAACACAAATTTCTGAAGTTCTTAAACTGTCAGAATAGTTTTTGAACCAGATTGTCTGAACAGCAGTCTACACTTCGTGAACCAAATATTAATAACTAAACCCCTTCAAACTGTAAAATCAGCCTCTGAGGCCCTGCCTTTTGGCCTGCCACTAAAGTCAAGCAGGTTTTGAACAGGATCTTTTCAGTGCTGGCCTCAGGAAATTGCAATGGCCCCATTCATCTATTAATTTTACATACTCTTTGACAAGTAGGAGATACTAGGACCGCTGCCCATATTCTCCATCTATACTGAGAACCAACATGGTGTAGTGGTTGAGTGTTGGATTAGGACTCTGGGAATCCCAGCCAGCCATTGAAATCCAACCTTGGACAAGTCACTCTCTCTCAGCCTCAGAGGAAGGCAATGACAGACCTCCTCTGAACAAATCTTGCCAATAAACCTCAGCAATGGGGCTGCCATCAGTCAGAAATTTGAAGACACACAGTAACAACAACTCCTCTTTGAAGATTTTCATTGCATAATGTTTTTATTATCACATTTCTTGTGCCATACAGAGACTTATCTGATGCTTGTTTGATAATTTTTAACATAAATTGATTTGTTAGGACTTACCATAAAAAGGTGAGAAATTAATTGGGAAGAAATCAAACACAACAGGCAAAAGTTCTTGAAAAACACATATGATTTGAAACAATCACTGCTGAACAAATAGCTCCTCTGGTTCTGCAAGTGTGGGATTATGGCTTTCATAACAAATCCCACGCATCATTTCAGAATAAAGATGTGAATTTTTCAACCTATTTTGGGCTACTGCTGAGTAATTCTTCTGTTCCAAATGCTCCATCTATTTTCAGTCAGCAAGGGAATAAAAAGATACTACGTATTTGCATGCAATTGAAGATGATACATTTTGCATAAATACAGAAGTCCAAAGAACATTGGCGGTAAATAAGCACTATGCAGGTCACAACAAATAAAATACCAGATACTATTTGCAGTGGACTACTGCTATTTATTTATTTCTATATTTATATCCCACCCAGGATCACAAGATGTCTGCATGGCTTGCAAAACTATTGGTTTAAACAATTAAGACCATTACTAACAATAAGAACAAATTCAACGTTCTAAAAAGCATATTTAAAATTACTGAAAGTTTTAAAACTATGTACACATTTGGATGAAATCAACATGCCCCAGAGGTTTTAATTAAAAGCCATATTTTAACTTGGTGTCTCACCGATCAAGTCTCCAAGGGGAATGCCTTCCACAACAGAGGAGGTCTTCTCACATGTCCTCACAATGGTGAGGAGGCACCTTCAGAATATATCAATCTTTGGCCAGGGAATACATAAGGAGACTGCAGTAGATGGGATTACAGTCCCAATTTCTCTATTAGCCTCACTGATTTGTTAGCAACTTTCTCTATTTAACATTCAGGTTAGATTGGAGATACACACACATAAATGCACAAACACACATAGGGCCCTTCATATTGGTGGACTAGTCATCCATGGATTCATGCAACTATGGATTACCCTGTCCCATTATTGTCAATGGTGGCACTGATACAGGCACGCAAATGTTGCTGCCCATTGACTATTATGGGGCTCGAGAGAGAGAGAGTCATATCTTTCCATGGAATCACCACCTTCACAATGCATGTTTTTGACTGAAGCTGACTGTTAAGATACAAGCTGAAGCTTCTACACCAGGGGTAGGCAACCTTTCCCCTTTAAGGGCCGAGGGACTTCATCTCCCAGAATCCCAGGAGCTATTGGCCAACATGGGACTATTGGCCAACATGGCTGAGGCTTCTGGGAGCTGAAGTCCCTCGGCCCTTAAAGGGGAAAGGTTGCCTACCCCTGTTCTACACCATTATTAGGGAAACACCGGGTGTTGTGTCCCTCTTCTGGATTATGATTAGCCAGTTTACAAAGCAACCTTCTTCTAAGCAATCTTTAATGGTCCATTATGCATTATCTCTAAGTAAGATAAGAGATAAAAAGTTAACTACTCTTCCAATCTATGTTTGTTCATTTGACTGGTATGTTTATTTAGTACTTTATTTGTAATGTAACTGTACATTGTACTAAATGTAATGACTTCATTTTCACAAGAGTCAATGAAAACCGCTTATTGTTGACCAAGAAGAATTGGCACAGGGTGGCCAAAAATGTGACCCTGCAGATACTGTTGAATTGCAACTCCCAGCATTCATCACTACCTATGCTGCCTAGGTTTGATGGAAGGTGCAGCCCAACAACATCTGGAAGGGCACACTTTGCCTGCTCTCTCATAAAATGATTTAAAATCTGAGAAGCTTATTTTTCAAGCACTTTTAAAGCTATCATTAGAAACAGGAAGGCAATCACATGATGTACAGATCCCACTGAAGATCACATGCGTAACCTAACACTGCTGCAGATGTCCAGTTGCAAAACATGACTCAAATGAGTAGAAGAATCTTGCATAGAAGAATTCATTCCTAACATAAAATGCCAATGGAAAAAAGTAATGAGGAAACGGCCATGATTCCTGAAAAATTGAACCACTGCAATCATCACTATCTTCCGTCTCAAGTCTCTGCTTTAAGAAGTTAGTTTTCAGGGCTGAACAAGACAGGATAGTGTCAAAGGATAGATCATGGTGGATTATTTTTTAAAAAGGTGTGGGACAGATCAAGTACCTCTCTCATGTTCAGACTCTCCCATCTATGCACATTCCTCCATCTAACCACTTGTTGTCATTATTTTTGCAAAGAAGCCATAGGATGAAAAGGAACACAGGTGAGGAGTAGTTGTGGAGGTTGGAGACCCACACAGCTCTATAAAATCTGCCCCTACTCCATGGTGTAGTAACCTAGTAAAGCCTCATATGGGTTAAACACACACATGGGTTTACACAGAATTTTACCAAAAGCCAATCCAAACCTTTTCTTTTAAAGTGTAGCTCTAATGCTTGACATTCACCAAAACAGAAATAATGTAATGAACTCTGTTCCTAGGACATCACACTCTAACCTTGGTTAACTACATTTAAGAATGAACAAAAAATAAATAAATTAAAGGCAAAGCATCAGGATCAACTGCTCTCAAAAGTACTGACTTCTGAGTTACTAGAAAATGAGCAAACTCCTTTGGATATACCAACCTTAATAAAGCTTTAGCCCTGCTGCTGGTTCTCAGTATGGTTCAGTGTCGTCTCCAGTCCTTCTCTACCATCACCCAGAAAATAAAAGGCATCTGAAAGATAGTGCCATTGGAAGTGGAGGATATTTACCTTGCCAAGATTGTTGTTAAAGCTATTTTAACCCCTATTAGGCCTCTCTCTCTCTCCCATCTGGCAGCTGTATACATACTTACTCTGGAGTTAACAGGATTCGTTTCCAGTGTGCATAGCACTGCAGCTTAAAAAAACGAATACTAAGAGAATTATGGAGGAGTATGCTGAAGCAATTCATGTATAATAGTTTGATTATTATAAGAATTCCTTAAAGCTACTCATATAGTAGCATTAAATGAAATGAAAAAATAATGCATCTCTTTCACAAAAACGTCAGGAATAATTTAAAGTATCAGTTAAAAATACCATTTATGCTACTGTCAAGCTCCCTTCAAACAAAGCATATGACTACACAGCACTGTTCTCTCTGTTAAAAAGAAAAGGCTGACATCAACTCACATTTAACCAGCGTGCCAAGACACAGTAGCTACAAATTGCTGAAGAATGCTGCAACAGTACCTTGAACTTTCAGCTTCAAATATAACAGCATGTTTCTTGAGCAGCTATTTAAGATATATATCCTAAAGCAGTTATTTATAATGATGTGGACAGTTGTACATTTTAGCTGTCAATTTGTGCTCTTTCAGCCCCCTTTCTCTGTGCAGCATCTAAAAAATATGGACATGGATCCTCCTTCATTATCTTCCCAATCCCCTTGACACACACATTCTTAACAGGTGATTTTTGCCTAACTGTGACTGAGACAAAGAAACCAAGCTCTCCTGGACAAATGACGAGAATGAGACGTCATGAATTTTCATATAACCAACACCCTTTCATAAAACTTCCATCTGGTTACCCATAATGGATTTATTAGCTACTGAATTACAGCCACACAGGGAGGGAGCATCTGTGTAGCACATGACTTATTTAACCTCATTTGTTATGGCTGCAGCCTGATATGGGATCAACAATGTCTCAGAAGATCCCTGTCCTGGATTAAATGGCAAAGTATATTTGTTTTCCACAGAGGCTAAACAATAAGGAGGGAGAACCAAGTAAGAGCTCGTGTTTATAAAGAGACTCGCAAGCATATTATTTTCTGCTTCATGACCTCAGTCATTCACAAATGTTTATTAATTTTCTAATTTTAATTCACTTAAGCCTCCCAATGCAAAACAAATACGTTGTTTAAGAGATAACAGCCCACTTCCCAATGACAAAGCAACAGTTAATATTATAATTAGCCAATTTGTTTTTCCTATAGACTACATGTAGACTTGCAAATGATTAATCGTACAACTCAAATGGAAAAACTGGTCATAATTCAGTCATTCTGACCTTTTATACACTCAGAAATCCTATTAATCTCATCATGGATTGCCAGATCAACCATTGTTGATCTACATTTTTGTCAATCGGCATGAAGAAAAACTCTTGATCATAACTGATATGACTCAGTGCATTTAATGATCATCCAACTGTCCTCCAGGTTCCTATAAGTAAATACCTCAACTCTCCTTTTTTAAAGCGTTCCTTACTGCCATTACCAGATGCCATCCAATTTCTCCCCAGCCTTGACAAAAATATTTCAATCTTCTGCTCAGAATATCTGATTACATCTGTAGGTTGGGTCTTTCCCACCTTTCATGGCAACAATTTTGGAAAACATTCTGGGTACCCCACCAGATCCAAGGCTCCTATCCTCTCCAGTCCAACACTCAGAGCATTCTCTTCCTTTCAGAGAAGCCCTTTAAACCTCACACAGTCATTTTTTCTTCTAAGTGAACCTCAAATCCTCCCCAGAGTTTCCACTTCTCTTTCATAGTTGCATTTCCAATTCCTGGAAGCCAAGCCAAAAGACAGCCTGCCACTTTTCTCTTCTCTGTCTGCATCTCAGTTCCTTTGACAACTGGCAACACATGAAAAGGGTTCAGAAGAATCACTCCTTCACATATACTTCTCAGTCCTTCCATGCATCATAGCTGTTGCAACCTGTCTTTTATCCTAGTTCTAGGGGGAAAAAGTCTATTTCATCATGTCTTCAACTTTTCTTCCATAAATTCAAAGATCCAATGCACCCCGATACCTGACTGCCATCCATACATAACACCTGGCATTTGCATTTTGCATTATTCAAAAGTAATAAATCACTCTAACATGGATTAAAATCATTTACATACTCTTAAAATGCATTTTATAGGGGAGATCCACCCTTTTAAACCACCCAGACAGACAAGTGTGTTAGTAATTAGCCCATATTAAAAATCCTTGAATGATATATTAATTTGTCTTTAATACAACTCATCTGAGGATCCTTCCCAGTATGCTTTCTCAGCCACCAGGAGGATGTCTTCAGCGTTGTCACCCAAAATCTATTTACCATTTAGCTCATCAATTTCCCTGACCACTGTTCAAATATAACCCCCAAGTTTAAAAGCTATTATATATATTACATTAAGCATTGCACAACTTGAAACTACACAAGTATTACAATACAAATTTCTGTTGAGGGAAGAAATTCAATATGAGTTCATTTCAACACTGGCTGTTAACTAAAGAAATACGCCTGTTTCATAACTCCACTAAAGTTACATACTATTAAACGCTTATGAAGTCTTGTTTTTCAAAAAGCAGAAGTAGATTTCTGACTACTTTTGGATTTTTTTTAATTTTTTGACATTCCTGGCAGAAGGATCACAAAGGCTGAAAAATACTGCCAGGAACCTTCCCAAGCTGCCTAAACGCAGTCCTACACAATACCAAATGTCAGACTATTTTTGTTTTTAGTTTTTAAAACGTGGCTTGACTGAAGCCACATTACAGAATTTAAAGAGCTTGGAAACTGTAATAAATGCTTAAGTTAGAAACCAGAATACAAAGATTATTTTTTAAAAGATAAGCAACTATCAACTCTACAGTCTTCCCTCTCCAAACACCCTTTATTTTTGATAAATTATTTCTTCTTCTGTGTGGGCTTCTTTTCTCTGTCCTTTTTCAGAGTTTTCAATGTGTTGCATCTCTCTGGTGTTGGCAATAGGCAAACCTTCAATTTTCTGTCTATCATTTCTTTCAAAAACATGGCTCTGACATGTGAAACTATGTGCTTTGGATATATACTATATATTGGGGGGGATTGTAGGTAGTTTTCAACCATGTTTAAATTATGTACGTATATTGGAGTACTATCAAGAATGTCCCCATTTGAGAATGTCCTATCCTATAATGTAGAGATTACCTCATTAAATAATATCTTTTGTTGAAGCCAGAAAGTGCTCTTAATCTGTCCCAGATTTAATTAGATTGACTTGGAAATGACAGCCTGAATCTATTTCTTTTGGTCCCAAACAGTATCCGAAAGTCTTTTGCCTACTCCTTTAATCCAGCAACGCTGTAAAAACATGCATTTTAGCACTGACACTGAATTTATGTAAACTTTTAAGAGACTAGTGTCACTTCAGGGCAAAGTTCAGAGTCTCATCTACATGGACAAAAAAACAACACTTCCATCAGCATTAGATTAATATCCTCAAGAGGTCTACCAGAAAAGTGCTTAGACAGGAATTAAGTGAAAATTACTGCTTTCTTAAAACATCTTGGAAAACTAGTTTGATGGTCTTTTCTTCTGTTGATTTTGTTCTCCTTTTTATGTATTTGTTCCACAACATAAATGCTGTCATTTCCTTTTAATTTGTGTAGCATAAGCCATTACAAAAAAGGAAACCAACACAAAAATCAGATACATTATAAAAGTAGCAAATTACATCACACAGTTAAAACCATCTAAAAACATTAACCTTGTAGGCTTAAATCAAACTAAATAAACACAGAGATCAGATACACTGGAAATACATAGCATTACTTCACAAAGCTAAAATATCCAAAAAGAATTTTCTATAGGTTCAAATCTATCTTGAAACCTAACTGTCATCTTTACAAAACTTTCTCCTTAAAATTGATACTTTAAAGGCAAAGCAAGCTACCTTTTCAGAAGTGTATAGTACAGTGTCCCCTAATAAAAGATTGATCAAAAATGAATCAGAACTGTTTGATACCAGTCCTAGCTCTTTGAATAAGACATCTCTTATATTATAGAGAAAAGAGATTTATGCTAAGCTGTATATGAGTCCAAACTCATTTTACAAAAAATAGTATTTATTTGTTGAATTTATATCCCATCTTTCTCCTGTGTTGGGATTCTTTTAAACCAGGGGTAGGCAACCTTTTTGAGCCAGGGGCCGGGTTGCTGTCCCTCAGACAATTGGGGGGCCGAAGCATCAAAAATAAGTAAATAAATAAATAATAAATATATATTTAAAAAAAAATTAAAAATATGCAAAATAAAACCAGTTAGTCTTAAAGCTGCTGCCACATTTCTTTTCCTTTGTTCCAAAACACACTGCAGAAACAATCCATTTTGGGACTGCTTTAACCACCCTGGCCCAGTGATAGGAAATCTTAGGAACTGTAGAAGACTACAAATGTGGCATCAGAGCTCTCTGACAGAGAAGGCCAAATGTCTCAAAAAACCGTACAGTTCCCACCATTCCCTAGCATTGAGTCAGGGCAGTTAAAGCAGTCTCAAACTGGATTATTTCTGCAGTGTGTTTCTGACCTTTGTTTCCTTCCTTCTTATGCTGCAAGAGATTATCACAGTTACTTTGAAGAAAAATCCCCCATGGGTTGCCTATAGTATGTAATTTAGCTGTTTGCCAAGGGCAGGTTAACTTCATGGGCTGGAGGTTTTTGCTCTTGTGAACTGCTCTTGGGTCAGCCCCGACTCAAAGATGTTCCCCTGTTTGGTTTGTAACATCTTGCCTGAAGAAGAAGGAGCCCATGGAGCTTCGAAAGCTTGCAACAAGTATATCGTGCATTCTGGTTGGCCAATAAAGGTATCACTGATGGATATTTGTTTGAACTTCCCATCTCTAATCATCTTATTATTTCTTGACTGCAGTCTCCATTCTGATCGATGTTTGATTCCTAGGTGGGAGAACTCTTTAACTATTTCAATCAGTTAATAGTTTATAGTTAGGCTGAGATACTTGAAGCCTTCTAGTTTTTTGACTGTGGGCCTTTGCAGACTGCTAGAAATAGTGCAAAGTGAGTCCACTTTAACTGACCTGACTCAGTGCTAGGGAATCATGGGAACTGTAGTTTATTGTGGCACCAGAGCTCTCTGGCAGAGAAGGCTCAATGTCTCAGAAAAAAATACAATTCCCATGATTCCCTAGCACTGAGCCAGGGCAGTTAAAGTGGATTCAATTTGCACTATTTCTAGCAGTCTGCAAAGGCCCCAAGTCTATGAAAGTTTGTGCTACAATGTCTTTTGTGCCATTAGTCTCAAAGGTGCTACAAGAGCCCTTTGCATTCTGGTATTTAAATCACAGCGATTCTTTCCATAGGTGCACCCATGAACATATATTTTAGAAACCAAATTGGTATGCAGTTTTCTGGACCGTGTGTATGATCTCATGATTCCCTAGCACTGAGTCAGGGCAGTTAAAGTGGATTCAAT
>CM034704.1:3526935-3545032 GCA_020142125.1 Phrynosoma platyrhinos
CAGGTAAAAACATAGTGTTTTTGTTATTTGTGGGTTTTCCACATTCACAAGGGTCCTGTGCTCCTAAACCCAGCAAATGTGGAGGGACAAGTGTACTATAGTTGATGCAAACTGAATTCAAAGTGTAAAGGTTTTGTATTATTTTTTTGTATTATTTGTATTATCATTTTGTATTATTATTTATTTTGTTTTTATGTGGAATATGTTGTTTTAACTCATAATTGATTTAATATTGTTTTAAGGGGTGGGAGGGTTGGAAGGGTATGTGACTGTTTTAACTTATGCATTTTTAATTGATGTAACCCGCCCCGATTGCTCCGCAGAGGGGCGGGCTATAAATAAAATTTATTATTATTATTATTATTATTATTATTATTATTATTATTATTATTAAGGTACTCTGTACTCAAGCAACTTGGCACTGAGGAACAGGTAGGATGGGCAGAGTCGTGCCCTTCCCAGTTAACTCAGGTAAAAGCAAACTGCAGCAGCGTTTCCAATCTTGCATGTTCTTCCTCGATAATACATGTTGCTGTCCTGATCGCACTGATGTTGCTTGGCCACACGTGACTTGGTTTGTGGAAACTGTTGGGAGGTATGCCATGGTGCCATGCATTAACAGCTGATATAGCACAGCGCCTCGGAGCAGATGCTTGGTTGACCTGGGTGGGTTCAAGTCTGGTCCTGCCGATGAGCAAAAGTGTTTGCTGTTAGTAGTCAACGAACAGAGCTGCCAACACCTTTTCCAGTGCTGGCTAAGCCAGCAGAAATTGTGTGGGATGTTTGGAAGAAGGAGAAAAGTAAGAGGAGGGGAAGGGAGGCCAGGCGGTGGCATAGCCCACAAGAGATTCCTCCAGCCAGATTAGCAGGTTGCAATTTTTGTTTCAAGGCAAACCTGTTCTGCAGCCTTCCTTTCCCTCCCTCCTCCTGCCCCAGTCTGCTTGGAAAGGGTGTGTGCCTTTCTACCCCTTAATGGCCTTGCAAACAATTTGGATTTAATTGCAATGGTGTGGCAGGAGAAGCAGGCACCGATGATCATGATAACTGTGTCTATGGAAGGGAGGGATCTTTGGGGAGAATGCTCTGTCTCTTACATGATCAGGAAAAGTAGAGAAAGAATGCTGATTCAGCTGCGTGCCTTGACTTCGGATTTGAAAAACTGATTTCGGGCATTGAAGGAATGCTGCCTAGCAGCTCCTGTGCCATATACATGTGGAGGAGGACTGAGCTGCCCTTTATAACTCCTTCAGAAGTAAACAGCGGCTGCTTTTATTAGGGCTTACGCTTTATTGTCCTTATCCCTCCCTTATGACTGGCTTTTATTTGGGTTGGATTCATCCCCAGTGCTACCAGGAAGTTTTCACCAAGTTATTTCATCCTAGAAATCTATTTTATTTCTTAATTAAAATGTTTATATCTCATTTTGTATCATGCAGTTCTCAGGGTAGGATACAATAAAAGCTATTTAACCATCTGTTTTACACACACACACACACTACATAGAAAGGGTGAACCAAAACTTACATCATCATTATTATTATTAATAATAATATCCTGCCTCTCTGTGCAACACAACCGGGGCGGCTTACATGACAGCGATCAATGTTGAACATCCATTTAAGATCAGGATAACATATCTTTCTATAGCAATAGCAATGACATTTGCATTTCTTTACCACTCAATAGTGAACTCAGCACTCTCTTCTAAGCAGTTTACAACTTGTCAGTGTATTAATTGATTCTTAATTAATTTGGCTACTAGTTTAAGTCTTTTAGTTTTTCTTATTAAATTACAGATTCATATGAATACATACACCCAACTGTCAAGTGACTTTTCATTTACCATATATATATATATATATACACATAGGGTAAATAAAAAGTCACTTGACAGTTGGATGTATCTATTAAGTCTGTAATTTAATTTAGCACATGTATATAGGACCAAGTTTGCTCGTGTGATTACTTCCTTCCAAAATGTTGTTACTATGGACAATTCCAAAACATATGCATTAAGGAAACATTAGCAATATTACATCTCCAACAGTAAGCTGATCTAGAAAGCCCTTTCTTGAACAGACATTGGGGTGACCAATATACCACAGACTTAGTACTTTCCTTGTACTTGGCTTGTTTCCCATCATGTTGGAAAACGTTGGGATTTTATGTACTTTAATCGCTATCTGACATAGGGATTCATCACACGGGAGGGAAGTGTCCAAATCCCGTTCAGAAACAGGGTTTAAATCCCGGGGAAAACCCACAAAAGTGGGGTTGGTTTCAGACGATGTCAGGATTAATAAGCATTAACACGATATTAACCCGTACAGAAAGTCGCCAAATGGCACCACTTTTTACTTTTGGAAAAATCCCGAAAGTAAAAAGCGGCGTGATTTGGCGACTTTCTGTATGGGTTAATGTCGCGTTAATGCTCATTAACCCTGATGTGTTTGAAAACAATTCCACTTTTGCAGGGCTTTCCCAGGACTTAAACCCCGTTTATGCACGGGATTTGGACACTTTGCCTCCGGTGCGATAAACTCCATAGGGATTAAAAAATGTACGTACACTTTTTTTCCCCACCTATGTCTCGCCTTTCCCCCTGGCCTGGCTCAGCTTTGCACTACAAACAGGGCAAGAGAGTGTTGGGTAAATATGGCAGGGCTGTGCTTTGCGATCAATAGAGTCAGTGCTAAAGATCACGTTGCTCTGGAAAGCTTGTCCTTGAAATGAAGTGGGGAGGCGAGGGGACAACTGTGGTGTAATAGAAAGCCATGCAACTGGAGTTTTAAAAGGGCTCTCTGTTTATCTGCATAGGAAGCCTCTGGAATGAATACGTGTGAAAGCAGTTCATGCGATTTGCTCTCCACAACCACATTTTTTTAAAATTAAAGCATTAGCATACATCGTAAAAAATTCAATCACACATCATACCTACGAACGAACATAGTTAACGCAAAAAAATCTAAATATATCAAACATAAATTAATTCTAAACATAACATCCATTCCTCAATCATTCAATACTTCCTATTACTCACCTTAAGCTGTTTCCCGATGATCTTAATTTCTAATCAAATAATATGACTTCTCTCCATCTTTATTCTATTCAATTCAAAAATACAGGATTTTAAAATTAAAATGTTTAAGGTCCACTGTCAAATTTTTACAGTTTTCCAAGTATTCTGTCTCTTACAAACTCTATGATTTTTCATTACTCCACCCCTATAGCCATAGTCACTACATTTCCCCATTTTTTTTGTTGCAAAAATTCCAGGAAAGGATCCCAATCTTCTAGAATAGATACTTATTTGTTTTCTCATATTTCAAACTTCTGGTCAGTTTGTCCATCTCCAGTAACCACATTTTTACGTGTGCTAAAGTACCTTGATGCCAAAGAGCTGCTGGGGTTCATATTGAATGTCCCCCCACTTCAAAAAGAAAGCTTGGATGCAAACTACGGAGTAGGGAGAGAGATGATGGTGATGCTGAATTTGATCAATTTCCTTAACAATTTCCTCGCAGGCTGTTGTTCACAGCCGCTTGTGGAATTGACAATGCTTCACAAAAGAAAAGTGTGACGTAAAATATCCACGTAGACCTTACGGTGCCCATAGGAGCCTAATCTGAAAGAGTTTGTGTGAAAATGTCTGATGCTCTCCCTTCATTTTGTGAATGATGAAAGGTGTCATCTGATTGATTCACAGGGAAAAAATGCAGAGTAAAGCAAGGGCAAGCTGCAAAAATCAGGGAAGAACCCAGGTGTGAATTTCTTCAAGAGATACAGATTAAATGTTTTCCTTTAACTGTGAGATACTCTAATTTAACTCTCTTTGTCCTGTCAAATTTCTCATGACAATATATGTGTTAAGCAGCACATCTATGCTTGAATCTCTCTCTGCTCTGATCCAGCTATTGTTTGTGAATGACCGCAGTTACGTAATGATCAATGTTTGCCATTTTTGGCATTCCAGTCCCCTCTCGCCCCACGGATTACAGTCTCCTGCCCAAGTATGTCTGTAATAATCCACCATCTATGTGTTGGAAATGAGATGCAATCCATGAATAGGGCTGGCCCTGTCCTTGGGCAGAGTGAGGTGATGGCCACAAGGAGCCAAAATTGTGTTGCCCTCCTCTGCAAAACTATGGGGGAAAAACATCAACATTAGGAAGAACTTCCTGACACTAAGAGCTGTTCCGACAGTGAAAGAAATTGTTTCGGAAGGTAGTGGAGTCTACTTCTTTGGAGATTTTCAAACAGAGGCTGGATAGCCATCTGTGGGGTGTACTTTGATTGTGTATTCCTGCATGGCTGGGAGTTGGACTTGGATGGCCCTTGTGGGTTCTTCCAACTCTACGATTCTGTGAAACAAAGTGAGAGGGTCCCGCTCTTTCTGCCTCAGCTGGTTCCCTTCCCAAACCAGCTCAACTCAACCTCACTATTGTGTCTATCACAGGGTTCCCAGATGTCCCCTTTTTTCTTGAGACATTCCATAGTTGAGATGGTATGGTATAGTGGTTTAGGATTTGGACTAGGACTGTGGGACCCCAGCGTTCATATTCCCACTCAGTCACCAAAACCTATTGAGTGATCTTTGGGTCCTTTCTAGTGTATTTGGTGCGGGTGGATGACTGTCACATTTATTTATTTATTTATTTATTTAAATTAATTTTATTGAATTAAAAACAAGAAAAACAAACAAAAAGACAAAACTAACAATTATCACACAGACAAACTTAACATTAAAAAGCGACTTCCTTACTAGATACGTCTTGCACTTTAGCCCGAGGTCATTAACTTCTTTAAGTCAAAAAGTAATAGAGTTTTGTGCCATCTGATATAAAATAATTTCTTTTCTAGTAACAGTGTAAAAGTAAAGAATCTTAAGAAATAATAATCAATTTTGGAATAGTATTGAGTTAATTTATATCAAGGTAATTGTAATAGTGCCTTTACTTTTACACTGATGACTGTCGCATTTAGTTTTTCTCAGCATCTTATTTTTTTCTGTGTTCGAACTCATAACTTCTGTGTTACAGTTTATCTCCTTGGTTTGCTGAAAGAGTGGTTTGCAGTCCAGATTCCTGAACTCTGTGTGTGTGTGTGTGTGTGTGTATGAGTGTAAAAAAATAATTGTATACCTAGCCACCGCTGGCTGTGAGCCACGAGACTCGGAGGCTGTGTTCACCCAAGCATTCATCAGGTTGAAAGATGGTTGCAGAGAGGAAGGTGGCAATGGGGGAAAGGAATGCTTTAGATGGAGATATTCTAATAAGAAGAATAAATCACCGTGAATATGGAGGGCCTGATGAATTTGATCTTCCAAGTGTGGTGGGTAGGGCTGGAGAGAGCAAAGAACTGAACCATCTGTTCCACTCCTGCATCTGATGATCTAGGTCAGCCCACAAACAGCAATGTTGTGGTATTTGTAAACTTCAAAGAGTTGTGTTTTTGAGGATGTGTTTTGCCTATAACAGACTACTACAGCTCCTACCTGTCTCAAACGCTCCAAGTGTCCCAATTTGGCAGGGACACTCCTGCTTTCCCCCTTGGTTCTTGATTTACTTCGACTGGTGCAAACTCAAGTTCAAAATGCAAACGTAGGAGATTATTGTGAAGTCGTAGGCTTTCATGGCCGGAATCTATAGTTTTTTGTGGGTTTTTCAGGCTGTGTGGCCATGTTCTAGAAGAGTTTCTTTGTGACATTTCACCAGCATCTGTGGCTGACATCTTCAGATAATACTGGAATGGAAGAGAGTGGGTCTATATATACTGTGAGACCCTGGGTAGGGAGGAGTGGTTCCCAGGTGAACTGTGTATTGTCTTGTGTTGAATATGTATTGTTCTGTTGTTAATGGCATGGCTTCAGGGTGGGAGGATATGCAATCAAGGATATTGTCTGCTATTCCCATGTAAACTGTGTAGGAGATTATTGCTTGGCTTTTAAAACCAGTTTAGCCCTATCCGGCTTAATCTTAGTTCGGGCGGTATCCTGATCTTATTGGATGTTTTTTTGCTGCCAAATTTGCCACCCGAATACAGCTGGGGTGCTTCCAGGAGTGTTCCTCATGGCTCTTTTTGGATCTGAGAATTTTCTGGCTTAAGAAAATGGCTGTGAGGAGCGGCTCTGGAAGCAGGGATGGACCCAGGCTGTATCCAGGCATCGAAAAACATTTGATAAGATCAGGATGCCACCCGAATTAAGATTAAAACAGTTTAAAAAACCAAGTGATAATCTCCATACTTTGCTATCAGTTAACTTGAAGGAGGAAAAGAGAAGAGGTAATGGACTGTTGCCCTTCCCAGTACACTCGGGCAAAAGCAAACTGCGGCAGCCTCTTCTACCTTGTGTGTTCTTCCTCATTCATACCTTTTTCCATCTTGACCACACTCTGATGTTGCTTGGCCACATGTCTCCCAGTTTTCATCTCTGAAAGTTTGGAAGACATGCTGCCTGTAATTGTTCAGCTTCTGTTCTATTTCTGCAGCCTTATTCAGACGTTACATCTAGTCCTTTCTTCTGCCACAACACTTTCCTTGTGTTGAAAGCAACCTGTTTGAAAAAGAGAGTTTGCTGTGTATGTGGAGGCTATCCAAACCCTTGGGAAATCAGGGATCTTTTCCCATCTGGAGAGCCAGCATACAAATATGGTTTCCTCTTTGGATGTGTCGCTTTCTATGTCAGGATGGAGACAATGGAAGAAGGCAGGATAAACCTCTCCCATGTTCAAGCAAGTGTTTTGAGTAATTCCTGAGCAGGACTTGTGTCATAGTTAAAACATTCTCTTAATGATATTCTCTTGAGCAACAAAGAATGGGGAGTCTCTCGTTCTGCAACTAGAACCTGCCTAGGAGGTGGTTTTAAATTCAACCAAGAATACCAATACACTCAAGCCTGTCTTTCCTCCACCCAAACCTCTAGCCTAGATTTCACAGAAGTAGAACAGGCTGGGCGAGGGCCAAGAAGCTGAAATTCAACCCTTCCAAAGTGGAAAGTGCTGCTGGTCAGTTGAAAGTCTGGTTGAAGGACTCGATTCAGCCTGTTTTGGAAGGGCTTACATGCCACCTTGAAAGGTCAGCCTTCTAGTCTAGGAAATGCTCCTTGACTCTGTTCTGTCACTGGCAACAAAAGCAAGAAATGTTTTTGCACCGCTTGGTTTCAGGTACCAGCTAAGAACTTTTCTTGTTTCAGTCAACTTCTTTCTCTTCTGAAGAAAAAGTATCTATCCATTACGTACTTTGTGCCCTTACATGCCCTGCTCTACATGAGCCAGCCCTTGACTAGTGTTGCCAGGTTTTAAAAATAGCATCATCATCATCATCATCATCATCATCATCATCATCATCATCATTTCTTACCTGCCTTTCCCCATGAATCAATACAGGAAACAACAATAACAGATTAACAAATGCATGTTGTTATTGTTGTATGCATTCGTTTCCAACTTATGGAGACCCTAAGATGACCCTATCATGGGTTTTTTTTTGGGCAAGATTTGTTCAGAGGCAGTTTGCCATTGCCATCCTGTGAGGTTGAAAGAGTATGACTTGCCCAGAATAGGAGTAGGAGTAGTTGTTGTTATTATTATCATCATCATCCATCATCATCATCATCTTACCTGCCTCTCCCCATGGATTGAGGTGGCAAACAACGACAGATTTACAAATACATAAGATCAGTTAAAAACAAAACTTTAATTAAAAGCACGCATCAATTTACAAGGACAAATAAGACACATACATATTAAAGCAATCCATGTTTAAAAATTAATCATTTAACATTCACATTTTCCAATTTATTTAAAATTTAAATAATCTGGATAGGCCCGCAACAATTTTATGTCAACTATTCAGTGTTCTTGAATGTTTATAAGGTTAGCTCTAACTCAGACGCTGCTGGACTCTGACTAAGTGGCAGGAAGAGATTTCTAACCGAACTTTCTTGCCCATATGCTTGTTTTTCATATGGGAATGGGGATAACATCATGGGACATAAGTAGGGTCTATTTATATGCTGAAGTGTGCAGTCCAGATATAGGTTTGCCACTTCCAATGAATATTAAACTCATGGGGCACACTGTTTGTAGCTCATCCCAGGCCCCGAGGTTTCAAGACCAAAATCTGAGATATAGGAGCTGCCCCTGGTGTTATCATTAAGCATTTTGCATCAAATATCAACCACAACTGCTCACAGCGTATCATTCAAATATATACTCACACAGAGAATGAATTAAGAGAGAAACCTTAGCTAAAACATCTGTTCCTATATCAAGGTAAAATGCTTGCTTAAGGAGATAGAATAAGTACTGTATATACTTGACTATAAGTCAACCTCTTGTATATGTTAAGGGCAGGTTTGGGGGCCAAAATTATGGATTTTGGTATGACCTGTGAATAAGTCTAGGGTAAAACCTAGGGGTATGTAACAGGATCTAAAGGATGAAGGAAAGGAAAGCAATGCCAAAGACCTTGCAAAATTCCATCAGGATGGATGGATGGTTGAGAGAACAGAGGAGAGTCATTGCAAACAGTTGAAGAACAGTACTTACATTGACCTGTGGATAAGTTGAATCAAGTTTTTTGGGGTCAATTTCTTGACTAAAATTTCTAGACTGACCCATGAGTGTATACAGTAAGCTCTAATTTATGCTACATGCTTCTAGCCAAAAGAAGGGTGCAGAGTAAGCCCCGGTTCCACTATATGGAGCAAGGGAAGAAGTGAAGTAAGTACAGACTCCTGGAAAGTGTTTGCATGTTGAAGCAACACATTGGTTAATCCTTGCAAATCATAGCAAGCATCTGCTCTACTAGCTGAGCTGGAAATTTGCACCCAGACTTTTTTCTCTTGCCTGGATCTGAGCCCCCTCCAAAACTGGAGAATTTACCTGGAGATGACCCATGACAACTGGAGACTGGGAAAAGCCATGAGCTCTGGCAACCCAACGTGTAGCTTGTTACTCCTATCTATGCCAACATTTCTTCTTATGGTGACATGGCAGACCACACCTTCCATGTCATCCCAAATAAATATAGGGATGTATTAATTTATATAGATACACCTTTCCTCAGATTTAATATTTTCAAGGCAGTTTATCAAGAGAAAGGAAGGTCACCTCCCACCACCCCCTCAAACAAGTCCCTTGGTTTTAGGGACCAAATATATAGACTTGCATGCTTTCTCTGGCTTTTCTAGAGCTGGTGGCAATTCCAAAAACTCGGTCCTTTGGGATCATTTTGGCTCACGCCCAAAATCTTGCATGCAACCAACATAACATTTTTTGTGTATATTGCCAGAAGCAGAAAGAAATGAGTTCCAGTTTAATGGATTGCACTTGGTGCATGTGCAGCACAAGGTCACAGCGATCCCATTATCAGCCATGTGGAATAACAGTTAACAGACGAACAAAAGGCAAGTGGAAGGGCTTTCGGTTTAAAAAGTTATCTGGCTTTTGCCCTGCCTCCAAATAGGATTGTAATCCAAGGGAACTCCTCTCCTCTCTTTGTGCTGTTTTGTGTGCATTAGATTCCTCTTGGCAAGGCCAAATCAGAGATTGCAGCAAAATGGGATTAGAGAGAGAACAAGCTGCTAACTTTTTAAAGACTATAACACAGTTCAGACATTTACCCAGACTTAATGAAAGGGGGGGGGGGGAGATGGTTTGCCCTGATGCCTGAATTGACAAGCCATGGCCTGTTTGTTGTCAACTGCCCTCAAATTCACTCTGACTCATGGCAACCTTGTAGATGAGACATCTCCAAAATCCCCGTCCTCCACTGCTCTGCTCAGGTCTTGTAAGTTCAGTCCTGTGACCTCCCTGATTGAGTCTATCCATCTGGCCTTCAGTCTTCCTCTTTCTGTTTCCCTCTACCTTTCCTAGCATTATTGTCTTTTCTAATGAGTCGTGCCTTCTCATGATGTGGCCAAAGTACAATAGCCTCTGTGAAGTTGAAGGCTTTCATGGCCAGCATCCATAGATTTTTGTGGGTTTTTCGGGCTGTGTGGCCATGTTCTAGAAGAGTTTATTTTTGACCTTTCACCAGCATCTGTGGCTGGCATCTTCAGAGAAACCCAGTTTCTCTGAGGATGCCAGCCACAGATGCTGGCGAAATGTCAGAAAGAAACTCTTCTAGAACATGGCCACACAGCCCGAAAAACCCACAAAAAACTCCAACAGCCTCTGTTTCATAATCTTGGGTTCTGCTGTGGTCTGTTCAAGGACCCACTTGTTTGGTTTTTTGTTGGATGTCCACAGGATCTTAGCAGTCTTCTCCAGCACCACTTCTCAAATGAGTTAATTTTCTTCTTATCGGCTTTCTTCAATGTCCAGCTATCACATCTGTACATGGTGATGGGGAATACAATGGCTTGAACAAGTCTAACTTTCATGCTGAGTTGTATATCTTTACTCTTTTTAGTCTAACTTTAGTCTAACTTTTGTGCTGAGTTGTATATCTTTACTCTCTTGCATAGTTCTTTTATAGCTGCCCTTTCTATTCCTAGTCTCCTGTTGATTTCTTGACTGCAGTCTCTTATCAGTGTTTGATCCAAGTTACAGGAACTCTTAACTATTTTGATTTCCTCATTCTAGATTGAATTTATGTAGATCCTCCTTGGTCATTATTTTTGTTTTCTTTACGTTCAGCATTAAACCTGCCTTTGCACGTTCTTTTTGACCTTCCTTTGTAGTTTTTCCAAGCCTGTAATGTTTACTGCTAGTAATATGATGTCATCCACATATCTTAGATTGCTGATGTTCCTTTCTTCTATCTGCACTCCTCCTCCCTCTGGGTGTAAACCTGCTCTTCATATGATATTTTCTGCACACCATTTGAACAGGTAGGATGATAGTATGCAATCTTGCCTGACACCTTTGCCAGTTGGGATCCATTCTGTTTCTCCATATTCTGTTCCTGCAGTAGCCTCTTATCCCAAGTACAGATTTCTCATCAGGACTATTAGATGTGGTGGCACTTCCAGGTCCTTAAGAGCCATCTATAGCATTGCATGACCTGTGTAGTCAAATGCTTTGCTATAGTCTATGAACACATGCTGAATTTTTCCTGGAAATCCGTTGTTTGCTCCATTAGAGCCATCATATGTTTACAATGTGACCACTAATGCCTCTTTTTTTCCTGAACCCTACTTGCACCTGTGGGATTTCTCTGTGTGATTGGAATCTATGTTGCAGAATTTTGAGCAGAATTTTGCCCGCGTGGGAATTAATGCTATGGTCTTATAGTTGCTGCAATCTTTTGTGCCTCCTTTTTTGTAGATGGTGATGTATATTGATCGTTTCCAGTCTGTTGGCCACTGTTTTCTTTTCCATATTTGTTGATGTATATTAATTAACCCTAGAGCTGATTCTGTTTGTGTAGACTGTAGAAGTTCAATTGGTCTATGGCCCATACCCCCAACATTTCACAAATGAAAACCAGGTCAGAGTGTGGTCAAATGGTTGTGGTCAGGTAAAAAGGGGACAAAAATTATTAATGCAGAAGAATGAAGAAGAATTTTTCTTTTCTCTTTTGGAGCTCCTCCTGTTTCCCACTGGTTTCCATTCAAGTTGGAAGTGCATGGTCTCTGTTTTCTGTTTCTTTCTTTTTAAAAATAATAATGTGAGCAATAAAAATTGCCATGCGTCAGGTTGCAGTCCTCTCAGCCTGGCTCCCTAGAAATTAACATGTAGGTTGGGAAAAGATCCATTATCTCTGATACACAGTTATTAAAATGCAACCTGAAGAGCAATTTCCCCTGCTGCAGACAGTCCTATTTGCTTTGAATTGTTAGCAGCGCATCATGAGAAAACTTTGTTGTTGTTGTTGTTGTTGATGATATCCCACCTTTTTTCAATACTGCACTTGAGACAGTTTACACAAGTAAAGCTAAAAATAAATACACATAAAGCTAAAAAAATGCATCATACAAAAATTAAAATATAATTAAACTATTCATACAATTAAAATCAATCAAAAGGAGACCATTAGAAAGAACAACAAATCTAAACAGTACAGCACAGAAAGGGCTCTTTCCCCCTGAGCATTCAACCCTAAAGGCATTAACAAAACCAAAAGGTCCAACTTCCTATGTAAAGAGAAAGGTGTCAGTCTGACCTCATTTGGAAGGGAGTTCAGAACATGAGAACAACTACTGAGAAGGCCCTGTAGATATACCTATATTTTATATAGAATATATATAGACTATATTCCCACCAGATATACCTGTGGGGGTATTGGCACAGAAAGAAGGACCTCCACAGAAGTTCTCTCTTCTGTTCTTTCAGCAACTCCTGAGGAAGGCCATGCCGATATTTCTTGACCAGAACGTGTTGGGGTAATTTGAGGAATAACAATGTAGTATGTTGAGTGTTGGGCTATGACTCCGGAGTCCAGGGTTTGAATCCCTGCTTAACCATGGAAACCCATTGTTATTGGGGGACCTTGGTTAAGTCACATACACACTCAGCCTCAGAAGAAGGCAAAGACAGCCACCGTCTGAACAAATCATGCCAGAAAAATCCCATGATCAGTTTGTTTTAGGGTCTCCATAGGTTGGAAACGACTTGAAGACACACAACAAGAAACTTCCTTTTCTACAGCCTGAGACTTGGGTTTTCCTTTAGACTGGAGTCATAGGATGTGTCCAGTTCCATCAAACTACTTTTTAAAACCCATTGTTTCCAACCAGCCTGGATTCTGCAGTCCAAAAAGTCACTTTTGTGAGATGCAATGGAGGGATGGGGGTGAATATGCTTTGCAAGACTCTTGGAGGGGAGGAAGAGAGGGCAGACGCTGGCTGTTGGCCAACATAGGACTAGCTAAACAAGCCGAGCTGCTTCTCTCTGCTCCCAGATAAATGCCCAGAATCCTGTACAACCGGTTTGTAAATTGGCTTCTCTCTCCCCGCACCCCACCATCTTGCCCCATATTTTCCATGTAGGTTACAAGTGGCAAGAAGAGTTTGGGAAGCCAGAGTATAAGCAAAATAAAACAGCAGCCCCTTCTAAGACGTCGTGCTCTTGACCATCTTTTGTTAGGGTTGATTTTGGACAGATAAAGGGAAGTGCTTCCTCACTTAGTGAATAAACTGTGAAATTCTCTGCCGCAAGAAATTTGGTTTCTTCTGCCACAGTGGAAAGGGGGCGAAACAGAAAGAGAATGAGGTTATCCATAGCTATTTGCCATTGTAGCTATGCATCACCTCCCATATCAGCCTCTGTACATTGGTTGCTATGAAAGACAAAATGGAAAAGAGTGCTGTTACATATACTCCAACTATCCCTCCTCCTTCTTTCTGATTAGTCCTGTGTCATTCCACTTTTGCAGCTGCTTTTAAAATGTCCCAGTTCCTCTCTTTTTTCTCCCACTTTCTTCCTTTGTCCTTAGCTTAACTTCAGTTGTTGCAAAGAGTTGAGAGTGCAAAAAAGTCAATTTGCATTCAATTCACTCAGTAGAGGGAGAGACAAGGAGGAGCCTGAATCTTGCCCTTCCCAGTAGGCTCCGGCAAAGGCAAACTGCAGCAGCCTCTCCTAGATTGTGTGCTCTTCCGCTGATGCTGCTTGGCCATGTATCCTGGTGTTCATCTATGAAGTTTTAGGGAGCTGAGAAAAAGACTGAGATGTGACATGTTAGCCATCTTTAAATACGTAGAAGATGGAGCAAGCTTTTTTTCTTGCTGCTCCAGCAACTAGATCATGAACCAATGGATTCAAATTGCAAGAAAAGTCCACCTAAATATTAGGAGGAATTGAGCTGCTTTGGAGGCTGGTGGGTTCTCCATTGTTGTAGGTCTTTACGCAGAGCTTGGACAGGTATCTTTCAGGTGTGTTTTAGTAGCGGATATCTGCATGGCTTAGATGGCACTTGTGGTTCCTTCAAACTCTTTTAAGGTTTGTGTGGACCTCAGTTGCATTTTCTCCATGCTCTTGCCCTGTTTTGGCTTAGGTGGAATAACCCGCTCTTCGAGATGCTGCCAATAAAATGATTGCTCTGGTATTGTTGTTTTTCCTGTCTGCTTTATCTTCCTTAACTTTTCGTGAAGTTTCTCCCTCTGCCAAAGATTTGTCCTGCTAAGTCACACTTGCAAAGGCCTTTCTGTTTTCTTCTCACTTACTGTTATTTATCAAGTGGATTCAGGTATTTGGAGACCCTCTCTGTGGCCCAGTATGGGACACCTCAAATTGATACGCACTTCACTGAGTCAAAATCTTGACTTTCTGCTCTCTAAAATTGAATATTGCTATCATCTGATATCTAATATTTCTTTGAATAGACAAACAGGTGATATTCCTTAACATGTTTTTAATGGTATGTAAATCCTCCTTCCTTATTGGAGCTTTGGACATCACCATCTTTTTCCTTTACATGTGATACTAGTATGCAGCGTACAAAGAAGTAGCTTCTTTAGTCTGCTTTAGCTTTAAAAAGATGCAAAGGAATCCAGCAGCACCTTTGAGACTAAATGAGGAGTAGAAATTTCTACCAGAAAGGTCTTCTCCCCAGTTAGCCTTAAAAAGGTGCTACTGGATTCCTTTATATCGTTTTATATCAGGTGCACCTTGTGCTCAGTTACGCGCTTTCAAAACCAATTCAGGGGAAAGGCAAGGGCTCTCTTTGTGTTTGTTTAAATGTTGGCACCGAGACAAAGTCTGCTGACTGAATTCCAGGGCTCTATCTACAGCAAAGAAGTTGGCACTCTGAAAGCATTGGCTTCTTCAAACTAGAAGAAACATTGGCAAGTTTTATTTGCACACGTTGGTCAACATTTTAGAAGTTAATTTTTGCAGTGGGCACCGTCGCTTTCTTGCTGCTTGTATAGCAGACTGTGTCACAGGACTGGGCTTTTGGAGTAAAACCATACTCCCAACATTTCACAGATGGAAAACGAGAACAGGTGTGGCTAAGCAACATCAGAGTGTGGTCAAGATGGCAAAAGTTAATAATGAGGAAGAACGCACAACCTAGGAGAGGCTGCAGCAGTTTGCTTTTGCCTGAGGCTTCCTGGAATGGCCAAGCACACATGGCTAAGATGGCAAAAAGTATTAATGACGAATAACATACAACCTAGGAGAGGGTACAGCAGTTTGCTTTTGCCTGAATCTACCATTTTTCCTGTCTATTTTATCCCCCTATATGGCACATCTGGTCTAGGTTCATCCAATATATTTAATGGGTTATAAGCTTATCGCATGGCACTTACAGGAACGGGAACGGAACAGGACAGGACAAAAACGCATGTTACTGGACAGGAGAACCCACCGATGCCACCAGGAGTGCCCAAGCCGTTCCCCAGCCATTCCTGGCAGCTGATTTTGAAGAAAGTCCTTCAAAAATGTTGGCGTTCTCCTGTCCAGTAACATGCGTTTTTGTCCTGTCCTGTTCTGTCCCGTTCCGGTTCCTGTAAGTGCCGTGTGATAAGCTTATCTGTGTGGGTTAGAACCTGGATCTTGCAAAAGCTTGTCCAGCACTCTTAGCTGCTAAGTTGGGAGGCAGCAATGTGGTGTTATGGGAGATGTCTATGGCTGCATCCACATGCAGAAATAATCCTGGCTGACACCGCCTTAACTGCCATGGCTCAATGCTGTGGAATGCTAGGAACTGTAGTTTTCTGAGACATTTAGCCTTTTCTGTCAGAACACTCTGGTGACATTAAAAAAAAAAAAAACTACAGTTGCCAGAATTTCATAGCATTGAGCCATAGCAGTTAAAGTGGTGTCAACCTGGATTATTTTTGCAGTGTGGATACAGCCTTAAGGACAAACAACCTGCCCCGAGGCCTGTAAATTGGACTATTGCCTTCAGATGTGATGGAGATGTGGTGGTCCATCTTGAAGAAAAATGCAACTGCCATTTGAGTCAGGTTCTGCATTTGGAATAGGAGGAACCCAACCTTGGTTTCATGCCTTAGATAGCAAATTGTTTCAGGGTAGCCCCAAGTGTAGCAGCTGGATAACGTTTGTCTGAGCAGATCCTAACATGGGTAAAATGAAGGGAGGTAAAATGGAGCATATTCTGACTTCCAACTTGTAAAGGATGGAGGGAGAGAAATGAGAGAAGACCTTCCTTGGCACAGTCAGGGTCAAAGCCTAGATTATTCCTACTGTAATACTAGTGAGAAGCAATTGCTTTGAGGTTTGCCAAACAGCTCTTCACAAATCAGTGGCTGAGTTTTTCTGATGTTTTGTACATGTTTTCCCCTGGATTGCACATTTGATTGCCATGTTTAATTTGTGAGTCAAAAATTTCTGGACGCGACTATAGGTTGTTGTCTTATTATTCCTACAGTTCAGCCAGCTAGTGTCCAGTGATCTGAAAACTCTGGGGAAAAGCTCTTACACTTTCTGCACAGATGGCCAGCTACTCATTCGACAGGTTCTTCATCCTGAAGCCTCAAAAAAGGTATGTAGCTAACAGGAAATTGGTACTGACGGGATCTTGGGCGGAGAGCTAAATGAGATAATCCTGGAACAACAACAAAAGGTTGACTGATGATATGTGAAAAACTAGCCACTTTTGTGAGGGGTTTTTCTGGTTTTTAAATCCTGTTTCTCCATGGGATTTTTGCAGTTTGTCCCCATGTGGAAAAACTCCATAGAGAGCCTCTGAAAGAAATTTAGAAACAGCCAACGTTACATCTAGGGACTTATCCTCCACCAAGAAACTGATATAAAATTGGGCAGAACATCGAACAAATTTTCTCAGTAACGGGATAATCAGATCTGGGTGCGCCTCATTGCAAAAGCTACCAAAAAATATGCTTCGTTGACTTGACTTGGATATTATTACAAGGGCACCATCTCTCTCTAAGTAAGGGACCCCAGCAAATCTGCCTTGGAGCAATTGGGTGGGGGGCAAAATGTTGCATTTGGCCTGAGAAAAAAGTCTGCGGTACTTTGGCACTGTCAAATTTATAATGTAGTCAGCTGATTGGAAACCCTTTAAATCAAAGCATATAATAATAATAATAATAATAATTATTATTATTATTATTATTATTATTATTATTATTATTATTATATTTATTTATTTATTTATTTATAGCCCACTCAATCACAAGGAAACTGGGCGGTTTGCAGCAATAAAAATACATAGCATACAATAAAATTCAAAATTAGTCCCTTCCCAACCCAACCCCATCCCAATACTAAAATTACCATTAAACAATCACAATTTAAGAACAAAAAATATCAAAGGTTTAAATGGAAAGGAGATATTTGGTGGACAGAGCGATGTAGGGAGAGGAGTTAATTTAGGAAGGCCTGCCGGAAGAGATCCATCTCTTTCATATGATAATGTTATGCCCTGCTTTGTTTTTAATTTTTTTTTAAGTGTGCATGTTTTTTTGGAAATGGAACTGGACTTCCAGTTATTTCTTGTTTGAGTTGATGTGGGTGATGTGGTCTCAGGAGACTCAGCCAACGTCAGTGGTACAATAATCCTACCCGAACCCTCCAAAGGTGCCCTTCTTGATGTAGATAGACCAGGGGTAGGCAACCTTTCCCCTTTAAGGGCCGAGGGACTTCAGCTCCCAGAATCCCAGGAGCTATTGGCCAACATGGGTCTATTGGCCAACATGGCTGAGGCTTCTGGGAGCTGAAGTCCCTCGGCCCTTAAAGAGGAAAGGTTGCCTACCCCTGAGATAGACCATTCCCAAAGACTTGCATGAGACCTTTTAACGCTCCATGTGTGTTGGCCATCCTACCCACCAACCTTCGTCTTGTTTCCATCATAGAATCTCCTCCTCTCTGACTGCTTTTATTCATTTTATGATCTACGCAAAGAATTCCACGAATCCTACCCAAACTCAGCCTCCGTGAAGGATCAGACTATCCAGTCTATGGCAGAGTGTATCCTTCTAACTTGTTTGCTCTAAAGCTAGCCTGGCTGTTTGGATTCTAGGATGGGGATGCTAACTGGCAGTCATGGGACACATTGGGTCCTGAATTTTCTAGTCTGAATGTGGTAAGTTTTTATTTTAAGGGAACATGTGGGATTGTAAGAAAGAGCAACCTTACAGCACAATGCCATGTTTGTCATTGTTGTTATGTTTCTTCAACTTGACTCTGACTTATGACGACCATATCATAGGCTTTGCTTGGCA
>CM034704.1:3557732-3568282 GCA_020142125.1 Phrynosoma platyrhinos
GCTACTGCTACTACTGCTGCTGCCTAGTAGCAGTTTGGCACATTTAGTTGGCTCCACAACCAAAGTCTCTGTGAAATGGGAGACCCTATTAGAAGCACTGCTGCTATCAGCTTAGCCTCATGCATCGCAGGAGGATGCTATCCCATCATCATGGAAAGGGAATGCTATTGATGGAAATGAATATATAAGCAAAGTAAATTTCTTTCTCCCTGCTCTTTTTGAAGAAACTGCTGGCATTTCCAATCGAGGTATAAACTTGTTCTGGGTATATGTGTGCTGCTATATCCCTGGAGAGTCATGCCGTGTCCCATTGTGATGTTCCAGGGGTTTGTAGTATTCCATAAATCCAGAGCTTGGAAATGTTACTTTCTTGGACTGCAGTTCCTCAGTAACTTTTCCAAGGTGTGCCTGCGTCTGGGCATCTTGTTGCTAAGAGTAGACTATCCCTCTTTAATCCACCAATGAAATTTGTCTGCTCACTTCCTTAAGCTTGCAATGTTTAATCTTATCAAGTAGCCTGGTTAAAAAAATTATAAAGTCAACAGATCATATCAAATGCAGAACAAACCATGTAAAATTGAAAAGGAAAGGAAAGAGAAAACCTGTTATATTACTTCTTTCATCAGATATTTTACCCTTTTCTTTCCCCCCCCCCTTAACTGGCTGCTTTAACAGCAAAAAAGTATAACCCGTTGGATCACTAAATGTTTAGAACTTTGCAAGAGTTCAGTTTCTCCTCATATCCTCAAGTTCCCATATGTCTAAAAAAAGGAGAGATCAGCATTCTCTAGGGCTAGAAAACATCTGACAGTAAATAGTTGATCTACTTCATTCAAGTAGACCAAGAATGAACTGGTTCACAAAGCTGTTCTGGTGGCCCCAAACTCATCTAGCCACAACTGGTCTCTGTTTTTTTCTCTCGTTGCCTGATTTCCGGATTCCAGGGTCGACCATCCGGAGATGCTTTCATCCAGATGAAATCCTCTGACCGGGCTTACCTGGTAGCCCAGAAGTGTCACAAGAAGATGATGAAGGACCGTTACGTGGAAGTCTTCCAGTGTTCAGGAGAGGAGATGAATTTTGTTTTAATGGGTGGCACTTTAAATCGTAGTGGCTTGTCTCCGCCACCATGTAAGTTACCATGTAAGTCTCGACTTCTTCCGCTCTCTTCTGTGCTGCTCATGGCTGGTAGGTGCGGAGGCATTGTGGTGGTCTTGCCCGCTCTGTCTTGGGATCTGTAATCTGCGGATGGGCTGGGATTGGAAGCTGGGGCCAAAACCGCCTGTGATTTAAGACCATTTTCCCTTCCCTTAAGCAATCTTAGTTGATTTTGTTGTGGTTGTATGGTGTCAAGTCGACTTTGACTTACGGTGACCCTATTTTAGTTGATTGGTCATACTTTTGCAAACACTCATTGATTTTTTTAAAAAAAATTAAATTAAATGTTTATATCAGTAGGAACTCAAAATGGGTGGCTTTTTTTTTTAATTATTATTACAGGCTGAGTCTCCCTTATCCAGAATTCAAAATCCAAAATATTCCAAAAAGCAAATTTTGTTTCACAGGTGGATAATGGTTTAAGTTTACACAAACTTTGTTCCAAGTGCAAAATTATTTTTAAAATATTGTATAAAAGTACCTTCAGGCTGTGTGTGTAATGTGTGTGTGAAACATAAGTGAATGTTGTGTTTAGACTTGGATCCCATCTCCAAAATATCTCACTATGTATATATATGCAAATACAGGTATTCAAAAAAAAAAAAAACCAAAAAAATCCAAAGCACTTCTATCCCCAAGCATTTCGAATAAGGGAGACAACCTGTATATAAAAATGGAAATGTACACTAGCTTAAAAAAAAAAATAGAAGCACAGTGACCTAAATTCAATTGCTAGTCCCAAAGCTAACACCCTAGTGTTCTTTTATTTTATTTTATTTTATTTTATTTTATTTTATTTTATTTTATTTTTATATTATTTTGAGGACATAATTGCCTACCCTATATGTTGCTCCTGTTGGGGTCCTGTATTCTGCCACCTCTTAGTTCAAAATCTCTTGCAAAATTACTGCACCATTATCTGCTTAGCTGCATTTTTTCCCATTTTTTAAAAAATTGGAAGCAGTTCTCTTTAAAACTGTAAAACCAGAGAGAGTCCTTGTTATCTTGCTGGCTGTAAGGAGGTGCAGGTCTCTAGAGAAAGCTTGTTGTTGAAGACAAAACATCTATTGGGAGAAGTGTTTCAATGGACCAAAGCCTGGTGGATTTTCAGAGTTGTAAAACACTACCAAGCAGCATATTCACTTTCATTGGTGTATCAGGCAAAGAAGATCCTAGTTTGGTTTTTCTGGTTTTTGGGAAGGGGAAATGGTAAAATAGGGACTTGATTTCTGATATTTGATGATGGATAGACTTTTCCAATCAAAATATATCCGAGGAGAGCTCCTCAAAGAGAAGGGATCACCTGTTCCGTTATCTTAAACACATAATAGCTGTTTTGGTATTATAATAGCTATTCTGTCTATGTCAGTCCTGTAGGCTTACATCATTCTTTAGAGACAACTTAAAACACAGAATGAAGTGCCAGGGAGGTAATCTGGATTTCCAGTTAAGTATTTAAATAAATACTTGCTGGTTACTAATATATGACATGCTCTCTTAACATATACAGTCTGACCTCTGCAACCACTGATTCTGCATCCATGCATTCAACCATCCATGTTTGGAAAAATACATATTTTTTAAAAATTCCCCAAAAAGAGAAAAAGCAAAACTTGATTTTGACATTTTTCAATAAGGAATGCCATTTTACTATGCCATTGTATTTAATGGACTTAAGCATCCACAGATGTTGATATCCACAGGTGGTGGCGAGGGTGGTCCTGGAACTAAACCACAGTAAATACCAAATTCTTGGAAAAGTTGCCTTTTTTGGGCCAACTTCTAGAATCCTGCAGCTGACTTTCCTGCATTCTGAGCTCTTGTCAGTAGATGATTTGAGGTGTCCCTGAGGAGTGGACAAGAAGTTTCGGAGTAAAGTAGGCCATATGTATGTCCTCCTTTATAAAAGACAGTCTTCTGTTTGACTTTCTAGTCCAAAGTATAAATATTTAAAAACAAAGCAAAACCCTAAGAGGAGAAACCAGTGGCCTTGAAGGGCGTGCATGAGTTCAGTTTCAAAATCAAAATGAAACTAGACAGACTTGAGGGATCTGTATTGTTTTCCATTAGTTCCTTGAGGTCCACCAACCCAACCCAGGTGTTAAAGAAGTGGCTCAGGAGAAGTGAACATAGGAGATTATTGCACCGCTAATAAAACCGGTTTACCTGATTGCCAACCCAGGTCCAGCCCGGTTATCCTGATGTTATCGGAAGGATTTAGCCACCCAAATTGCCACCTGGGTCCATCCCAGGTCCATTGCCGTTCCCAGGGCCGCTCCAGCGGCCATTTCCTTAAGCCGGAAAACTCCTGGCTTCGAAAAGAGGTGTGATGAGCACCCTTACAAGCAGGGATGGACCTGTAATGGACCCACTTGGCGATTTCAGCAGCTAAATCCTTCTGATAACATCAGGATGCCACCCATTTTAAATTTTAAGCCAGCTCAGGTAAGACAGTTTTATTAGCAGTGTGATAATCTCCATAGAATTGTGGACCAAGGTACCCTGAAGCTTATGTTCAGCCCAAGAATATGTTTTCATTACCAGAGTGGAGGCTCGTGTAGATACTTTCACATACCAGTTAATTCACTATTGTTGAATTATTAGAAGTCAGTAACTTCTGTTGATATAAGGATAAATCTATGGATGATTTACAATCGAATCATAGAGGTGGAATACAGTTTCCAGATCTCAGGACTTGGCCCTCTTCTCATCTACAAGAGATATCTTAGGGAGAGAATACTACCTTGAAAGCTGTATGTATGTAGAGAGATCTTATAGCACCTTTTTGAGAGTAATTGAAAGAAAGAGGTTGGCAGCATGAGCTTTTGGAGACTTCAGTCTACTTCTTAGGATGTATTTGGAGGAAGTAGACTTTAGTCTACGAAAGCTCCTGATGCCAACTTCTTACTTTCAGTGAGTCTCAAAAGTGCTACAAGATCTCTCTACATACTGATTCTACAGACTAACATGGCTCTATCATTGAGTTCTACCACTATTGAAAGCTGTCTGTATTTCCTCATTTGATAGATATGGTGCTTTTTGTTTGGATTGCCTATCTTGTGTGCTTGATCTATATGTCATGTTTAATGACATTTCTGTGGACTACCTCCCATTGCATCACCAAAGAGTCATCCCTAGATCTCAGTTTTTAGCCCTAAAATCTTGGGGCCTAAGGGGTAGTTCTGAGATGACAGTCCAAGAGCTGTTTGTTCCAATTCCTGCCAATACAGGAATCCATCCTTAGATGGCCAATTCCCAGTGGTGCTCTGACAATGGATTCCACATTGACTGTGAGCTGGATGACCTTTCCAAATCTGTGATTCCATCGTAAACCCAGAAATCATGGTTTACCTTCAGTTTTAGATGAAATGACTTCTCTGTGAGCGCTAGAAGCTTGCCATGCAATCTTTGAGTCAGAGAGTTCTGAACTAAAAAGTCTGCTTTGAGGAATCCAAATGATTTGGTTGGGCAACAATCATCACACAGTATTCGGTTTCTCTGTTTTGACTCTTACGCAGGAAACTCTCATGCATGACCTCCTTTACTTGGACCCATTGCTACACTGAAAGGGATGACCAGCCCAGTGGACCTGTATCTTGTTAACTTGTGGTGTGGTTTTTCTTTGTGGTTTATCCCTAGGCCTTTCTCCACCAGCTTACGCTGCTTTCCAGAGTGCTGCGGTGATTCCAGCAGAAGCGGCAATATATCAGTCGCAAGCGCTCCTTCCGCAGACAAGGACCCAGCAAGCATCAGCTGCCGCAGCCGCAGCCGCAGCCGCTGCAGCCGCCACTCCAGCTGTTACTTACTACCCAGCCCAGGCAGCTCAGCTTTATATGAACTACACTGCATACTACCCCAGGTATGATTCAGTTTTGGATCCTCCTTTTCTGGGCTGGTCACATCTTCCAATGGGTAGACTTAGGGCCTTTGCAGACTGCTAGAAATAGTGCAAATTGAGTCCACTTTAAGGGTTAGGGTTAGGGAATCATGGGGACTGTATTTTATTGTGGCACCAGAGTTCTCTGACAGAGAAGGCTCAATGTCTCAGAAAAAAAACCAATTCCCATGATTCCCTAGCACTAACCCTAACCCTTAAAGTGGACTCAATTTGCACTATTTCTGGCAGTCTGCAAAGGCCTTTATGAACCCAAGTTGGTAACACCTTGGCTCAAATCTTGCAAGTTGTGTAGAATGGGGTAGTGGTGTGAGAGACCTCAGGCATGTCAGATCTATATTATTATTATTATTATTATTATTATTATTATTATTATTATTATCTGTTTTACTAGAACCCCAAGACCCACCACGGTTCCAAAGTATATGTACTTTTAGAAGCAAATAAAAGGGTGCACCTGGAGTTATTCTGAGTCTAGGAAATGATGCTGTGTACCTGAACTAAACCGACCTCTCAGTAATTTTGTACAAAGCTTTAGCCTTGGTAATTCCATGAAAAGAAAAGTGGAGACTGGTGAAAGGAAAAGAAATCATTCCCAGATGAATTTTTGGAAGAGGTTTTCAAGTGGTCTCTAGGGCTTCATCCATAGTGCAGAAATAATGCAGCTTGACACCATTTTAACTGCCATGGCTCAAGCTGTGCAATTCTGGGATTTATAGTTCATTGTGTCACCAGAGCTCTCTGACAGAGAAGGCTAAATGTCTCACAAAATGACAATTCCCAGAATTCCATAGCATTGAGCCGTGGATTGTTCAATCCCAAGTGGATTGTTTCTGCCATGCGGATGCAACCTAGGAGGTTCAAAATGTTGCTTTTTGAAACTTATAGCAAGGCCGATTTCAGTTCACATTGTTAGTTTTGCATGAACAGTTTCCTGTTCAACTTCTCTTCTCTTTTGTGGTGTGGGGACTTGTTCCTATTCTTTGCACTTTATTCTGCTTCTGGTTCCAAATGTTCTGTTAAAGACGCAATGCCCAGGGACACATCTCATCTCTTAACTGAGGCATGTGCCAGTCCAGGTAGGGTCCTCTGCATGTGCGCAACCCATGCGGTGTGTCCTCTGCATGCACTTTTGGCTCCAAAGCTCTTTTCCTCCTCTTCCAGCCCTCCAGTGTCCCCTACCACAGTGGGGTACCTCACAGCTCCGCAAGCAGCGGTTGCAGCTGCCACTTCGGCCACACACACTCCAATGCTGCCCCAGCCTGGCGCTCTGGTCCGGATGCAAGGATTGCCTTATAATGCCGGCATGAAGGAGATTCTCAGCTTCTTCCAGGGTTACCAGGTTAGTATTGGGCTTCTCCCTTTTTCCTCACACCTTTTTGTCTCAGGATGGTCTCTCCATATATAGCTGGCCCTCCGTATCCACAAATTCAAGCATCCACAGATTCTTTATCCACAGATTCAAGCATCCGCAGCTTGAAAATAGTCATATATATATATATATATATATATATATATATATATATATATATAATAAATCCCCCCCCACAAAAAAACAACCCACCCTTGATTTTGTCTTTTTTTTTCCCTATGCCACTGTATTTAATGGAAGCATCCCCAGATTTTGGTATCCATGGTGGATCCTGGAACCAAACTCCAAGCGGATGCCAAGGACCCACTGGTGTGAGTCCTGAATTAAACTTTCTGCACCCAGCAACTTGGGATAGGGAAACTTATGCAGCAGTTTGGTGTGACATATAAAGAAATGTTGTTGCAGTGTGCATTACCTACCATCTCACTGGACAATCCTATGTCTTTAGGAATTCATTCGCAGCACTTTATCATCTCTTCAGCTGACAGTTTACTGAAGAACAATAAGACCAAAGCATAAGAAAGTAGATGAGACATAGGTAATCTCCGGATAATCTTATAATCCAGGGGTTGGCAACTGCACAGGGCCAGGGGCCAATCCTGCCCAACTTCCCTGAAGGCTGCAACCCCATCCCAGATCAGAAGTCCTAAACATCTCCATCTGCTTTACAGACAGATCTCTCTTTGTTGGAGTTCTTCCCAAAATGATGACCGGAATTAATGGTGCATCACTTTTTTCAGTTACCATTTTGAGAAGGACTCTTAACAAACATAAAGCATTGAGAGGTTCTGGTGGGAGCTTCTGTGTGAGGCTGTGTGTCTGTATACCTTTAGGGAACTCTCTATATAGTTTTCAGGCAAACAAACCCATCTGAAAGGGAGTCAAAACATTTTTTTTCAAGATTGGAGGGATTGGTGCTTTGGGATGGAGGAAGCTTTGGAGGCCAGAGAAGTGAGGCCAGCAAGCTCCACTTTTCTCACCCTTACTATAAACCCTGACCATGCTCCATGGGGTTGATGGAGATTATAGTCCAAAATCTCAATAGAGTGCAATAGTTTGCCCTACTCCTTAAATCCCAAACCCCAGTCCAAAAACTATACCAAACTAGTTGTCACTGAATGATGGCAATTTGGATCTCTGGCTATGTATTCATTCCCCATCCTCCCAGTTTTGTTTCCTCCATCCTCTCCAACAGTTAGTGAGCATTTTGGTAGTCTTTGGGGATGCTTAGATTGGGCTGAGAGAGTGTGGGCTGGAAAGATTGGATTCCCTACCCCACCTCCATGTTCTTTTCTGAAAATTTGGGAGAATTCTCAAAGACTATCATGATTTCATGCAGGTGAACTAATGAACTTGGCTCCTAATGAACTTGGACCTGCTATCAGGGAATGAGTTTGTTATCAATAAACATGCATAATCTACTCTGAAGGGTTAGAATGTGTTTTGGAAGGCAGCAAGGGAAGGGTATTGAATTATATCCCATTTAGTTTCTTCCCTGACCATTATTCCTACCTGTGAATATTTGTGTACATTCACCGTTTTAAATTTTCATTCTCCCGGCCACCACTCCAGCCCACTTGGTGCATTCTTGGGGTTAAAATTTCACCACCCTTCTATATATGTCCCCTGTCTCCTCAATACATGCAGCCCTCCCTTCCTTCGGAGTCTTTAAAATGAATTCATCATTTGCTCATCCCAGGATCTCTTCTTGAGCTTCCCCTGCGCTGCTGCTTTGTCTAATTGAATTAGCCTCTCGACGTTTGTCATGCAATGAACTTAGCGCTGTATATTTAGATGCTGTGATGCCAATGGCTAGAGCTGATAAGCGGGAGATTGATTGAATGACAGAGTAGGAAGGGAAGGGGAGGTTATTAAAGGACATTGTCCTCACATGCCTAGCATTGGAAATTAAATGGCCCAACATCGCTCTGGTCTGGGTTTCGAAAGGAGAGGAAATGAATTATGGGGAAATAATTTTTTATATGTTGACCGCAGCTAGATTGCTTTATGCCAGGTACTGGAAACTAAAGAAGGAAATACAAAAGGAAGAATGGATTTTGAAACTGATGGATATGATGGAAATAGATATCATATCAACTAGATTAACACAAAATAGTAAAAATATAGAAGAGGGGGAAAGGAAGAAAGATATAGAATTCCAGATGCTTTTACAGTGGAAGATGGCATGTAACCTAATGCTAAATTGTATTCTAAAATTGTAATTTAAATTCAGATCTCTCACTCGCTCAGTAATACTGAAGCATGCTTCTATAAGAGTGGGGGAGGATGATAAGAACGAAATTCTTGTTCCAAAATTTGTTCCCAAATACCATCCTGAAAGTAACAGTTCGAAGAAACAAGTGAACAAATTCTATTGATGTACAATATCATCCAAAATCCATACTTTTTAGATGGTACTTAGCTATCTGGTCAACATGGCTACCACTGGGTATGTTTTCAAAATCTATTGATGTTAGCAGACATTACATAACTTTCAAAGGAACATAGACCCATCGAATCATAGACTTGGAAGAGACCACAAGGACCATCCGGTCCAACCCAACCCCTTGTCGTGCAAGAACACACAGTCAACTATATCATCCACTCTTTGTTATCGCATTGGATGTTACAAGTAATGTTGTGATTTTTAATATATCAGTTCCAAGCTCTGTTCAATACCGGTTGCTGGGGAACATGAACACAAGTGTATTGTGTTGCGTTCACACCACGCTTGTGGGCAGCCCTTTGGGTCATCCAAGTGGCCACAGTGAGAAGAAAACCTTGGACTAGATAGTAAGCCTTTGGTCTGATCCAGTACTCCTCTTCTTATCTTAACAGTGGCTTAGTTCCAATGTGTATCAAATACTGTGGTTTCTGGCTATGTCAGCTATTCCCACATCTTCCTCCGAAACCATGTTCAATCCTGGCTTGTTCCTTATTAGAACCAAATTGTAGTTTCACTTCCTAGCTTGATCTGGGAAAAAACAATGTGAAACATGCTCAGCTTTCGATGTCTAGAGAACTGGTGTCTTGTTTACAAATGGATGTAAAAGCACCCAGTTTTCTTGTGATCATGAAAGAAGGGATGGGGGCATTTTTTATTATTATTATTATTATTATTATTATTATTATTATTATTATTATTATTATTAATATCCCGCCTCCCTGTAAAATACAACCGAGGCAGCTTACAAGATAAAACAAACAATGCACATTGGGGGCTCACCATGGCATATTCCCATTTGTTTCTTCTCATTGGTGTCATTTATTTCTTTTCCCACATAATGATGGTACCCATCAGGGTTCACAACATATCAAAGGAAAGTAGCAAATATAGCAGTTCGAAAATATCAATAAAGGCATTTAACAAATAATGATTATGAATAGCCTGTATATGTCCAAACAGACCAGTATGTGAACTCCATGATCATGAGCTTGTGTGGAAGGATAGGATGGGAATCTTGACATTTATGTGATCTTTAAGCTTTCATTTTTGCTCAATTCCTGGGTACTATTTTTTGTTTGCTGCACTGTGTCTCAAGAGGCATCTCAGCCCTGACATGTCAACTAAATACGCTGAAAATGCTGAAGCACCCACACTCCAAGAGGCATCCTTTTAAAGAATAGGAATTTTTGCAATTTTATTTAATTTTTTTAGATAGGAATTTTTATTTTACCAAGCCCTCCCCAAACAAAAAACACAAAAATGAGGCTGATAAAAGATGCAAAAAGTATAATACACCACTAAAAACTACATATAACCAAGTAAAAACTTATTAAATAATTAAGAAAACCACCTACAGCACCACAGAATCTTCGAAATAATTAAGTTTTATCAGGGCCAAAAGAAAAATACAGTGATTATGATTATGAATGTGCCATGTCTAGTTAAACAAGAGTATTGAAATGTAACAGAACTTCTATCAGCAGTCCAACAATATGCACAGTGCCTTCAATTAATGCATTTCAGCATAATAGCACTGCTATTTTTCAAAGGCACATCTACTCACTGCCATTTGCTCTGTGCATTGCCTAGTACAGCCATGGGAATGGTTACAACTCTGCATGCGATACCGGACAGCAATTTCCAGCATTCATCACCAATAATAATAATAATAATAATAA